>CM031371.1:36597386-37179354 GCA_018208015.1 Medicago ruthenica | reverse complement strand
AATGAGACGAACTTGCGCGTTTTCTAGCAATTTGCTAAACCTTCCCATTTTGGGTTTTCAAACCATATGTTTTGACATGCCTTGGGATTTCTAAAGAATTCAATCCAAAAACATGAATGAAAAAGGGATGGTGTGACGTATGTCTCTCCATCGCCCCGATTGTACGAATGCGTGACGTATGTCTCGTCGCTCGGACAATCGTCATTCCCTTTTAATATGTACAACCCTAACCAAACCAAATCTTGGCCCCTCGTGGTCAATCCAAGCCTTTTGGTCCCCCGTTGGCCATTAGACTCAACCCCTCGACTCGTTAGAGTCCACTCGGTCAATGTTCGACTCGTCCGAGTCCATTGTACCCGTTCTTGATCTCAGTGGATCAATCGAACAATCGCCCGACTCTTCGGAGTCCACTCGGTCATGTTTGACTTGTATGAGTCCCATTGTACCTCCCTTGGTCCCATAGCGACCAATTCAACCCTCTACCCTAACGGACGTAACTTTTAACAATTCTAATGCGATTCACGAACAAACGCTTAATAAGTCCTCCAAGAGCGAGCATACAAGCTACGTTTTAATCGCAAGAATTCGGTTTAAAACATCGTCAATTAAAATCAACCAACACACATACGTTTTTCTACCAAAGAACTACATATGCTTTGAATTCTCCGACTACCGGGAGATACGTAGGAGCAAGATCGACATCTTGTCAAGCACAATAATAAAAACTTTTTTTCTTTTCTTCGTTTGTTTTATCTCTTTCCCCCCCCTTTATTATATTTAGCATAAATGAACATGAACGCAAAGTATTAAAAAGCAATTCAAGTTTTAACCACAATAGAAGGTTCCCGTTGAGTACAACGGACGTGAGGGGTGCTAATACCTTCCCCTCACGTAACCGACTCCCGAACCCGACAAATGGTTGCGATGACCTAATCCTTATCCTCATCGTCAAAAGGGTTTTATTATCGTTTCCCTTTACAAAAAAAAACTTAAGGTGTTATCAACGTTCCCTTTACACAAAAACTTTCGGTGGCGGCTTCACAAAGGCACCCTCCGAGCGTTTCGAGGACGACCTCGGAGAATCTGCGCGTCTTTTTTCCCGACGGAAAAAAACGAGGTGCGCACAGCTGGCGACTTCACTGGGGAACCTGTTCCCACTAGTGAGTCAAGCCTAACCTATTTGGTTTTAAAGCCAATTGTTTTATTTTCTTTGCGTTTGCCATGTTTATTTATTTTATTCATACATGTTATATTTATGCTTTATGTTTATATTTGCTTTATTTGCTTTTATATTCATATTATGTCTCAAATGTGGGGGTTACTGAGTGATGTTACTCCACATTGTTCGGGTTTAATGCCGGACGTGTGAGGCTCTCTACCCGAGCTTGAGAAAAACACTAAGTTAGAAGGAGGTTGTGTGCGGAAGCCCGCGTTGACGTATGTCCGTGAGGTAGGATGCCCAACCCCGCTTAGAGGAGATTTTCACGTGGAATTAATTGAAGTCATGTCGACGTATGTCCATAGACAACCCTAATTCCATGTGAGGTCTATGATTCTAAGGACCTCTTCTTAGGAAATTTCACCTTTTAGAGCCTACATGTGAGGATGGGGGGAAGTTCCGAACCTTCATATACCAAACCCCTGCATATCATCCATTTGCATTCATGAAAACAAATTTTGCATAAAAAAGGGGCATATTTTTGCATACTCATTGCATTCATACATTTACATGCATTTCAAAGCAGAACCCTCACATCATCCCCTCACTAAAAACACCAAAAAAAAAAGGAAATACCCGACCCGGTGTACCTTGGCGTTTCTGATGAGATCCGAGCAACCGGAAGGCCATCGAATTTCTGAAAATCATTTCTTTGTCCAAGTAATTTATCTTGTTTTTTTTAAAAAAAAAAAACAATCATTTTGCTCTTCCCAAGGCAAATGATTAATTTTTATGGGACCCCCATATTTCAAATCATTGTCGTCATTAATAAAGTTGCAGTTTATGTTCAAAAGAGTTCGTTTTTCTTTCGTTCTCAGATAAATTTTCATAAACCCTACAAAAAAAAATCATCATCATACACCAAAAAATAACACTGCTACGATCCCTCATGACTTCAATTTTCCAATTAACCAAACGGAAGATGATAATAAGGACGATTTTGAACCTTCTGAAGGATTGTCCAGACTTGGGGATCAAGAGGATAGGGTAATACAACCTCACCAAGAGAGCCCTCAAAAGAATGGCACTACAGTTTTCCCTCTGTCGGGGCACACTCTATAAGAAAAATCAAGGTCTCACTCAGACGTGTGGATAAATGTGAAGCAGTCATGCTCACCGAAGAAATCCATGAGGAGTCCTTCCAAACCCATGCCAAGACATGTCACAAGTGACAAAATTATGCCAACAAGGGGCACATACCACAAACACCTCTGAATGTCATGACATCACCCTAGCCTTTTTCTATGTGGGGCATAAACATATTCGGAATGATTGAGCCAAAGGCTTCAAAAGGGCACCAGTTCATACTAGCTGCCATCAACTGTTTCACCAAATGGGTCGAAGCAGCTTCCTATGCAAACATGACCAAACAAGTGGTCGCCCAACTCATCAAAAAAAAAGGAAACCATTTGCCGTTACGGCACTCCCCACAAATTCCCACAAAAAGCCAAGTCGTCATTGGCATTCCTCACATTCCCAAACAAACAAAGCCCAATTTTCATTGGCGTCCCCCAAACACAAAAAGCCAAGTCATCATTGGCATTCCACACACAATTTCCAAACAAAAAGCCCAATTTCCATTGGCAATCACAAACCCCACTTCCAATAAAAGCCCAATTGTCATTGGCATTCCCATCCAAAAAAAAAAACACACAAAAGCCCGACCTTGCTCGGAAGCCAAAAAACAAAAGCCCGACCTCGCTCGGCAACTAAAAACAAAAGACCGACCTCGCTCGGCATCCAAACAAAAGCCCGACCTTGTTCGGCATCCCATCATAAAAGCCCGACCTTGCTCGGCATCCAAAAAAACAAAAAGCCCGACCTCGCTCGGGATCCCACAATAAAAGCCCGACCTCGCTCGGCATCCAAACACCCAAAAGCCCAATTTTCATTGGCACTCACAAACATATTCCCAAATACCATTTCCAATAAAAGCCCAATTTTCATTGGCCCTTACAAACACAATCACACATAAAGCCCAATTTTCATTGGCATCTCCACTCCAATCACAAAAAGCCCGACCTCGCTCGGCAACTAAAAACAAAAGTCCGACCTTGCTCGGCATCCAAACACCCAAGACCCAATTTCCATTGGCATTCAAACACAAACAAGGTTCGACCAGCTGAACCCCATAAAAGAGAAACACCTCACAGCATTGGGGCATGGACAGCTCGACAAGAAAGTTCATTCTCGAGAATTTAGAGAAGGAGACTTAATGCTTGGAAAAAAGGTATTACCCATCCACAAGGATCCCCCTATCAATAAACTCCGGCGCAGTAAAAAAAAATATATATGCCAAAAAGAAAAAAGAGCTCGCTAAATCGAAAACCCGAAAAGGGCGGTTTAGGCAATAGAGAGCGTCCTGGTAGATCGAAAACCTGAAAAGGCGGTCTAGGCAAAATTAAGGACATCAAAAAAGGAAATATACCCCAGTGGACTGAAAACTCGAAAGAGCGGTCCAGGTAAAAATTAGGGGTTTCAAAAAAAAGAGAAAAAAGGGCAAAAGACTGCGGCACGTGAGGTCCGGACAGAATTCAAGAGAGAAAGAATCAACCTCATTATCATCTTTCGAAAGCGAGTTATTTCGAAGTCATAGGGAAAGTAGCACGTGAAACCCAAGCAAATTTCCATTTGTCTTTTTGTTTCTTCTTTTCTCCCTACCTCAGTAATCACCTCTTATAGGGATTACATTTTCACGAATAGTTACCCATACAAGGGACTAAGTTTCGTTGAATCAAAGTCATTTTTAAAACCTTTTCATTGTTATGCGTCCTTACTTGCTCATAAAATGTGTTTTTATTCATGATAGATAATGCATTGAAATATGGGAATAACATAAAAAACAAAAAAAATGTGTTTTTTTTACTTACTTGGACGTTAAATGTCGAAAGAATTTCGTTGGTCTCCGGCATTGCATCAAAGGACTCAAGACTTGAAAACTTTCATCAGTCACTTCAAGATCTTACTCTTTATCAGAAACTAGTGCGTAGCTCACGACGCGTAAAACGCAAAGATCCCGGGTGTCGGAGGAACAGATTTCCCCAAATAAAGCCCACCCTCATACATCTTTTTCATCCACTAAGGCCGGATATCGATCATGCTTCCAAAATGATCCTTATATCCCCAGTGAGATCAACCAAAACCAAAAAGCCCGACCTCGCTCGGCAACCGAACCAAAGTCCAATATTCATTGGCAAAGCAAAGAACTACGTAAGCTTTGAATTCTCCATTCCACCAGGAGATACGTAGGAGCAAGATCATCATCTTGTCAAGCACAACAAACCAAAGCCCAATTTTCATTGGCCCACAATAAAGCCCAAATTTTATTGATATTCCCCAGGGAGTCTCAACCCCAAACAAAAGTCCAATCATTATTGGCAAACCAACCAAATTTTCGGGCTTAGGCTCGAACTACACCGGTTTTGATCCCATTTGGGTATGTAGGCAAAGGACCTTGTCCTTCCAAACCGACCAAGCAAAAACACAAATTTTCGGGCTTTGGCGAACTACACCGGTTTTGATCCCATTTGGGTATGTAGGCAAAGGACCTTGTCCTTCCAAACCGATCAACCAAAAAACACAAATTTTCGGGCTTAGGCTCGAACTACACCGGTTTTGATCCCATTTGGGTATGTAGGCAAAGGATTTTTTCCTTCCAAACCGACCACCCAAAAAACAAAAAAAAGAAAGCCCAACTATCATGAACACACCCACAAACAAAGACCGACTCTGCTCGGCACCCAACGAACATTATTTCATTTCATGCATGCATATTTAAAACCATTCATACACATGCATTTCATAAAACACGCATCCTTAACAAGGATCCTCCAGTGAGTATCACATATTCACCAGCATCCATCAACATTCAACCAGGGGCACCTATTTAGGGTAAGACCGCAGCTCGTTAGGAATCGATATTCAGAAGCAGTACCTGAATAAGATCACCTAGCTTAGGTATCGACCTCTAGAAGCAATTCCTAGAGTAGATCACCTACCTCATTGTTCGACCTCTAGAAGCAATTCCTAGAGTAGATCACCTACCTCATTGTTCGACCTCTAGAAGCAATTCCTAGAGTAGATCACCTACCTCATTGTTCGACCTCTAGAAGCAATTCCTAGAGTAGATCACCTACCTCATTGTTCGACCTCTAGAAGCAATTCCTAGAGTAGATCACCTCCCCCAGTGTATCGACCTTCAGTGTTAGCGGCTGAATAAGATCACAGCTCGTTAGGAATCGATATTCAGAAGCAGTACCTGAATAAGATCACCTAGCTTAGGTATCGATCTCTAGAAGCAATTCCTAGAGTAGATCACCTCCATCAATGTTCCACCTCTAGTGACAGTACCTAGAGTAAAACACCACCCTCAGGAATCGGCCTCTAGTGACAGTGCCTAGATAAGATTACCTTCATTCCCCAGTGGATCTACCTCCAGTGTTAGCGGCTGGATACGATCAAACCCTACCAACCCTTTCATTTGCATTTCGCGAAGGACAAAATTCGGGTCCTTCTTTTTCTTTTTACTTAATTGATCTCCGCAAAGAGTTCATGAGATGCCCTCGGCACTCACGCACTCTATGCGAAGACACAATTAAGTAGGGGCAGCTGTAGTACCCTAATTTTGTCCTACGCATTTTAAAACCAAAAATCAAAAAAAATCAAAGAGGGGAAAAAGTCAAAAGTCAACAAAAGTCAACAGAAAAGTCAACTTTTCAAAATTAAGAACTTCGCAATGCGAAGCTCACTTCGCACTGCGAAGTCTGCGATTTTTCTGCAGATTTTTGGTTTCTTGGATTTAATTCCAGATTTTGTTGCACATCACTTCCATAATTATTTTAAGTAGCATTCATGGCCAATTGGGCCAAGCAAAGCCAGAGTTGAAGGACTTGCCATTAATGCCAAGGTTAGAAGCTTTTTCTTCCAACCTAGCATGTGACAAGCAAGTGGGCTTGCCCTTGGGCAGCTCTAGCCCCTCCCAGGTGACCTGCTAACCACCACAAGGTTGCCAGCCACCTGCTTGAGGACTTTCCTCCTGCTTGCTGCCCCAAAAACCAGTCAAACCAGCTGGATTTTCTCACTTGAAAAGCCATGAGTGCCTACTCTGTTTTGCAGCAGCTTTTCACCCTCTCACACCAGCCAATTTTAGCCTTTTCATCCCTCAATCTCTGCACAATACAGTGCACGTTTTTATTGACCAACCATTGAGATTGCAAGGATTGATCCCCAAGCATTAGCCATTTGCAAATCAGCTTTGTTCTTCATCATTACCTTCTAGAATAAGTTGAATTTGTGGCTGAAATCAAGCTGGAACTTGCCCCTTGGCACAAGGCAGGGTTGCCTCTATCCATTAGCATTTAATGCAAAGGGATTCAGCTTGATCTTGGCCACAAATCAGCTGAATCAAGGGATTGTGTAATGATGACAAAGATTTGATTTTGGCCTATAAATACAAGGCAATGCCCAAGGATACAGAAGACACAATTAGACAGAAAACACAACATTCAAAGAGCAGAAACTCTACTCATTTCAACCTACAAATCTCCACAAATAACCAGAAACAAACCAATCCATTACAAAGTTCCAAAGCCTTCACCAATATTCAAACCTTTGTGAAAGCTCTCAACCAAATCAAATCAAGTGCAGCTGGAGCTTTGCTAAGGAGTTCTGTAAGTTACTAAGCTCTTTATCTTGCATTTCTAATTGTGTTTGCATAGCTATTTTGGCTCAAAAACCTTTGGTCCTAAAAAACCCCTTTTGAATTTCAAAGAAATCCCAAGGTTTTCAAAACATCAAAGTTGGTTTGTACAACCTTTTTCATCCCAAAAACTCAAAGCTTTTCACCCATATATAAGGTCTTGAGTGTGTTCAGAAGTTGTTTCTGAACAAATGTTCAGAAACAGCTTCTGAACCCAAAATTTCGCATGCTTCGCAGTGCGAAGTCATGGTCGCAGTGCGACCATGACAGAACTCAGAACCTGAGTTTTTGTGTCCAAACAACCAATTTTTGAGGTTCTAGCCCCAGAGCTCAGAACCTAAGAGTTTTTAAACCTATGTTCTTCAAAACATAACAAGGTTTTTGCTTAATTTTGGCAAATCACAAGTTCGTATAGCCATTTTGTGGGTAACTTGCAAAGCAAGTTATGTTCCCAAATTTTCAAAAACCACATGAACCAACAAGCTATGTTCAGCTTTTCAATCTAAACTTGAGCAATAAATATTGTTCATGATGTTCAAAACTCAAAAATGAACATACACCGGTAATGTGCGCATTTTCGCAAAATGAGACGAACTTGCGCGTTTTCTAGCAATTTTGCCAAACCTCCCATTTTGGGTTTTCAAACCAAATGTTTTGACTTGCCTTGGGATTTCTAAAGAATTCAATCCAAAAACATGAATGAAAAAGGGATGGTGTGACGTATGTCTCTCCATCGCCCCGATTGTACGAATGCGTGACGTATGTCTCGTCGCTCGGACAATCGTCATTCCCTTTTAATATGTACAACCCTAACCAAACCAAATCTTGGCCCCTCGTGGTCAATCCAAGCCTTTTGGTCCCCCGTTGGCCATTAGACTCAACCCCTCGACTCGTTAGAGTCCACTCGGTCAATGTTCGACTCGTCCGAGTCCATTGTACCCGTTCTTGATCTCAGTGGATCAATCGAACAATCGCCCGACTCTTCGGAGTCCACTCGGTCAATGTTTGACTTGTATGAGTCCATTGTACCTCCCTTGGTCCCATAGCGACCAATTCAACCCTCTACCCTAACGGACGTAACTTTTAACAATTCTAATGCGATTCACGAACAAACGCTTAATAAGTCTCCAAGAGCGAGCATACAAGCTACGTTTTAATCGCAAGAATTCGGTTTAAAACATCGTCCAATTAAAATCAACCAACACACATACGTTTTTCTACCAAAGAACTACGTATGCTTTGAATTCTCCGACTACCGGGAGATACGTAGGAGCAAGATCGACATCTTGTCAAGCACAATAATAAAAACTTTTTTTCTTTTCTTCGTTTGTTTTTATCTCTTTCCCCCCCCTTTATTATATTTTAGCATAAATGAACATGAACGCAAAGTATTAAAAAGCAATTCAAGTTTTAACCAAATAGAAGGTTCCCGTTGAGTACAACGGACGTGAGGGGTGCTAATACCTTCCCCTCACGTAACCGACTCCCGAACCCGACAATGGTTGCGATGACCTAATCCTTATCCTCATCGTCAAAAGGGTTTTATTATCGTTTCCCTTTACAAAAAAAAACTTAAGGGTTTATCAACGTTCCCTTTACACAAAAACTTTGGTGGCGGCTTCACAAAGGCACCCTCCGAGCGTTCGAGGACGACCTCGGAGGAATCTGCGCGTCTTTTTCCCGACGGAAAAAAACGAGGTGCGCACAAAGAGATTTAACGATGTTGCATTCTCAAGAATGAATTCGAATTCAAGACCTCTAGTTAAGCTATAACAAACCTTACCATCTTATCTAAGTGCTCTTGGGTTATTATGTTTATTAATTATTGAAAATGATCATAGATTAATAAACTGTTTTTACAGGGAAAAATCCAATATACCCTTATAATATACATTTCTTATAGTGTCAAAATTAAAAATGGGAATCAAAATTGCAGAAGCCTATTTCATTTATTTTCTTTTTAAAATATATGCAAACTATAAGGCTCACAACATTTTACACAATAATTCTGAACTCTATATCACTTTATTCCATCGAACAGTCATCAGTTTATGCTGTTGGAATCTGTTATATTTCTTTACTACACAGCATTTCTGCTCTACATAAAAACCAAAAATGTCCCTTAAGAAAAACCAAAAATTATGTATCAGTATTTTTTGCCATACGGAAAAGACCATATTATACCTTCCTTAGTAGAGGATAAAGTGCACAAGTGAGAATTGTGGCCAAGACATTAGATGTTACAACTACTGAAGGAGGAATTCTTCCTTTATCTTTCCTTATAACAATCCCTTCAATGATTGGATAGTTGACAAGAATGATATGAGCCATAAGAAAAATTTGAATGAACATCTTGTCCAACTCTCCCAAAGACAACACTCTATAGATGCCTCCTATGAAACAAGATATGTTGATAATAATGAGTGAAACCATTGGTACAAGAAACATGTTTGATGTTCTGAAATCATATTTGTCCATTTGATAAAGCATAGTTTGTTCCTCATCTTTCACTTTATTTGTTGGCAAGAAACTAGCCTTTCTTAAACCGAATTCCTTCATTAGACAATCTAAAAATCCATATAGATGACATGTGATTGATCTCATCATTTTCATTCTTTGTTCTATTATCATTGTTCTGAATGTTCCTCCAGTTGAGAGGGCTTCAAATAAATGTTTGGTTTGAGCTGATAGATAGATGAATGCAAACATGAAGAAAAATGGTTCTGAGACCTGAAATTCAAATCATAAAAAAAAGAAACATAATATGAGACTGATTGAGTATATGATAAGAGCTTATACTACAAGCGCTTGATTAAGCTATATATCCAAACACAACCCAAGGAGAAATTTATATGGCATAGGAGATGGATGATTTTTGTTGTTACCTTAGGGTACAGAGAAATTCCAGATAGTAGACAAATCTGAGGGACAATAGCAAAACACCAAAGAGGCAAGCAATATAGAGGGAAACATGTAATGTATGTAAGACAAAATCTATGAAGTAGAGACATCCTTAAAGGGCAATTTATAAGGGGACACACTTTGGTCAAACCATTTTCAAACAATCCAGAGCTCCATCTAGTTCCTTGAATGAATAAATCATTCAAATTAGTGGCACTATTTCCAAGGAACTGTGGTTTAGGTGGATCACAGTAAACTGAATTCCAACCATTGCAACTTAGCATGATTGAAGTATGAACATCTTCACATACAGTACCATACATAAAGCCAACCTACAAACAAGCATACCAAATAATAAGTATTTAATAAAATTAAAGTGCATTATTTATGTTAATATTAAACAGATTTTTAATCATAAAATCTGCATACCTCTTTACCCCATTTAGTTCCAATTTCATAATTACAAGAAGCCAAAAGCAAAGTTTCTTTTATAGGCAATGCATTCCCATCAGTGACTATATTTGGACTGCAATTTTGCTTTAAGGATTTGATGAATTCATTGGATGTGCCAACATATTCTTGGAGTTTAAAATCTGTGTCTGAAATTCAAAACATAAAATCTGAATATGTATATTACTAGTACTAGTAGTATGTAATGTACCAATGTATGTCAAAGTTGCAGTGTTGTTAAATAGCGGCTATAGCTGCGCTAAAGAGCTATGTAGTGTAATTCGAACAAATTGTTATTCTTCTGCGATGCACTGTTTAGTACAAAATGTTGTCAAATAGCGGATATAGCGGCTCTATAGCACTGTTGCATAGCAGAATCTGAAAAATTCGCTATTTCCCGCGATCCGCATTTGAAAACACTGGTATGTTGGTTCAAACATACAACCTCTCTATTAAAGAAATTGAATAATCCATCATGATCTATACCTTTAATTTTGTAATTCCCATATAATGCTTCCCTTTTCATATAGAATCCAGTTCCAGATAATAAGGGTCCCGTAATTCCATCCATGCCTTGCCATAAAACCTTAAATTGTAGAAAAAAAAAAAAAGAACAATTAAAAATACAGAACCATCATTTTGAAGATATAGATTATAGGAAATAATATCAAAGTTTGAAGTTTTTACTTTATATGTTGATCTATGCTGACTGTCATATATGTCATTCTTGCTTATATTGTAAAATTTCTGAGGGAATTGAACAAAAGCAAGTGAAGGTGATTTCTTGGGATCAAGGTGAAAACACAATGCTTGTCTTGCTGAAGCTGGCTCGCTGCAGAACATGTCACAATCCAGAACTAGAATATATGGAGAATTGCTAATAACTGCAGAGACACGATACTGCAAGAAAATATATACATATTTTATAAGTAATCAAATAGTTGATTGCAAATCTTGAAAAAGGTTTGAGAACGGTCTTGTATTCCCATGTTTTATTTAACACAATCTCAATTTATATCTAGTTTTTTATTTTGTTAATGTCTGTGGATCTATGTAGCACCAACACTTTATGTTGAAGGGATTTTCGGTATCTAAAACAACGCGACACATGTTGTTACTTCAATTATTTTATTTTCTTAAGATACTATTGGTGTCGACATTTCAGTGTAATGTTCGGTGTCTGTGACTGCGTCAGTGATTTATAGTCGTGGACTTGGGTGAGATATAGAGATAGATAATCTTACTAGGACATTGAGGGCTCCAGCTTTGAAATGATGAGGATGAGAAGGTTTTTTCTCGCGGGAAACATATACAAGTAATGGCAATTTCACTTGTTCTATTTCACCACTGCTATTTTCTTGAATCACCTGCCACCAATCAGTAATTATAGAGCTTAGTGTGAGATAAATGAGGGAGAAAAAAATGAAAAGATACCATTAGTGCAAAATATCCTTAATTTGATTAGTTGTGTAATTGGAAATGTTATAATCACAGTTAAGTTGTTAACCAAACATCATATGCAAACATACAACTTGTTAATCATCATTTCCCAGCAACTTAGTGCAAACACCAACAGCATGTTAGAGACAAAAAAATAGCATTGGTCATCAAAGTTGGTGTCTCTAATACTTAATGACAGAATTAGAGATGAATTTCACATTTTTCCATCTCTAAAATTCCGTCACTATTTCAACTTTTTCTAGTTGTCAAATCTGCTAATTGAACTTTGAATAAGCTGAAATTCAAATCAGTCCATTTTCAGTTTGAATTAATATTGTGTATATGTAACATTAATTATACCTCTATAGTAGATGGATGATTTTGACCTGTTAAGCCAGTAGTATGGTCCTGATCCTCTTTTACTCTCATTATACCTTCTTTGAATGCCTCATATTTTTCCTGCAAAATAAAATTGACATCATACATAAAACAAACATATTATTCCTCCTAAACTCCAAAAATTGAGAAGCAATCCAATTTAGAATATACCATAATGATTCTCTTATCCGCAATAAACTCAACATTCTCAGAAAAATCATAACCATCATTCTGAGTATCCGAAAAGTAAGCCTCAGGACACCTACACAAAATTCTGTATCTTGTGCAAAAAGGAATCCACCACTTTGCAAATTTCCAAGCCTCCTTCATACCATTCAACGTAATAGGCGAACCGCCATCATCAGAAACGTACACATGAAGTTTCTCAGGTGGATAATCCATTGCCATAGCTGATAAAACAGTGTTCATAACATCTAAAGTAGGTTCCTTAGTTGGGTCTGTAGTGCATATAAACACATCAATGTTAGGAAGTTTGTCATTTTCAGGTAATCTTTCTGGAAAGACGGTTCTTTTAATCGGGTTCCAACGGAATGCTTGGTCAAAAATCCAAATGAAAGAGAGAATGATTTCAGATGAAAAGACTAGAAGGTAAGGTAACAATGGTGTTTCTCTTGTTTTTGAGTCTTGAAAGAAGAAACAAAGCCTATAGTAAACTAAGAAACAAAGAGCAATGGAATGGAGGATTGTGTGTAACCTATTGATGAAAACTAAGGACTTGTTGACATGGATGACACTCAGAGGAAGAGTCTCCTCCTCCATTGAGCTCATAGTACAGTTAATGGTTTAATGGCTTATGGAATGTATATTCAATCTTAGTCTTGTATTTATTTCACTGAAATATTAGTAGTTGTTGAATAATAGTTTCACACCAATCAATAAGTTGGTTGATAAGGTGTTAGATACTTTATGTCATTCTCACAGAAGAGACCAAACACTATCAATTAGTTGAGAATCTTCTAAACTTTAACAATAGTCATTGTTTTTTCCTATAATAAGTCTATAATACTTCCTTTGTCTCATATGTTTCATTTGCAATACTTTTGGATCTCAAATTAATTGTGAGTTTAGAATACCAATAATATTTTTTCTATGAACATATTATTATTTATTATATTTTAATCCATCAAACTATTTAAATAATTGTAATAAATAAGAGTATTTTAATAAATAAATATTCTATCATTAAAATCTACACAATTAATAATTTGATTAAGAATGCACACAACTCAAATACGACACTTATAATGAGACGAACATGGACTAAAATGTGATCCAATCGACGTTTCTTCAACAAAAAAAGATTTAATTGCACTTTTGACCCTCCTATTTCATCAAGCTCGTGAAAATAATCACCTCTTTTCAAAATTTCACTTTGTAGTCCTTCAATTTTACATTTGTTGCAATATTGTCACTTCAAATCAAAAATAGTTATTTTTGGCCCCAAAACAAATGACCCTCAAAAGTGGTATTTTATTTTCATATTCAAAATTAAGACAACAAATCACCATTTTTAAAATTATGACTGAAATTGCAACACATGTTATACTTGAAAGACAAAAAAATTGATTTAAAAAAAATGAAGATTATTTTTGTTAGCGCGATAAAATTAAAAAATTAAAAGTGCACGAAAAGTCATTTTTGAAGCAAGTTGTTATTTGACTGTACTTTTGGACGCTTATAGCTGTCGTAGCACGAAAATTCATTTTTGAAGCCGCCGCTTTTGATCTCATGCTCTTTTGAAACTTGAAATTTTATTCTATATATGAGAAGTTCAAATCGTATTTCCCCTCTTTTTAATTTTTTTTTAAAACTTTCTAAGACACCTATGAGAGTAAGTTCTGACCACTTGTGGAACAATACGATATTGGGATGACCTAATACCCGATTAAGAACATAGGCCTTTTTTTTGTTAACAGTTGTAAACATGGTCGTTCTTTGAGGGATGTAAACAGCTTTATGGAGCTGGACCTTCAAAGTTTAGGGCACAAAATATTTTTTATATATATAATACACGTAAAATTGGAATATATACTGTTAACGCCCATACATTACCTACGCTGCAGATACGGCCTATAGCGGTAGTTTGTTTTGTTGGAACTCCAATGGTCCTGGGTTCAACTCCCTGGTTATTCTTAGAGCAGTTCTTTTAATTTTATAAACTGTTTTTTTTTTGCCTCTGTACTAACTAAGGAAAATAACAACCTAAAATATTGATAAAGATGTTTGTTTGAAGTTGTATTATTAATCATAATATGAATATTTTTTTGTGTAGTTACATGATTATTTTTTATGTTTACGGATGTTATTTTCAATTAAATAAGAGATTGTTCTTTGAAAAAAAATATTTTATTAGGGGCCTATTTTTATTATGAGAGCTGGGCATCCAATTTCATAGGAACGACCCTAGTCGTAAATACAAACATTAGATAGTCATTGATTTAGAAACATGCAATCATCCAATAAAGATATAAAGGGGATTCGAAGAATTCTAATCGTCGTTAGATCTTTGAATCAAAACTCTTTTTTTTCATCACACAACAACGATCTTGCAAACTCAATTTACAATTTTTAATCATAAGTTTAGTAAATTTCCTAGTAGAACAAACAATATTTGTGAAGACAATAACTTACTACTTTATTATTTGGAACAGTTTGATGTAGTTCCCACATTTTTCTTCAACATGACAGTTTCCTATGACTCTATATGACAAATATAGCCTTAATTCCTAAAGGCAATTGGCAAAACTCTATGAAGTATTGGAGACCTATTGCATTAGGTGTTGAAATTCCTTGCCAAGCGATTGAAAGTCGTTTTACATAAATGCATTTTAGATAATCAATCAACTTTTGTGCCATGAAGGTCTATTCTTGATAATGTGATGGTGGCTATCGACATTGTCCACTCTATGAAGTCCAAGATGTGTGACAAAGAAGATAATGCGGCTCTTAATCTTGACATCATCAAAACCTATGATCAAGTTAATCGGGATTATCTCAAAGAAGTCATGTTGAAAATGAGGTTTTCTCAAGAATGGTGAAGTGGATCATGGTATATGTTGAATCACTCGACCACTCAGTGTTTGTCAATAAGGAGATTGTCGACCCAATTATCCCATCCAGAGGCTTAAGACAAGGGGACTCCTTTTTGTAACAGCTCGATTTTTAGAATTAGAATTATTTTGGTGTTGTGATATTTGTTAATTGTTTATTTTATTTAATTAATGATTATTTTATGTGTGATTGATGAGTTAGCGGATTTTTAAGTGGTGGAAAGTATTTTAGTCATTTTTGGCACGAGTGGCATTTTTGTAATTATATTAGAACTAGAAATTTGAATTTTAGAGAATAGTGGTGTATAAGTAATATGAGAGGTTTAAATGAAGTAAAAGTGTAGAGAAAATAATTGTAAGAGTTGGATGTGACTAAGCACATTAGTGTGAGTGACCCTAACCCATAGTATATAAAGAGTAGTAGTGAGTGGTGGTGAACTAAGGTAAATCATTTGTAAAAATTTTGAGAAGAGGCTAAGGAGAGAGAAGAGGCTAGAAGAGGGAAAACACTAGGAAGTGAAGAATTGAAGCTAGGAAGCACTTTTGGTGAAGAATTGAGGTAAGGGGGAAGATTATTTTCATCAATTGGGTTTAATAAGCAGATGTGTAGTTTGAGTGTTTTAGCTTATGCTTAATTTCATAATTGTTGTTGTTGTTGATTATGTGAAATTCGTGCTCCATTTTTCATGATGAATTTGAATATGTTAAAGTTGATGAATTCATGTTTTATTCATGTCAAAATTCATGGTTTGTTATATTAAATTGATAAGTTGTCAATTTTGATGAAAAACATGATTAATTGCATGTAAATGAATTAAGTTGTTGTTGTTGTTGATGTGTTGCTGCCATGATTCATTAAAGGGATGAAAAGATTATGTTGATTATGTGAATTGTTGTCAATTAAGTTGTTGTTGTTGTGTTTTGCTAAAATGACTCAACTGGGTGGATCTTGATTATTAACATGATATTTGATGATGTTTGTTGTTTAATAAGTTGATTTTGAGCATGAGTATGTGTTTTGTTTGAGAAATCATGAAGTTATGCTGAATAAGTTGTGGTTTAAGTGATTATTGCTATGTTATGGTGAAATTGCTTAATTAAGTGAATTTGATTAAGTTGTTGCTGTTTAGTTAAGTTGCTGCCATGATATTGAAAAGAATGAAGAGATTATGTTGGTTGTGTAGCTTTGTTCTGAATTAAGTTGTTGTTGTTGTGTTTTGGTGAAATAGCTTAAATGAATGAAAATGAATAAGTTGTTGCTAAAATGAATAAGTTGTTGTTGGGATAGTTAGAATAAGTGATTATGGTTATGTTTAACATGATGAAATGTTGTTGTTGTTGTTGTTGTTGTTATACATGTTTGTTTGTTAAGTTGTTGGTGAAAAATGAATTTTGAGACGATGTTTAAATTTAATCGAAAAACCATGAGAATTCATGTTGAATTAATGTGATGTTGTGTTTTAATTGTTCCTTATAAGTGTAATAACTATGGATACTGTTTATACAACGATTTTGAGTTGATTGGGATGAAGAATGAGATTTTTGGGGAAAATTGGAGGTCTTCCCGTAAGGGAACACCTGTTTTTTGGTTGCCCAGAAAACAGGACTTCGCTAAGCGAAGACAGCTTCGTGGGGCGACCTTAGCAGGAACAACATGTGTTGTTCCGTGCGTTTTGGTCCTTTGGGGATGTTTCCAGACATCCCTGGACATTCCTTTTGTGATGTTTTGATGTTGTTTTGATGAATTATTGCTGAGTATTGATTGCTTGCATTAAAATGAATTGTTTATTTCGAGACGAAAATGATAAATTATGAAATGAACTTGGAGATTTGTTTTGAGCCGTAAAATATATGCAAATATGTCAAATGTTTATGATGATATGAATGGTGTTGTAGCATGATTTAAGAAGTGGAATGATGATGGTTTGATGTAATTTGCTTAGTTTAATCATGAAATGTGAATTATGATGAACTAAAGTAAGATGTTGAAATATTTACGATATGACGATGATTAAACTTGTGGAGTGAATTAATTAATGAAATGATTAATCGTGAATTGTGAACTACATGATTGATATTGAATGAAAACATGATGTTACTTTGATTATGATATGATGATTAAACACGATGATGTGAAGAAATAATGTTGTGATAACTTGTGATGTATGAAATGTATTGATTTGATAATGCAAATAGTAGAGACATGTTATATGATAGAGTGGATTATATAACAACATGATGATGAGTGCATTATTGAGTCTATACGTGATGTCCATGCATACATATGTCGAGTCGGGACTTGTTAGTTCACAACTTGCCGATGAAACTTTAAGAGTTCACAACTTGCCGATGGGACTTTAAGAGTCACAACTTGCCGATGGGACTTTAAAAGTCACAACTTGCCGAGAGATTTAATAATCCAACATGCCGTGAGATCACTCAGTAATAGACCTCTGATATTCAAACTTTGGTACCACATGCATTTAGTGTAGTGTTAGACATATTGCATGAACATGATGAGTCGTATGTGGAAATGTTTTGGGGTGAACTTGTGTATTTATGTGGTAAATGTATACTTGATGATATTGATGACATGATGAGTGCTTTATGCTCGAATTGATGATGAGATGTGTTGAATTTATAGTTGAGTTTGATGATTATTAATTGACGATCTGAGATTGAATTGTAGTTGAGTTAATGAATATTTAATGATGAATTATAGTTGAGTTGATGTTTATTTGAGATGTAAATAATTCATATATGATATGATGATTAATTGTTGATGAGATGTAAATGATTCATAGTTGAGATGATGATTAATTGTTGATGAGTTGCGATTGAATTATAGTTGAGTTGATGATTAATTGTTGATAAAATGTGTTTAGCATGTATTTGATTTGGTGAATATTGATTGAAGAGAATATGCTATGTATGGGTTGTGAACCTTGTCTTTAAATGATGATGTAATCAAGCTGCTAATTAACTATGACTAAGTTATAAATGTAGTAAGATGATAACCAAACTTTTAAAATTGGTTGGTAATGATGTTATGCATGCTTGAGAGATAAGACTAGACTTAATATAATGTATGATTATATGATGATGATGATGTCTATTTGTTTTGCCTGAACTTACATGTGTTTATTGATCCTTATTGTTGAATGTATATCTCACCCCCAGTGACTTTGTTGTCGCCTCATCCATGGATTTTTCCCTTGGGGGTGTAGACTTGCAGGTTGAGGAGTAGTTTGCTTGGTGAGTTGTGATGAGGATGACTTGACGCCTACTCATGTTTATTGCTTTGCTTTTGAGGATGTCTAGATTAGGTGCTCTGATCTAGGATTTTTGGGGATTGTATTATTTTACTGCTTGAATTATGGTTTAGAGATCTTTATGATCATATTGTGATGTACTTATGCTGAGATTTTTATGATGTGACCCGAGATGATAATATGTTGAGACATGTATTCCGCTGTGATATGAGTTTATTATGATGAAATTTTTATTATGAAAAATTAGCATGAGATGTTTGATGTATTATAATACCTCGATGTTGTTGAATTACATGATTTATTATTTAAATAGTAGTCTCGGGGTGTTACACTTTTCACCTTATCTTTTCATCATATGTGCCCAAGGACTTTCCTCTCTTATTCGGCATGTAAGTCCAGAGATTTCCTTCCTCCAACATGCTATAACGAATAGTCTAATTAACAGTGGAAACAAAAGATGAGCAAGCACTTTGGAGTAAAATCACATAAAGCCGGGCAATAAAAGTCAAGTTTCGAGACAAAAGTGAGATGGCACGGTCGTGCCATCAAATACACTGATCGTGCGCTGATTCTGGGCAGACCGTGCCATTCCAGACAGTAGGATTACGCATGGCCGTGCCATCCTGGCGTACGGTCGTGCGCCTGTTGTGTTCCTCAGTTCTGTATGTTTTGGAACTTGGCACGACCGTGCGCCCATATGGCACGGTCGTGCGCGTTATGCAATCAAAAATATGAAGGTGAGAAAAACACACACACAAGAAGGGGGGTTGAATTGTGTGACTCTAAAAACTTGTTCTTTTCTTTTTCAAAGACTTAAAACAAGTTCAGAACCAGGTTCTGAACTGTTATCAGAATGTATGCAGCGGATTAAACAAGTAAAAGAGATAAGGGGAGAGAGGCACACAGAAATTATACAGGTTCCTTCTCAATGTGAGAAGTAGTCCTGTCCCCTTGTATCCAACAAGAGAGTTTCACTATAATCTGAAGATTACACAATGCTCAACCACACAGGAAGAGACTTCCAGTTGCTCAATCACAAAGAAAGAGACTTCTATGCTCAACCACCAAGGAAGAGGCTTCCAATGCTCAAGTCACTAAGACAAGAGACTTCCCAATGCTCAAGTCACTAAGACAAGAGACTTCTGACTCAGACCACAAAGGAATGAGGTTACAAATGCTTAGTATACAAACTAAGACTTTAGGGACCAAACTGGTTTACAAGTAAAGGAGTTTGGGATGAACACTTGATCAAATATCAGAGGTGTTCTCTTAATACAACACAGGTTAAGACTCTTAACCTTAAGAAATTCTAAGTTACAAAGACTAAAGAATTTCTAAGAGTTTTTATGAACTTGACAGTTTTTGACAGAAAACAGAGTGCAGGTTCAGCAATGCGTTTCAAAGAGTCTTAGACCTTTTTCTTCTTCAAATCTTCCTCCTTTTATAGATAAAAATAGAGCTGTTGAAGATTTGCTTGATTTAAGGAAATTAGCCATTGCAATTGGACTAGGTTACTGCAATTGTGTGCTGCACTTTATCAGTCAGAACAGAGCAGGTGCCATTTTTGAATTGGCCCACCTTAAAAACTGGAGAATGTTTGGGTCAGGGAGACAACTGTTCCATTGAGTTGTTCTGACACATCCAGGCATTAAATGCGCACAGTACTGGTCAAAATCCATGCCACATCAGCTTCAGAAGCTTCTCAGTGAACAGTGATCAGAAGCTGCTTCAGTTGTACGGATCAGAAGCTGGCTTCAGGAGTTGACTGTTGTGTTGACTTCATCAGAGGCACCCAGACTTCAGAAGCTGCACTTCAGGAGCACCACTTCAGGAGTACTTCAGAGGCTGCACTTCAGTAGCACTTCTTCAGGACCTCTTCAGAAGTTCTTACTTCAGGAGCACTACTTCAGAAGCATTTCTTCAGGACCAGTTTCTTTCTTGCCTTGCAACCTTGCTTCTTGGCTTTCCTTCTTGCTCTTTAGCTTGTTCTTCATAACCATTATCAATCAATACTTATTAAGCATGTGGTTCTGAAACACTTGAACAAAGCATTAGCAAATAACCAATTTTCTCTTTAATACTTTGTTATCATCAAAACCATAAAGAGAGATATGTTTACACATAAATGTTCCAACAATCTCCCCCTTTATACATAAGAGACTTGTTAAACACATTTTGTTCCAACAATCTCCCCCTTTTTGATGATGACAAACATAAGTATTAAAATAGAAAATTGTTGTTAACTTAATTAACAAGTTAACTGCAGGGTGAGGTTTGTAAGCTCCCCCTGAGTCTGATCCAAGTTAATTAAGTTCAGTTAAAAACACAAATGTGAGAATTTCAGAATTGTTGTTAAGTGTAATTAACAATCTGACTTCAGGAGAGGTTTGTAAGCTCCCCCTAGGTCTGACAATCCTCAAGGTTAGGTTTGTAAGCTCCCCTTGATTCTTATCCATGTTAATTAATCTTAACTTAAAACAATATGGTGAAATTTACATTCAGAATTTAAAGTGACTTGTTGACTTCAGGTTCTGAGGTTTGTAAGCTCTCCCCCTAAGTCTGATAATCCACATGATGAGTTTTGTAAGCTCCCTGAGTCTTATCCAAGTTATTTTAAATTCATCTTAACTCACTAAGAGTTATATATCTCACAGAATATATCAGAGCCAGAAATTCACTTCAGAGGCTAAGAGTTAAAGAGCAGTTCTCATAAGTTAAATTTAGTCAGAATTGTATCAGAATTTAACTTAGCTTAACTGATCAGTATCAGAGCTTAACCCTAACAATTGTATATTGTATTAGAGCTTAATAAACTTAGCTAAACTTAGCTTCTGACAATTTTAACTTATTTGAGCTCAGGTGCTTTAATACTTGTTTTACTTTCTCCCCCTTTTGTCATCAACAAAAAGTCTTACTTTCTTCCCTCAACACAGAAAATCTCTCCCCCTTTTTCAAGAGAGTTTGAAAATATCTGTATCAGAGCAGAAAAGAATTTTGAAAGAGTTTGAAAGCATATATCAAAGCAGTTCAGTTTCCCCCTTTTTAAAAGAGTTTGAAAGCAGTTCTGACACCAAGTTTGAAAAGATTTCAAAAGGATTCAGAATTTGGGGGGGTTGAACTAACCAAGATTGTGAGATATTTGTGCAATCATATGGATAACCAAGTAGCAAGGATAATCATCAGAGCCTACTTGATTTTCAATTAGTATATGACTTGCAGAAAAAAATTAGAATGCTGTTCAGAAGCAGAAAAAGTTTGGAGCTTCTGATCAGGTCATTCTGTGTTCAGACATTACTTGTTCAGTACAAACTGGTTTAGCATCAGAGCAAAACAACCAGTTGTGTTTAGTATCAGAGCAAAACTTCTCAAGAAGTGTTCAGTATCAGAGCAATTCTGAGTTTGCTTTAAAGAAATATATCAGAATCTGATACCAATTGAGGATTTATCTCAGAGTCTGATACCAGCTAAAAGGTTTTAATTCAGAGTCTGATACCAAAGAAAAACATTTCTAAAGACTGAACATTGTCTGATACACTTTGGGCTTTTAAAATGTGTCTGTGCTAAATATTTTGAAGACAAACTGATATCAACTGAAAATTGTTTGTTAAGCAGTTTTAACATTGAATATCAGAGCAGAAAATCACATTTTTACTTGATGACTGTGGGAGGATTTGAGTATAAACTTTCAAAGCTTTAATCATCATTGCCCATAGCTATACTTATCAGATTCTGACCAACATTAGATTTTTATCAGATTCAGAAGTCAGAAAATCCAGGTTCTGATCCTTCAGATTCTGAAGTTTTTCAGGCTGAACTTTAGTCAAACTCTCAGAAGATGAGTGTTTGATAAGTCTTAGCTTATGATAAACTCAGGATCAAGGAATACATTTAGATTCAAGCACATTTTTCAAGAGACAAAATGCATGTTCAGATTCTTTTTAATAAAATTGAATCTTTCTTCTGTTAGGGGTTTTGTGAATATGTCATCCCATTGATGATTAGTATCAATGAACTGAATATCTAAAACACCCTTCTGAACATAATCTCTTATAAAATGATGTTTTATTTCTATGTGCTTGGCTCTAGAATGCAGAATTGGATTTTTAGACAGACATATAGCAGCAGTATTATCACAATAAATTGGAATATTATCTGCATGAATCTGATAATCCTCTAATTGATGTTTCATCCAGAGCAGTTGTGTGCTACAACTTGCAGCTGAAATGTATTCTGCTTCTGCTGTTGACAAAGCAATGGTTGCTTGTCTCTTGCTGGCCCAGGATATCAGATTCTCACCAAGAAACTGACAGTTTCCACTGGTGGATTTTCTTTCAATCCTGTCCCCAGCATCACAGAATCCAACTAGCTTATAATTTAAAGATTTCTTATACAGAAGTCCCAAATTAGTTGTTCCTTTCAAATACCTGAAGATCCTCTTGACAGCAGTCATATGAGATTCTCTAGGATCTGATTGGAATCTAGCACACAGACATACACTAAATAAAATATCTGGCCTAGAAGCAGTTAAGTATAGGAGAGAACCTATCATACCTCTGTACAGCTTCTGATCTACCTTAGTGCCATTGTCCTCTTTGCTTAAGGTGCAGGTGGGATGCATTGGTGTTGTCATCAGCTTGCAATCATCCAGCTGGAACTTCTTCAGAATCTCCTTGGTGTATTTTGACTGATGAACATAAACACCCTCTTTGCATTGGTTGATTTGAATTCCCAAGAAGAATTTCAGCTCACCCATCATGCTCATTTCAAATTCATCTTGCATTAACTTAGAAAATTCCTTGCAAAGGGAGGCATTAGTAGAACCAAATATGATATCATCAACATAGATTTGTACAATTAAGATTTCTTTCTTAACAGTTTTTCTAAAGAGTGTATTGTCAACTTGACCTCTTACAAAACCATTTTTAATTAAGAAGTTGCTTAGCCTTTCATACCAAGCTCTGGGAGCTTGTTTCAGACCATACAAAGACTTCTTCAGTTTAAAAACATGATTTGGATATTTAACATCTTCAAAACCAGGAGGTTGTTTGACATATACTTCTTCAGAAATTACACCATTTAAGAAAGCACTCTTAACATCCATTTGATATAAGATGATATCATGATTAATAGCATAAGAAAGAAGTAACCTGATTGCTTCCAGTCTTGCAACTGGAGCAAATGTCTCAGTGTAGTCAATTCCTTCTTGCTGGCTGTACCCTTGAGCTACTAATCTAGCCTTGTTTCTGATCACTTCTCCTTGTTCATTCAGCTTGTTTCTGAACACCCATTTTGTTCCAATGATGTTCTTCTGATCAGGTCTTGCCACAAGATCCCATACATCATTTCTTTGAAATTGATTCAGCTCTTCTTGCATTGCTATAATCCAGCCATCATCAGCAAGTGCTTCATCAGCAGTTGTAGGCTCAATCATGGATAGCAGGCCAAGCATGGACTCATTCTGAGTGAATGCTGATCTTGTCTTTCTTGGATTGTTCTTGTTTCCAATGATTAACTCCTCAGGATGTGAAGACTTGTACTTGAATGAGGTTCTAGGTGGATTAGCTTCTGAAGAGCCATCAGGGATTTGTTCAGAACCATGCTGGTCTTGATTAGCATCAGGAGTAGTGTCATTGCTGGAGAGTTTCTCAGAGTTTTCATTGTTTTCAGCTCCTGAACCTTCATCAGAACCTGAACTGGGTTCAGCTTCTGAAGGTTCATCTGAGATTCTGACATCTGCAAAACTCTCAACCAGCTCTGGTATTTCACTACCAGGCTTCTTATCATCAAACCTAATGTGTATAGCTTCTTCAACAACATGTGTTTCAGAATTATACACCCTGTATGCCTTAGATCTTTCTGAGTATCCTAAAAAGGTACCCTTTTGAGCCTTGACATCAAATTTCTTTAGGTAGACCTTATTGTTCAGTATGTAACATGTACAACCAAACTGATGAAAATAAGAAATACTTGGTTTTCTTCCTTTAAATAATTCATATGAAGTTTTATTCAGAATGGGTCTGATGTAAATCCTGTTCTGAATATAACATGCTGTGTTTACAGCTTCTGCCCAAAAGTACTTAGCAATTTTTGACTCATGGATCATGGTTCTGGCCATCTCTTGTAAAGACCTGTTCTTTCTCTCTACAACTCCATTTTGTTGTGGAGTTCTAGGAGATGAGAACTCATGGAAAATTCCATGATCTTCACAAAAGTTTTCAAAAGGTTCATTTTCAAATTCACCACCATGATCACTTCTGATTTTCAAAATTTTCAAATCAGTTTCTGTTTGTACTTGTTTGCAGAACTTGAAAAACACATCATATGTTTCATTTTTGGTTCTGAGGAATTTAACCCAAGTCCACCTATTATAATCATCAACAATCACAAGTCCATACTTCTTCCCATTGATTGAAGCTGTTCCAACAGGACCAAACAAATCAATGTGAAGGAGTTCTAGAGGTTTAGAGGTGGAAACAATGTTCTTTGGTTTAAAAGAAGTTTTAGAAAACTTTCCAATTTGGCATGCTGAACACAGGGCATCTGAGTGATAATCAATCTGGGGCAAGCCTCTGACCAGCTGTAACTTGCTAAGCTTGGAGATGAGTCTCCAGTTAGCATGTCCCAGCCTTTTGTGCCAGACCCATTTCTCATCACTCACAGACAGAAGGCAAACTACCTTCTGCTGAACCAAATCAGAAAAGTTTATTTTGTAAACATTGTTTTTCCTACAGCCTCTGAACACTACAGACTTATTTTCATTATTGATTACAGTGCAAGTGTTCTTATTAAACAGGACTTCATAATTACTATCACATAATTGACTTATGCTAAGTAAGTTATGTCTAAGTCCATCTACCAGCCAAACATTATCAATGTACAGGGAAGAATTACCTATCTTACCAGTACCAATGATCTTTCCTTTCTGACTTCCTCCAAATCCCACAGTTCCTCCCTCTTTCAAAGTCAGGGTTTGGAACATAGACTTGTTCCCTGTCATATGATGCGAGCATCCACTGTCCAGGTACCAGGACCTTTCCTTTTCTTTGAATGTTAAGCATATCTGCAATTGAAATAATCTTAGATTTAGGTACCCAGATTTTCATGGGTCCTTTGGGGTTAGTCCTGAAAGGTTTTGGCTTCTTGTGTCTGAAGTTATGATATTCAGACTTGTTCTGATACTTAGGATATGAATCCTTATATCTTGAATAAGTCTGACTTGCAGAACCTGAGTGCTTCAGAACCTGCGTTCTCAAAGGTTTGGACTTAGACTTCTTCAGAACCTGAGACTTGGAGGTCTTTGGTTCTGATTTGTTCAGAGTCTGAACCATTGAGTACTGTGGTTCTGATCTCTTCAGAATTCTAACTTTGTTTACTTCAGGCACAAGGCAAGCTTCAGTTTTGCCTTTCTTAAAATATTTTGAAGCAGAAAACTGATTGGTTTGCTTTGGCTTGCTTTGCCTAACATTCTGAGATTGAAAATGTTTAGAGTTGACTGATTTAATAGATTTTGAAGTTTTGATAAACTCAGTCTTTGAAAAATTTAAATCAGATTTGTTCAGACTCTGAGACTTACTAGTTTCAGGTTCTGAACACTTCAGATTCTGAACAGATTTAAGTTCAGAGTCTGATTTCCTCTTACTCTTAGGCTTAGGACCTTTTGGCTTGGATTTAGGCAGGGTTTTAACATCAGCCTTAATCCTACCTTTTGGTTCAGAAGCTTCAGAGTCTGAGTTGTTCAGAACTTCTGACTTAGTCTCAGATTCTGATACTTTCAATTTCTCAGAATTGTCAGAAGCAGGCACAAAGCATATACTATTGCCTTTTAAAATATTTTCAGAACATGAAGGTGAGTTTAAATCATTTGAAGGTTTGAATAAATCATAGCCAATGCCTTCACCTTTGTTTCTGATCATATTATACATCATGGAGGCAATTTTTGTTCTATTGAACCCAGTTAACATGAAATCCTGAAGAGCTATTTCCTTTTCATTAGGAACCTCTTCAGATTTCTTATGAGCCTCTTTTCTGAGTTCCTCAACTTCTTCATCATATTCAAAAATTTGATTCTGAAGTTTGAGGTTTTCCTCAGATAGCAAGTTAGTTTGATTTTTCAAAGATTTAATTTGTTTTAACTTGCTTTTAAGATGACTCATAAGATCATTAACTGTTTCAATCAATTCAGATCTAGAGAGTTCAGAATATACCTCATCTTCTTCATCAGAATCTGAACAAGATTCTGCATCAGAAGATGCAATTGCCATCAGGGCCAGGTTTGCTTCTTCCTCATCAGATTCTGACTCATTGTCCAGATCATCCCATGTAGCCATGAGACTCTTCTTAAGCTTATTTCTGAAATTGCTGGACTTTGAGCTGGACTTCTTTGCTTTTTCCTTTGATTTTTCCTTCTGAAGATCAGGACAATCAGCAATGAAGTGTCCAGGCTTTTTGCAATTGTAGCAGCTTTCCTTCTGGATATCCCTCTTTGAATTTGAACCAGATCCTCTGAAGTTACTGCTTCTGTTAGAGAACTTTTTCTTTCTGTTCATCAGATACTGAAGTCTTTTAGAAATCATTGCAAGCTCATCAGCATCTGAATCTTCATCAGAATTTCCCTCAGGAAACTCTTCTTCAGATTCAATAGCTTTCAAAGCTTTAGCAGGTTTTCTTTTAGACTTCAGAGCCAATGTTTTTGGTTCTCTAACAGACTCATCCTCATTGAGTCCCAGTTCATGCACCTTGAGGGAGCTTATAAGATCCTCAATACTTAAAGTATTCAGATCCTTAGCTTCCTCAATGGCAGTCACTTTTGGTCTCCATTTGGATGGCAGACTTCTAAGGATTTTATTCACATGGTCAGCTGTGGTATAACTCTTCTTCAGAATCTGAAGTCCAGAAACCAGAGTCTGAAATCTTGAGAACATAGTCTCAATATTTTCATCCTCTTTCATTCTGAACAGTTCATATTGCTGAACAAGAATATTTGCCTTAGCTTCTCTAACTTTCTGATTACCTTCATAGTTAGAGCAGAGGGATGTGAATATGGCCTTTGCAGTGGACTTGTCACTCAGCTTCTGATACTCAGTGTGAGGCAATGAGTCCACAATGATACCTCTGACATGATGATGCTTCCTATAGATCTTTCTTTCTGCATCACTCAGAGATCTTCTGTTGACAGCCACACCTTCTTCATCAACTGGAATGGTGATTCCATCTTCTATGATGTCCCATAGAGTATCATCAATCCCAATAATGTGACTATACATTTTACTCTTCCACCAAGAGAATTTTTCTGGGTCACCAGTAAACATAGGAGGTTTATTGTGTGACCTAGACTTCTTTTCTTCAGTACTATAGTCATATTGTACATTTCTTTGATTTCTGGGAGATGGTGGAATTCTGGGAGAGGGTGGAGGTGAATCACTAGTTGAGGCCATGTTTTTCTCAGGATCCTACTGACACACTGTTAAGTGTTAATATCAGAACCGGTGCTCTGATACCAACTGAAGGTGAGAAAAACACACACACAAGAAGGGGGGTTGAATTGTGTGACTCTAAAAACTTGTTCTTTTCTTTTTCAAAGACTTAAAACAAGTTCAGAACCAGGTTCTGAACTGTTATCAGAATGTATGCAGCGGATTAAACAAGTAAAAGAGATAAAGGGAGAGAGGCACACAGAAATTATACAGGTTCCTTCTCAATGTGAGAAGTAGTCCTGTCCCCTTGTATCCAACAAGAGAGTTTCACTATAATCTGAAGATTACACAATGCTCAACCACACAGGAAGAGACTTCCAGTTGCTCAATCACAAAGAAAGAGACTTCTATGCTCAACCACCAAGGAAGAGGCTTCCAATGCTCAAGTCACTAAGACAAGAGACTTCCTAATGCTCAAGTCACTAAGACAAGAGACTTCTGACTCAGACCACAAAGGAATGAGGTTACAAATGCTTAGTATACAAACTAAGACTTTAGGGACCAAACTGGTTTACAAGTAAAGGAGTTTGGGATGAACACTTGATCAAATATCAGAGGTGTTCTCTTAATACAACACAGGTTAAGACTCTTAACCTTAAGAAATTCTAAGTTACAAAGACTAAAGAATTTCTAAGAGTTTTTATGAACTTGACAGTTTTTGACAGAAAACAGAGTGCAGGTTCAGCAATGCGTTTCAAAGAGTCTTAGACCTTTTTCTTCTTCAAATCTTCCTCCTTTTATAGATAAAAATAGAGCTGTTGAAGATTTGCTTGATTTAAGGAAATTAGCCGTTGCAATTGGACTAGGTTACTGCAATTGTGTGCTGCACTTTATCAGTCAGAACAGAGCAGGTGCCATTTTTGAATTGGCCCACCTTAAAAACTGGAGAATGTTTGGGTCAGGGAGACAACTGTTCCATTGAGTTGTTCTGACACATCCAGGCATTAAATGCGCACAGTACTGGTCAAAATCCATGCCACATCAGCTTCAGAAGCTTCTCAGTGAACAGTGATCAGAAGCTGCTTCAGTTGTACGGATCAGAAGCTGGCTTCAGGAGTTGACTGTTGCGTTGACTTCATCAGAGGCACCCAAACTTCAGAAGCTGCACTTCAGGAGCACCACTTCAGGAGTACTTCAGAGGCTTCACTTCAGTAGCACTTCTTCAGGACCTCTTCAGAAGTTCTTACTTCAGGAGCACTACTTCAGAAGCATTTCTTCAGGACCAGTTTCTTTCTTGCCTTGCAACCTTGCTTCTTGGCTTTCCTTCTTGCTCTTTAGCTTGTTCTTCATAACCATTATCAATCAATACTTATTAAGCATGTGGTTCTGAAACACTTGAACAAAGCATTAGCAAATAACCAATTTTCTCTTTAATACTTTGTTATCATCAAAACCATAAAGAGAGATATGTTTACACATAAATGTTCCAACAATCTCCCCCATTATACATAAGAGACTTGTTAAACACATTTTGTTCCAACAAAATAATGATTGAAAACTCTTGGTTTTTGCCAATTATTGTTGTGTAATTCGTGGTTAATGCTTTGTCTAATGCTTTAGGCTATAAATATGGCTCTAATCAGACTTATTTCTCAGCTTGGAATGAGTGTAAAGTTACTATAGTGAGATTGTAACTCAAGCTTTTTCCAAGCTCAACCATTTATAAAATTTATGCACTTTTACAATTCTTTGCAATTTACTTTATTGTTCTTTACATTTTTGCAATTTACTTTTCTGCAAATTTACAATTCTTGTCATTTATATTCTTGTCTTTACAATTCATGCAATTTATATTTTGTCAAATGTCTACAATGAACTCTTGTGAGTAGACTAGTCTAGTCTTGGGATTGTTGGAAAAGTCTAATGACTAGATTCTAATCAAACCAAGCCTAGACTCTATTTTATATAAGAATCATTTTCCTATCTAATCTCATCGTTTTCTAAACTCAATAACAAGTATTGAACGAAGTACCGAACGGAGAAGTTCAATAACTACTATTTCATCATTTCAAATATCAAGTGAAGTATCGAACGAAGAAGCTTGATATTGGAACAAATGAGATTAGACAAGGTGTCACAAAGCTTGATGGCAAAAAGACCAAATGAATAGCTTTGTGAAGCCTTGAGGCCATAAGACTCGTATTTAATGGGTCTCATATAGCAGCCGACCAGGTTTAGTTGCTATTGAGATACATTCATGTAGCTCGAAAGAGACCATGAATTACCTTAGAGAGTCTTGCTTTTGGAAAATGGATTCAATATAGAATAGAGACAAAGCTTGAACGATTATTTTCTGTCATTAGATATACCAATAAATCCCAAGACGCCTTTTATTTTATTGAATCAAAACCAAACATTTTCTAAACTTAAAATTCTAACTTGTTCAGCTAACATACTCTGAAAATATAATCAGTAATTACTAAACTCCATGTGGATCAATATTTTTATTACGCGATATTAACCGTGCACTTGCGGTAACGTATCAGAAGGTCCGAGTTTTGGTCACGTATTTGGAGGCTCAAAGTTACCCCAAGGTATAAAACCTTATTTGGCGCATATGTAGAGGTTGTTTTCCCACACGTAGAAGATTGCGAGATAAAGGCATCCCCTTCCCATCTAGTTATGTTGTGTGTAATAATAATAATTATGACGATAATGTTCATATTATATTTGATTGCCCTTTGTTTGTTCAAGTTTGGAAAGCTAGTGATTTATGGCATGGATTTGATGCAACATTGCATATTAATTATAATGCAGAGGTTATCATTTTGACCTTGTTACATAAGTTTACGAAGGATCAAGTTATACATTTTGCAACTATTTTATGGAGCTTATGGAAACATCGAAATTTGAGAACTTGACATGACACTACTGAAACGAGTGGGCATATTTTGGACTGAACCATACATATGATTGATGATTGAAATCATGCCAATAGAAAGCATATTATGTGTGCTTCCAATAGGGTAAACCGAGCTACTGCAGATGGGGCGTCTGATAATTCAACTTCGGCAAGTATAGAAGGTAACAACAACATACATCATGCGAGTTCTCCATGGAAGAAGCCAACGATAGATAGATAGATAGATAAAAGTGTAACATAGATGCCTCAATTTCCTGTCAACGGAATTGAGTAGGCATAGGCATGTATATCAAAGACGATGAAGGATGGTATGAACTTGCGAGAACTTTGTGGATCACACCATTATGTACGAGTGTACACTAAAGTTGGCAAAGCTTTGGGGTTATTGCATGCTATACAATGGGTGCATGATCTTCGATTTGATAATGTGGACTTCACTCTTGATTCTAAAAAGGTTGTAGATAATTTTCATAAAGAAAGTAAGGATGTTACTGAGTTTGGTGCGATATGTGGTGTCTGATTGTAAACTTTGTTTTAATTTGTTTTTTTGAAAACTCTTGTGTCGAATTTAGTCAAAAGCAAACAAATCGAGGCCGCTCATGCTTTAGCAAGAGGTAGCCATATCTTTAGCTCCAATTTTTCGATTAATTAATGTACTATCATGTACAATTTGGTAATGAACGAAATGATATAAAGCATCTTTACATAATGAATCAATTACAAAATGTGTTCATAAAAGTGTGTTAGAGTGTCTATTACTAGTCCCCATGAGCATAATTCAATTTATAGAGACAATTCATTGAAATATGCAAGGATCCGGGTTCGAACGTCGGAATCGAATTCCTCACTTATTCACCTTAATGGTGAAATTATAACACCTAAGTTACTTAGACAAAAAAAAAAAGTGTCTATTACTAACCCTGCTACCTAATAGGAAAAAACTAAAGAGCATGTAAATAAAAAACGACCAATTTTGTATCCGAGAAAAAAGCAGAAAAAAAAAACTTGAAAGAACTAACTAGCATCTTCTGTTTTAGCAAGGTGGGTTACAGTACATTACACGTACACCACAGCATATCTCGTATTCTTCGCAAATAACAACGTTGGCAAACCCATAATCACACATGAAACTGCTGTCAACAACGACAACATGCAAACCCTTTTAATACCAACAACATACCTTTCTCTCTCCCTCCTCCTGATCATACCATTTCTTCATCCTTTCAACACCACCGGTTATCCTGACCCTCCGGCGCATGGGTCAGCATAGCCGCCGTGAGTCCTACCCTTCTGCGTCATACGACTTCCTCCACCAACGCCGTCTCGAAACGGTCCTTGGTGAAGAAGATGAGCTGGAATGGCCGTTTGGAAAGGTGGAAGGTATGAGCGCTGATGAGGTGAGGGAGACAGCGTATGAGATCTTTTTCACGTCGTGCCGATCAACGCCGGGGTTCGGTGGACGTCAAACGCTGACGTTTTATTCAAACCATGAGAATAATGGAGGTGGGGGAGATGGTGGAAAGTCGAACCAGGTGGTGTCGAAACCGACGAGTAGGGTGAAGAGAGCGTTGGGATTGAGGTTGATAAAGAGGTCCCCGTCGAAGAGAATGGGTGGTGGTGGTGTAATATCTTCATTGCCGTCGTCTCCGGTTGGTGGAGGTAGTCCTCTTTCACATACGGTGCCTCCTTTTAGGCCGCGGCGGCCGATGACTGCCGCGGAGATTATGAGACAGCAGATGAGGGTTACCGAACATGATGATAACAAGTTGCGCAAGACCCTTATGAGAACCCTTGTTGGTCAAGTATGTTCTTTCTATTTTTTCAATGTTTCATGTTCATTCATGTCCTACGATTTTATATTTTAATTTGAGGAAAACAAGATGATGAAGACATACAAATCATTTTAAGAATGGAAAAAAATGTAATGTGATACAAAGAGAAAGATAAAAATGAAATTAAAAGTTGAATTATAATATATTTTTACAGGATAATCGATCATTTTGGTTCATAAATATGTGAGGGTCCGTCAAAATCATCCTTGAATGTAACAAAATGACGAAAAAGCATGTGTTTTTTGTTAGTCGATTTGATCATTAAATGTGTCTTTGACTCTTTCGTTAGTTAGCTTAGTCCTCAAATGTGTCTTCTCTCAATCAATTTGGTCACAAAAATTACTAATAAAAGAGACACTTGGAGACATTTGTGATTCGATACAAATACATTCAGAGACGATAAAATGACTATTTGCTCTACCGTTGTATCTTTTGTTGCATAGGATTTGATAATGTATCTTTATGTCATGAATGAAAATGACCCTGACATGTAGCGATGGTTAAATTACATGTTTTTTGGTCTAATAACTAGTTTTATGAAGCAGTATGTTAGTGAAGTAATATTTGATAATGTATCTTTATTTCATGAATACCATATGTGAAAGAGATGGGATAATGAATACGATAATGTATCTTTTTGTTGCATAGGATTTGATAATGCATCTTTATGTCATGATAATGTTTCATGAATAATATTTGCAGATGGGAAAGAGATCAGAAACTATAATTCTACCATTGGAACTTCTACGACACCTAAAGCCATCAGAATTCAGTGATTCAAATGAGTACCATATGTGGCAAAAGAGACAGCTCAAAATCCTTGAAGCAGGGCTTCTCCTATACCCATCACTCCCTTTGGAAAACAACAACACATTTGCCTCACGCCTCAGAGACATCATAGACAGTGGTGAATCAAGACCTATAGATATAGGCAAAAATTCAGACACAATGAGAACCCTTTGTAACTCTGTGGTTTCCTTAGCATGGAGAAGTCACAATGGTACTCCAACTGATGTTTGTCATTGGGCTGATGGATTCCCTTTCAATCTTCACCTATACACTTCTCTTCTTCAATCAATTTTTGATATACGGGACGAAACATTAGTCCTTGATGAAGTTGATGAGCTTTTTGAACTCATGAAGAAAACATGGTCAACATTTGGGATCACATTGCCAATTCACAATATTTGCTTCACTTGGGTTCTGTTTCATCAGTACATAGCTACTGGACAGATTGAACCCGATCTTCTTTCGGCTTCATATGTTATGTTGACTGAGGTTGCAAATGATGCCAAGAGGGAGAAGGAATCTTTGTATGTTAAGATTCTTTCTTCGGTTTTGATTTCAATGCAGAGTTGGGCTGAGAAGAGGCTGCTCAATTATCATGAATATTTTCAAAGAGGGAATGCTTCTCAGATAGAAATCCTTTTTCCTGTCGCGTTGTTGGCCTCGAGGATTTCGGGAGAAGATCTTACAATCACAGATGGTGAAAAGGGTGAGAGAGGAGACTTTAACATTGTGGATTCGTCTGGTGATCGCGTTGATAACTATATTCGTTCTTCCATGAAAAATGCATTTGAAAAGGTTAGCAAGGTGTCTTAGTATGTTTTATGATTATCTTATTATCCTAATAAATTATTAATGCCTAATCAGTTATCATATTCTACTTAATCGATTAACAGTTCAAAACAACAAATACGAATTAAACAGAACCAAAAAGGTATGTTTGTGAAATATGTGATCGTAATGTGTTTGTGAAATATTTTTGAAGGTATTGGAGGCAGTGAATGCAAAATATGGTGAATTTGAAAGAAATAAAGAATTGAGTGAAGTTCTGCTTCAATTAGCTCACGAGACTGAAGTTTTGGTGATGAAGGAAAGGCAACTTTTCAGTCCAATACTAAGAAAATGGCATCCAACAGCAGGTGCAGTTGCAGCAATGATGCTGCACACATGTTATGGCCAAGTTCTGAGGCAGTATGTTAGTGAAGTGAATTCATTGACATCTGAATCAGTTCAAGTATTGCAAAGGACTGGTAAATTTGAAAAGCTAATTGTCCAAATAGTTATTGAAGACTCTAATGAGTGTGATGATGGTGGAAAAACAGTTGTGGGAGAGATGGTTCCGTTTGATATTGATTCAATCATATTAAGTCTTCTTGGAAAATGGATTGATGAATCACTCAATAAAGGCAAAGAGAGTTTGCAAAGGGCAAAAGAGACTGAAGTAAGTTTTGTATTTATGAATTATGGTAATTGTTCTTTCATAGTGGAAGGACATAAAAATTATGTGTTAATTTCTTACCATAGAATATATGATTTACAACTTTTTTTCATTTATATTGCAGACATGGAATCCAAAGTCTAAAACAGAACTATATGCACAATCAGCTGCTGAGCTAATGAAATTGGCCACGACAATCGTGGACGAATTCTTCCAAGTTCCAATAGCAATTACAGAAGATTTAGTTCAAGACCTTGTTGATGGATTGGAAACCCTCTTCCTAGACTACATGAATTTTGTTGCATCATGTGGTAAGAAAAAGGAGACTAATAACATAATAGTATAATACAAAAATGACTCTTTACTTTTTTAATTTTATTAATTAAAGTGGAACTAATGGATATTTTACAACCGTTCTCGAGGATATTTGAACTCTGTACCTTGAGGTTACAAGGCTAAGCTCCTACCGCTGAGCTAGCACCTCAAGTGTCTAAATTGCCTCATTACCTTAATATACAAGCAAAATATGTAATGTACATGTATTTTCTTTTGACCTGTATTTTTCTTCAGGTTCAAAACAAAGTTACATTCCTTTACTTCCTCCATTGACAAGATGCAACCGGGGCTCACGATTCCTCAAGCTATGGAAGAAAGCTGCTCCTTGTGGTTCTGGTAATGAAGATACATATCAAATTAACGGAACACATGAAGGTCACAATCCTCGTCCTTCAACTAGCCGCGGAACACAACGCCTCTACATTCGTATCAACACCTTGCACTATCTCCTGACTAACATCCACTCCCTTGAAAAATCTCTCTCAATGAACCCCGGTGTTGTACCTTCTAACCGCCTTCGGTTCACAAACAACCGCAGGGCACAAAACAACAACAATTCATATTTTGAATCCCTTAACTTGTCTATTCTAGCAGCATGTCGCCATGTCTCAGAAGTCACTTCATACCGTCTTGTATTCCTCGACTCAAGTTCTGTCTTCTACGACAGGCTCTATGTTGGCGGTGTAACAAGGGGTCACATTAGGCCTGTGCTAAGAATCCTAAAGCAGAATCTGATACAAATGTCAACAATTTTAACAGATAGAGCTCAACCATTGGCAACAAAGGAAATAATGAAGGCTTCATTCGACGCATTCCTTATGGTTTTGCTTGCTGGTGGAACCTCAAGGGTGTTTCACAGGCATGATCATATGGCACTCCGAGAGGATTTTGAGAATTTAAAGAGAGTTTTCAGCAACAATGTTGAAGGTTTGATAGCAGAAAATGTTGTGGATGGAGAGGCTGCAGTGGTGCAAGGAGTGATTGCATTGATGGGACAAAGTACTGAACAGTTGATGGAAGATTTCACTATTGCAGCATGTGAATCAAGTGGGATAGGTATGATGGGAAATGGACAAAAGTTACCAATGCCTCCTACTACATGCAAATGGAATAGAGCAGATCCTAATACAATACTGAGGGTTTTGTGCTATAGAAATGATGGTGCTGCAAATCAGTTTTTGAAGAGAACATTTCAGTTGGCTAAGAGGAGGTAATAATATAATGTAACTAAAAAAGAAGGACAAGATATTGGTGAAATCATGATCTAAATTGTCAATGCAATTTTGTTGTATGATTCTTATGATCCTCAAGACAAAGAAGTGAAGAATTTGTGCAACTTTGGGGATGGGAAATGGATGTTTGTATCTATTCATTTTTTATGGCCATGGGAAGGGGAGGGATCACATGTGTATTTGGAAAAGGACATAAGTTGTGGAATGGAGAAAAAAATAAAAAAATAAAAAGAAAAAAAATGTCAAGAAATCAAATGTTTTGTTTTCATCATTTGATTTTTGTACAGATTGCAGAAAAGTGGTAAAATGTAATTATTCAAGCAAAAAAAAAAAGGTTAAAAAAGATTTATGTCACAAACATGTTCATAACATCAAAACAACCAGGTTCATGGCTGATCTCAACAATAGGGAAATTAAGTATTTGTTTTGATTCACTTTTAAAACAGATATAAGTATAAAATTGATTTTCATATTTTAGATGTTTACAAGTAGATTTACTTGTCCACGAGTATAATTTATGACCTCAAATTTATCGTAGAACACGGTTTTTTATATGAATGTATTTAAACATAAATTAATTTATATTTAACTCACATTTTACCAAAATCAATCCATTCAAAATGCCACCACAGAACTGAATCTCAATCTCCCACCAAGTGACCTTATTGAACAAGGGAAACATAATTTAAAAATTGCTAGACAATAGCTAAAGTGAAAGATGCAAAAGCTAAAAAATTGCATATTTCTTTGAGAACGGTTGTACAATGGTTATTAATGTAACTTTATGTGCCACATAAGTGTTTAGAGGCGTGGCTTTGATATTCGATCCACGTAGAAAAATCACATGTTCATTCATTATATTGGATGGACTCTTCTCAAAATATTATATTTGATGAACTATTTTAAGTAACATGAATGATACCTGCAACCATTTTTTGTGCAACTTTTGAGACAAGAATTTCTTCCCTATTCTTTTGGGACACTATATAACAATAGAGATAGGAAAAGGAAGGGGAAGAGAGACTAAGAATACAAGGTAAGTATGAGAGAGACTAAAAGTTGTTACAAAATATATTTTTTTACAAAAACAAAATGATTGTACAAATATCATTTATCTTATAACATCAAAATAGTTTTTGGTTTTGTCACTTTATTCATAGATGCTTTTGTCATACTCATTCATTCATTTCTCCTCTTCCATTCTTTTATACTTTTCTTAATTTTTTTTTCATATATTTAGAGACTATCGTTGTTGATATTTGGCTCAAAATTATTGGTTATTGAAGTTCTGGAAAAATTGTGGCACGTGAGAATTTATCGTGGTACGATTTTGATTCATTTTCCGGAAGTTTTCCACTGGAAATATTGTGGCACGTGTGCATGAAATCGTGGTACGATTGTTTGGTTAACGATCAATTAGTATTGTATATGAATTGGAAATCGTGGCACGATGGTTAGAAATTATGGCACGATTCCTCAAGATCTGAGATTTATATAAGGCTTCATTCTTCATTTTTTTTTAGAGAGCTTCAAGAGAGAGAAATTTGGGAAACCAAAGGAGGGAACTTTGTGGTTGAGTGCCTTTGGTGAGAGATTCTCTTGCATTGGGAAACATTTGTAAACACCTTCAGTAGTGAGATCTCATTAGAGGAATGATCAAAAAGCTTTCTTTAGTGCTTTCTCATAGGATTCATTGTGAGTGTGGATGACTTGAAAAATGGGTAGAAATTAGGGTTTGTTCTTTGTGGGCTTTTAAGCTAATTTCTTGTAACCTCTTTGTATCACATTTATCATAGTTGATCAGAGACTTGCTCTCTCCCTCAGAGTAGGTCATTTTGGATCAATCTGGGTAAAAAATATTTGTGAGTTGTTTTCTTTCTCTTCTTTCTTATCATTGTTGCTTTGATTATATTTGTGGTGGTGCTTCACACTTAGATCTTGATAAGTGCCAAAAATGAGTTAAAAATCATATTTAATTTAGGCACTTAGATAGCTTGTTTTGCAAGTTATCATGGGAAAAGCTCATAATAATCATTGATTAAATGCCTATATAGCTTTTACTACTTTCCCCATCCAATTGTGCAGGAAGATACAAGCCAGGACATCAACTGAGCAAAGAAAATGAAGTTTTTGTGAATCCATCGCTACAAGCGCGCGCTTGGTCGCTACAAGCGAGCGTAGGCAGGGAAAATCAGAAGGCCATCGCTAGAAGCGCAGGATTGGTCGCTACAAGCGATCCTTTTGGAAAGTCCATCGCTACAAGCGATGGACCGGTCGCTTCAAGCGACCAAGGGCGGTTTAGTGCCAGGTGCTGACGTGGAGCTCTCCTATTGGGCCAGCAACTTCATCGCTACAAGCGACAGGCTGGTCGCTTGTAGCGCGCGATCATTTTCTCAGAATATAAAAGCCTTTTCAGCTCTTGTTTTAGATATAGCTTAGCATATAGTTTTAGAATTCTCTGTAGAATATTTTAGCTTAGCTTTTAGACAAGAAATAAGGGCTAGAAGCTTTGATCTTCATTGAGCAAAGGTGATTGGATTGTGGAAATCAACCAAAAGGCTTTGGGAAATCAAGAATTTAGGTTTGTATTTTCATCTTCCTCTTCTCTTTTGTAAAGCTATCATGAGAATGAATAGCTAAATCCCCTAGTTGGGATTGGATGCACTCTTTCTAGCTTAGATGTAATAGTTTGATTGTGAAATATATATGGTTTTTAGCTATTTATGTGAATTTGAGTTTTTCTTGCCATTCATTGTCATGTTTTGATTTAAAATGCTATTGACGAATACTTTTAAATCTTTGGCGAGAATAGTTCTATCAAAATAAGAAAATCTAGAAATGGATTTGGGTTTTGATAATCGCATATAGTGTCAGAACTTAAAGCTTTCGTATCGTTTGATTGATTGGGAAATCGTCGATTAAACGATACGATCGATCTCGCGACGTCATTTGGGAAATCAATGACGTTGTCGAGCGATACGTGGTAATTTCTCTAAAACGCTAAAACTCATATGCACGATCTTTAGATTATATTCGACGCTTGATTGAGGAAATCCTATCTCAACACTTTTATTCCTTAGTTTTTGTCGTCTTTATTTTCCGCATTTTTTACATTCCAATAGTTTATGTACAAACATTCATACAAAACCCTTTTAGCTCAAAACGATAGCAATTGTTGAACGGTTCGAAGTGTCGCACTAATCCCTGTGGAGACGATAATAGAAAATACTTACTTTTGTTGTATGAAATACTGCTTCAACAAAATTTGGCGCCGTTGCCGGGGATTGGTGTTTAGATATTTTGAACATCGCAATAGTTGGTAGTGTTTTGAGCTTTTGTATATTCTTGTTAATATTTTTCTTATCTTTTTGTACATTAAATCTGTTTGTGCACTTACCCTCTTTGCAAAGCAAAGAAAAGTTTCTTGTTAGTTATTCGTGTTTCAGATTCTCAACAAAGAGGAAATCATGACTGATCATGATTACTACAACTTCTATACTCCATACGAGTATAATTCATATCAACAATATCAACAATATCCGTCTGAAGATGAACAAATGGAAAGAACAGAAAACACCTTGAATTTGTTCATGCAGCAATCCATGATCAACATGCAAAACACCAACCAACGACTGAGGAATTTGTCAAGCCAGTTGGATGTTTTGCAAGCTCAATTGAACCATCTGCCAAGAATCATGGATGTTCAGACCAACAATCAATCCGTTTTGGAATTCGGAGAGATTGTTGAAGACGATGTTGATGAGAGTGAGGAAGAGATAATGGTGGAAGAATGTGGTATCATCAAAATTGAAAAAGAAATAGAGATACCACACGAAGATGAAGTTCCTCACCAACGGTCACATACTGACGAGGCCGAACCTGTTGATAGTGAAGAAGTGAAGGTGATTGAGAAGACGGAACAGTTTCTTAACAAGGAAGAAACTTGTGAAAAGGAGGGGGTGATAGTGAGCAAGGCGGAACTTGATTTGGTAATAGACGATGTTTGTTCCTTGCTCAACATATTCTGGATAGGGAGGTCGTGGACTCCACATCAGCTGTTCTGCAAGTTCATGCAATTCCTCCCTCAGCAAAGGGATGATAGGGCTGATGTGCGTTTCGTCTCGTATTGGCCACCCTAACGAATCAGGCGTCGAGCTAACGACGTAAAACAAGCGCTTGTTGGGAGGCAATCCAACTTTGTAAGTATTTATTGCTTTTATTTTAATTCTCATAATAGTTTTCACATGAAAGGAATGTGGTGCATTTCAATTTTCAGAAAAATCTGTTACCTGTCATGGTCGCTACAGCGATGAATCCCATCGCTGTAGCGACGAGCTCTAACTTTTCCGTCGCTGTAGCGCCAGGTGGCTCGCTGTAGCGATGAAAGTAAAAACTTGTCAGTACAGATTTTCAATTCCACTACCCCCATTAACTTCTTGTGATAAACTTGTGTTTAATTATGCATTTTTATTTATGTTCAATAATGTTGAATGAGCTTTAAATTAGTGAATCACTATCAGATGCATGATTTTGATAAAAATTGTATGATGTGCGCAAAGCCAAGTTAATTGTTTCTTGCTTTTCTAGGCGTATACTTGAATTTGAAATGAATACTTTGCATACCATTTATCTCATACAGTTTTATGTGATAACATGCTTATATGTGAACCACTTAGAACTAGCCAAAATGTGAGGAATCCTCAAATCATTGTATATATGCAGGAGACCGGCATTTTAGTTTAACTCGATTGTTTTATGTTAAATCTATTGTTGTTTTAAATTGTATGAAAGCATTGAAATGATCAAGGCAATTTTTTGAAATTGAGTGAAACACTTGACCAAATAAACCTACCCTGCGAGAAGTGAGTATCTGTTAACCCCTCTGAGCCCATTGAATCAGAATTGTTAGCCATGAACTGTCAATTTTCATAAGCTCAATTGCTTATTTAAATTGCCGGAGTTTGTAAAAAAAAAAAAAAAATTCAGTTCATAGTTAACTCTTTATTGAATTCTGATATTTGTTTACTTTTGAACCCTTATCCATCGTGTTTATTGACCTTTGCCAAAATGATAAAGGAACATTCGATTAGGGTATCATTGAACCAAGTTGGGGAGAAAGGGAGGTTGTGTATCAAGTAATGGTGAATTGTGATAATTGATCTTGACAACAAGAAAAAGAAAAAGAAAAGAAAAAAGAAAGAAAGAAAAGCAAACCAAGAAAAAAGAAAAGAGAAAAATGAAAAGGTTTGCAATAAAAAGAAAAAAGTTGTCAAGATCAATCAAAGAAAAACTTGAAATTCACCAAGAGTTGTATTGGAAAAAGGAGGAAGTTTGTAAATAGAATGAATGTTCCTCTTGCTTGGCCTTTTGAATTCATATTTCCCACATATGACAATTCTTTTGTAACCAAGCCAAATTACAACCCTTAAAGACCTTGTGATCATTTGCTTTTATGCTTTTAGAAATAATAATTAGATTGACGCATAATTTGATCGGAATGTTAGCATAATTGCCGGATGAGTGTTCAATACCCTCACAATTGAGTTCAATATGTTTATCTACTTTCTAAGAAGTGTGTTAGGTGTGGTTCATAGATAATTATGTTATTGCCTTGCATTGTATGATGTGAATTTTGTGTTTAGGACTTATGTCATATTCATAGTATATATTTAGATTAATGAGAAACTTAATACTTGCCCGCGCAATCCGCATTTGAATTTTGCATCTGAAAACTTTTCATTTCTTTGCAAGAATTATAAAAATGTCCAAAGCCTTGTTTTTCCATTTGTTTGAGTCCTTTGTTTGAGGACAAACAAAGATTTAAGTTGGGGAGTGTGATAAGTGCCAAAAATGAGTTAAAAATCATATTTAATTTAGGCACTTAGATAGCTTGTTTTGCAAGTTATCATGGGAAAAGCTCATAATAATCATTGATTAAATGCCTATATAGCTTTTACTACTTTCCCCATCCAATTGTGCAGGAAGATACAAGCCAGGACATCAACTGAGCAAAGAAAATGAAGTTTTTGTGAATCCATCGCTACAAGCGCGCGCTTGGTCGCTACAAGCGAGCGTAGGCAGGGAAAATCAGAAGGCCATCGCTAGAAGCGCAGGATTGGTCGCTACAAGCGATCCTTTTGGAAAGTCCATCGCTACAAGCGATGGACCGGTCGCTTCAAGCGACCAAGGGCGGTTTAGTGCCAGGTGCTGACGTGGAGCTCTCCTATTGGGCCAGCAACTTCATCGCTACAAGCGACAGGCTGGTCGCTTGTAGCGCGCGATCATTTTCTCAGAATATAAAAGCCTTTTCAGCTCTTGTTTTAGATATAGCTTAGCATATAGTTTTAGAATTCTCTGTAGAATATTTTAGCTTAGCTTTTAGACAAGAAATAAGGGCTAGAAGCTTTGATCTTCATTGAGCAAAGGTGATTGGATTGTGGAAATCAACCAAAAGGCTTTGGGAAATCAAGAATTTAGGTTTGTATTTTCATCTTCCTCTTCTCTTTTGTAAAGCTATCATGAGAATGAATAGCTAAATCCCCTAGTTGGGATTGGATGCACTCTTTCTAGCTTAGATGTAATAGTTTGATTGTGAAATATATATGGTTTTTAGCTATTTATGTGAATTTGAGTTTTTCTTGCCATTCATTGTCATGTTTTGATTTAAAATGCTATTGACGAATACTTTTAAATCTTTGGCGAGAATAGTTCTATCAAAATAAGAAAATCTAGAAATGGATTTGGGTTTTGATAATCGCATATAGTGTCAGAACTTAAAGCTTTCGTATCGTTTGATTGATTGGGAAATCGTCGATTAAACGATACGATCGATCTCGCGACGTCATTTGGGAAATCAATGACGTTGTCGAGCGATACGTGGTAATTTCTCTAAAACGCTAAAACTCATATGCACGATCTTTAGATTATATTCGACGCTTGATTGAGGAAATCCTATCTCAACACTTTTATTCCTTAGTTTTTGTCGTCTTTATTTTCCGCATTTTTTACATTCCAATAGTTTATGTACAAACATTCATACAAAACCCTTTTAGCTCAAAACGATAGCAATTGTTGAACGGTTCGAAGTGTCGCACTAATCCCTGTGGAGACGATAATAGAAAATACTTACTTTTGTTGTATGAAATACTGCTTCAACAGATCTATGTCTGTTTCATTGTTGTTGCTTGATGCTACTTTGCTCATTGATTACTACTTCTTTTGCTCCACACATATAAGTTCCATTGGTGTGATTATTTGTTCGAATTCACAACAATCGTTGTGATAGTTATATATCTATTATTGATATTTTTACTCTTCCAAAATTTCAAGTTCTAAAAATTAGAATGGCTTAAATAGTTTTTAGTCCTTATATAACTAAGTGATATTGATGATATTATTTTTTATACAAAGTTTTCAAAGTTGAAGCAATATTGAGCCAACAACAACGATCATGTGTGCAAATAGAGATATTTAGAGGACTAAAATGTGAGGTTTTTTCAAATTTGGAGGAAAACATTCAAAATTTTGTACGGGGAAAAAGTTTGCACCCCTGATCTAGTGTCTTAGATCTGCGGCTGGTCCAAAAAAAATGGTGAAAAAATATTTGAAAGTATTATTTCCTCTTTTTTTTTTAATCATGGAACCTCATAATATATTATGTCCCATAATGAGAAAGAAAACTCATATACTCAGTATATTGATATTGAGAAATTATAGCTCATTCTTATAAAAAGAAACATAAGAGATATGTGGATATATAAATTACAATGAGGTTTATATAACATTTGCTTATGAAAAATACATATTTATACAAATAACAAGGAAGCAGTACTTTCTTGTCAAAAAAAAACAAGGAAGCAGTACTGGAAAACATATTATATATCTGTAACCTTTCTAAAAAATAAATAAATTATCTGTAAGTTGTAATATAACCCTTTAAAAGATATTTGTATTAGATCTGCAGTATAACATATCAAAATATGACAGTCTATAATTGCCTTATTCATACAAATTGTCTATATCCAAAGAACAAAAAAAAACTAATTAATCCTTTTTGTTACACAAATTGTCTATATCCAAAGAACAAAAAAAAAAACTAATTAATCCTTTTTGTTACACAAATAGTCTTCAATAATGAATGAACGTTAACCCTTTCATCAAGGTGCATGTGTCTCACCTTGAAAGAGAGCTTCATTGATTGTTTGCCTCACCTTGATTGTTTGCAGTCTGGGCCACCACTTCCAGGGATAAAGGTGCAGCCAGAAGGCCCTGAAGGAGGAACAGGACCCTTGTCAAGAGACTGGAACAGGCTCAGTTGAAATTTGTTTTTGGTATTCAATACCCTACTAGCTATGTTTGGCTCAACATGAGATATAGTAAGAAGCAAAAGCAAGGCCAAAATAACGTTGAGAAAATTCATGGTGTCGTGTGTCTTTGAAAATGAATTGGAGATTTAATAAGCAAGACAAATATTGCACTACTAATATTTAAGCATCTCATGGGGGGATCATGCTATTTGTATTAATTGGTATACCTAACATTCTTGAGTAAAAAAATAAATTGTGTGACTCATGAGTTATTTTATTTAACGATTTAATGTTTACTAGTGATCATTTATTAATTTTATTTAACGGTTATATTGTATTATATTACTACATTTGAAAGAAGAAAAAAAAACACATCAAATTTGTTTTGAATTGGTCACATGATATAATTCATGCTATGAAGAGTTTTTGACTTGAATGCATTGTTTTTAACTTTCTTTTTCGCACTTCCTTCTAACCACGTAGCCTAATTGAATAGAACTTTTGAAAAGGATATAGATCAATTATAGTTATAAATAAATATTGATTAAAATCAAAGGACAAAGTTTACTACTTTGCTCTTCTTTGATTGAGTCTATGTTTTGACTGGAAAAGAAGCAGATGGTCGAATTTGCAAAATTTCTTGGCACTGCCTTTAGCGTATATAATTATTTAGCTTGGGGGGATAATAATGTAATTTGTAAAAAAAAGTAACATATACATTAAATAGAATTTAAATTTCATTTTACACAAACACTTAATCCAAAGAACGGGCGCAGTCTTTTCTTTGGTTTTAGGGTTATGCTACCAAAACCAAAATGCGTATTACATTTTAATCTCCGGTGACTCGTGTTCGTCGCATTCTCTATTGTTTCTCGTCTGTGTTGTTGGTGTGTTCATGGCTTCATCGTCGCTCTTTTATGTTTTTGAAAGCGATGACAATGGAGAAAAGGAAGAACAATTCTAGTTAGTGCTTTATTCTAGGGGTGCCGTCCCATTACACAGCCCTCGTTAATTGATTGTTTCGCAGCAATTGTGAGATGAATTAGATGTTCCACGTTGCTTGGAAAAGTGAAGGTTTAGCAATATATAAGTAAGAGGAGATATAAAATCAATGCCTTGAGGTTTTGGGTTAAGATGTAGTGTCCAACTCACTTGTTGGTTGATTTTAGTCTAATCCAGATGATCCACCCATCTCCTCTCGTGATCCAACACTGGTATCAGAATTGATGGATCGACGAAGGTGAAATTCTGGCGCAGTAAAATCCTGATGCTGAACGTAATGCGAAGTACACAGTTTCAACGTTGAGCTACTGATCAATACAAATAACAAGGAAAGAAATAACAGACAGAAAGTAAAAGGCACAAGATGTTTGTTAACCCAGTTCGGTGACAAACACGCCTATATCTGGAGGCTACCAAGCCAGGAAGGAAATCGACACCTCCAGTTCACTGCCTTCTCACTTAATCACTACCCGTGGTATTTCTAGCTAGGAACTTCTAGATATGATACCCCTCTCACTTCCCCTCAAACAATCAATGCCCCAGTGATTTTAGACTCAAATAACGATCAAAGATGGAGACACACTCCAAACACACAAAAGTGACTCTTGCTAAAAAGCTTCAAGTGATCTACAATTACAACTCAATAAACACAGTCCTAAGCTTGCATCAAGGTGACACAAGAAAGGCTCACAATTAACAGACTAGAAACCTAAGAATACTCTTTCAATGATGGCTTCAGTTTTAGTTGCTTTCTTCAATAGAGGCGTCCTCTATTTATAGTCTTCAGCTGCAACATATATTTGAATCAAATATTCTTCTCAGAAATATATTGAAACAAATATTCTTTAGAAATATATTTTCCAAAGATCTCTTTTGAAAATATATTTACACAAATAAAAATATCCAATCTGGAAAAATATATCTCACGAAAATATCTTCCTTCTGGAAACACACGCAGCTTGGAGATCAAGTAACATGAACGAATTCTTCAATCAAATCTTTAAAAGATCAGGTGAGATAAATAAACAGCTCCAAGGCACGAAAACAAGGATGCTTCTGAAGTTGCTTCTGAAGTTATGCGTCTGAAGGTTCAGCTTCTGAAGATTTCAGCTTATGAAGGTTCAGCTTCTGAGGTTCAGCTTCTGAAGACGTACATCTTGCTTGTATATTTGATTTTAGCAAAAATGAAGCCAACAACCAAATATCCAACAATCTCCCCCTTTGACAAATTTTTGGCTAAAATCAATCTGAGATCAGAGAGATATCACAAGGCAAATTCTGAACTCATCAAAAGTACGCAACCAACCATGAAGAACATAAACGTAGCAACCAAGTAGCAACAGAGTCAGTAGCGGCACATAATAAACAAACTCCTAACAAGAGATATACTACGTTTCCACACATACACTCCCCCTGAAACATGTCATTCAGGAACAAACGAAGCATTCCCCCTGAAATAGAGACTCCCCCTGAAACAGAGACCCTGAAACAGAAATATTGTATTGCTATATTGCTTCTGAACTAAACACTTCAGCTCCTCTGTATTGCTTCTGAACTACAGTAGTGCTTCTGAAACACTTATACTTATCTCCCCCTTTTTAGCCAAACAATTTCAAAGCAACACTCAGACACACATAGGAATAGTAACCACATCTGAACATAATACTTCTGAGCATTAACATATTTGAACCTCAAAATTTCAACCACATCAGGTTGAGGATTCTCAGGTAACTCAACCATATCAGAATCAGTTTGGGGGATCTCAGAAATTTACAGCAGTCTTCAGAATGAGAATGATTTCCCTTATTTCTCGTGCAACTCTAGTTATAGTAAATAGAAAGAATTTGTTTGCACGTTTCAACACCTGTAATTGCTATAAATTCTCATATAAGCAACTACTTGCCCAGTCTGCATCACAACACCATTGATCAATATCAACACCATTATCCTCTTTAATTATCTTCACATGTGCTGCATCAGATGTTCTCTAATGTCTTGCATTCATAAGAGCAAAATTCTTCACCCTACTCTTGTCAATTTCACCTTTGTTGTACCCATGAGATACTAAGAGGGACTTGTTCCTAGTTACATTACCATCTTCAACAGACTTATTCTTATAGATCCATTTAGTACCAAAGTCATTCACACCTTCAGGTCTAGAAACCAATTTCCAACCTTCATACTTCTTCAACTGACCAAGTTTCTCTTGCATAGAATTTGTCAAGAACTCATCAGTCAAGGCTTCTTTAATGTTCTTTGGTTTGAATTTAGAATCAAAACAAGAATTGGAACTCACATCTCTGGATCTGTTGGTAATTTCTTCATTCAGATTTCCTATGATCAGATCCTTAGGATGATCCTTTTGGAATCTAATATTTGGACCTTTGATGTCTTCAACAATCTTGAGTTTTTGTAATCCTCTGATAGCTTCCACAGAAATGGCTTTCTTCATTCCTCTTAGGTTTAAATGACTAAGCTTCTGGTGCCACAGTTTAACCTCTTCTTCTTTACTCACAAGGCATGTAGTCAAGTGTGGTTCTTCTTGAGATACCCACAAGTAACAGTTATCTTTAGATCTATTACCTCTCATTAGCACTTCACTTTTCCCATCAGTTACCAGACATTCAGTCTTGTTGAAGTACACTTCCATCCCTTGATCACACAACTGGCTTATGTTAATCAAATTTGCAGTTAGCCCTTTTACTAACAGCACATTGTCTAACCTTGGCAATCCATTACTGATCAAGTCTCCAATACCAAGAATTTCTCCTCTAGCTCCATCACCAAAAGTCACATAGCTACTGGTGTAAGGACTTATATTTTCAAGAAATTTACTAACTCCAGTCATGTGTCTAGAGCATCCACTGTCAAAGTACCAGTCTTCCCTAGATGATGCTCTTAGAGAGGTGTGAGCTATTAAGCCAACATATTCACATTTTGGTCTCCATTCCTTCTTGACATTGATTACAACAGGTTCCACTTTTCTTTGCTGAAAGTGCTTGGGGTATCCATACAGCTTGAAATAGAATGACTTTATGTGCCTTTTTCTACCACAGTAATGACATATCCAAGGACAAGATGGACGAGATGCCCTCCTTCTCTTAGATCCCTGAGGTTCGTTCTGATGTTCCAACGTAGGTTTGCTCATCATTGTATCATATGTTCCAACAGCTGCAATGAACCTTTTAGCTGGATTTTGCTGTTTGTTGTTCAAGGTCCTATAATCAAACTTTATTCCTTTTGGCTTCCCTTGGTTCTGACTCTCCAATATCTCTTCTAGCATATCAGTACCAGTGTTCATCATTCTGACTTGCTTCTTCATATGTTCAAGTTGAGAGTTCAGTTGGGTTACCTCATCATTGAGATCAGAAATTTGTCCTAAGTGTTCACTTCTTTCAGCCTGAAGTTGAGTGATAGTTCTCTTCTGTTTTTGCAGCTGCTTGCACACTTCCTCACTCCTAGTATACAGATCTTTGTAAGAGTTAGCCAGTTCTTCATAAGACAATTCTTCATCACTGGATTCAGTATCAGATGGTGCTTCAGAACCTGATGGTGCTTCTGAACCTAATGGTGCTTCAGAACCTGATGGTGCTTCTGAAGCCTTAACTTTATCATCAGACATGCATCTACCAGTTAAAGCAACAACATGTTTGACTAATTCACTTTCCACTTCTACTTCTGAGTCATCTTCATCAGACCAAGAAACTGCCAAACTTTTCTTCTGTCTCTTGAGGTACGTTGCACATTCTGTCCTAATGTGGCCATATCCTTCGCACTCATGACACTGAACACCTTTGGATTGATTGCTTTTCTCATTAGTTCTTGTCTTCTTCAAGTCATTTGGTTGCTTACTGATGTTGAGTCTGATGTTCTGACCATTTGGTTTGGATCTCCTGTCAGCACGTTTTAGAATCTTGTTAAACTGTCTACCAAGCATCACAAGAGCTTCTGATATGCTTTCATCATCCTCATTATTTCCTTGTTGTTCCTCAGCATCAGCACTTGCTACAAAAGCAACACATTTCCCCTTCTTATCAGTTCAGTTATTGAAGGTTATCTCAAAATTCTGCAAGGACCCTATTAATTCCTCAACCTTCATACTGGAGATGTCTTGTGCTTCCTCAATGGCAGTCACCTTCATGTCAAATCTCTTAGGTAGAGACCTGAGTATTTTTCTCACAAGTTTCTCATCAGATATTTTTTCTCCAAGAGAATCAAATGAGTTAGCCATGTCCAGAACGTTCATATAGAAGTCTTGTATGTTCTCATCCTCCAACTTTTTGAGATTTTCAAACTTGGTGGTGAGAAGTTGGAGTCTAGACATTTTTACCTTGGATGTGCCTTCATGTGTAGTTTTGAGAATCTCCCAAGCATCCTTAGCTACAGTGCACTGCTTGATCAGTCTGAACATATTCGTGTCCACTCCATTGAATAACGCATTCAAGGCCTTGGAGTTTCCAAGAGCTAATTCATCTTCTTCCTTGGACCATTCTTCTTCTAGTTTCAGATCAGCTGTCTTCTTTCCATCTTTGTCAAGCACAAAAGGATGTTCTCAACCCTTCAGAACTGTTTTCTAGGTCTTACTATCTATAGATTTAAGGAAAGCACTCATGCGAGATTTCCAATAGTCATAGTTGGAACCATCCAACAGAGGTGGTCTGTTCACAAATCCTCCTTCCTTGTCCATTCTGCCATAAAATAACTTCCCTGGAGCTCACCCTAAAACAGGCAGGGTGCCTGCTCTGATGCCAATTGAAATTCTGGCGCAGTAAAATCCTGATGCTGAACGTAATGCGAAGTACACAGTTTCAACGTTGAGCTACTGATCAATACAAATAACAAGGAAAGAAATAACAGACAGAAAGTAAAAGGCACAAGATGTTTGTTAACCCAGTTCGGTGATATACACACCTATATCTGGAGGCTACCAAGCCAGGAAGGAAATCCACTATAATAGTATCAATTCAAAGTCCTATGTGAACAACCTCTGGTTCACTGCCTTCTCACTTAATCACTACCCGTGGTATTTCTACCTAGGAACTCCTAGATATGAGACCTCTCTCACTTCCCCTCAAACAATCACTGCCCCCGTGATTTTAGACTCAAATAACGATCAAAGACGGAGACACACTCCAAACACACAAAAGTCACTCTTGCTTAAAAGCTTCAAGTGATCTACAATTACAACTCAATAAACACAGTCCTAAGCTTGCATCAAGGTGACACAAGAAAGGCTCACAATTAACAGACTAGAAACCTAAGAATACTCTTCAAATGATGGCTTCGGTTTTAGTTGCTTTCTTCAACAGAGGCGTCCTCTATTTATAACCTTCAGCAGCAACATATATTTGAATCAAATATTCTTCTCAGAAATATATTGAAACAAATATTCTTCAGAAAGATATTTTCCAAAGATCTCTTTTGAAAATATATTTACACAAATAAAAATATCCAATCTGGAAAAATATATCTCACGAAAATATCTTCTTTCTGGAAACACACGCAGCTTGGAGATCAAGTAACATGAACGAATTCTTCAATCAAATCTTTAAAAGATCAGGTGAGATAAATAAACAGCTCCAAGGCACGAAAACAAGGATGCTTCTGAAGTTGCTTCTGAAGTGAGATGCTTCTGAAGTTCTGCGTCTGAAGGTTCAGCTTCTGAAGATTCAGCTTCTGAAGATTTTAGCTTCTGAAGGTTCAGCTTCTGAAGACGTACATCTTGCTTGTATATTTGATTTTAGCAAAAATGAAGCCAACAACCAAATATCCAACAGAAGGATTCGACTAGATCCTTCTATCAAAAGTCTTCTTGTTGATATGGTGGGTGTCAACGACGTTACGAGTAACTATATGTACATGAAAAGGCTTTCGCTTGAGAGGGAGCATAACCAGATGAATGGATGGGACGACTCACTTGAGAGCAAGATTATTGTGGCAAGTGTGAAGTGAGTTAGAAGTCTCACATTGCTTGAAAAAGTGGAGATTGGAAAATATATACATGAGAGGACCCAAAATCCAACATATCATCTCCCACCTCATTCACCGCTTCTAAATTTCGCCCTTATGGTTGCAACCTCAATTGCATAACGAACTTGTAAGCACCCCCCTAAAAAGTTACCATGTCATTTTTTGTGTTTTGATCACTCCATCAATGTCGGTTTGAGATCTAATGTTTGTGTCAGTGTTTATATGAGTTTCTTGTTATGTTTCTTTGCTTTTGTTTTGTGGATATTTTTAGTTTGTTTCTAGTTGATACTTTATGTGTATGCTAAAATGTCTAAAAAATACTCGTTTTGTTGGTACCGTATTTTACGCAAAGTGTATGTCTGGTTTTCTTGTTATATTGCTTTGCATGTGTTTTATTGTTTGTTAATTTTAGTTTGTTTCAAGTTGGTAGTACTCCCTGTGTTTGTTGAAACTCCCGAGAAAAACTCATTTGTTGGTACTGTATTTTTTCGTAAGGGACTTATGAAGGCTATCACCAAATATATTCAACATAATCTCGGTCTTACAAATTACTAGCAAAATGCGGTTAAATTGGTCATGTATGAGACTACATAACGTCGATATGCGCATACACCAGCAAATCTCTTTTTTCATAGATGGGTGAAATTTAAGACTCTGGATCATGTATTATTTTTTATCATTTCTCATATGTGGAAGAAATTGGTTACACGTTAATCATAAATTAATAATTCCCCACCCTACTCTTAAACTTAGTCTTAAAGCTTTGTGTGCATTTCAACTTAATTAATAATTATCATATACTTCCTCCGTATTTTGTTATAAATTACTTTGGAAAAAATATTTATGTTTTATTATAAAGCACTTTACAATATCAATGCACTATTAATGATTTTTTCCTATCATACCATTTATTATTTATTTTTCTCTTTTCTTTCTATATTTTAATCTCTTTTTCTCATGTCATTAATAAAAGATAATTTTGTAAATGACTCATAGTTTCTTTTTTTCAATACAAAATTAATTATATATTTTTAATATGTGTGAAAATATCAAAAAAACTTATAATAAAATATGTCTTAGACTCACATCTTAGAAATGAAATATAGATATTAGATATGCAAAAATAAAGAATTTCACCAAGTTGGTGGAGACATTCCCGATTATTATAAAATGCGCATGGCCTTTGTCACGCAAACTAAAGCTCACACGCAAGCACATTCGTTTATATTGCACGAGTTTATCATAAACTAATATTATATATTTAACTAGATTCGAAATCGTGAGATGCACCGGTTTTTTTGAACAATTCTACGTGCAAAGAAAGAAGCAATAAATGAAAAAGAAAAAAAAATGATCAATTCACAGAATTTGGAGAGAAAGAAAAAAATCTAAAAATCATGATGGATGTTCTAGTCACTTTGAATTATGTATTTAATATAAGTCATTCAATATGTGCAACCAAAGTTCTAACAACAATTAATACACCAAAATAACTAATTAATTTCAATTCATTGAAATAATTGTTTGAACCAATATCTAAGAACAAAAAATGATACACATAACTGAAGGGAGATAAAATTACGGTTTATGGGAAGTGGGAAAAGTGGGATATGAAGTGGGGGTGCAACCAAAGTTCTAACAACAATTAACACACCAAAATAACTATTTAATTTCAATTCATCAAAATAATTGTTTGAACCATTATTTAAGATTTAAAAACGATACGTGTAGCTAAAGGAAGAGAAAATGACAGTTGGTGGAAAGTGGAAAAGGTGCGATAAAAAATGGGGGTGGTTTTAGAGGTTTGCTGATGAGTTGTAATTAATGAGAGATTGATGCCTTTGAAAGCAAAATTAATTCAGCAAAAACTTGTGTAGCTTAATGGCAAAAACTGTGAAGGGTGACCATATGAAATTGGGTTCAACTTCTTGCAAGGAATTTTTTTCATAAAGATTTTTTAAGCTAATCAAAAAGAGCATGATTAGGGTTAATTAGAGTTACTTGCAGACTATCTAACATTTAATATTATCATATAGTTCGTCAGATTGTGCATATGGTAGGATGTATGGTTTATTTATGAGAGATAGACATAAATAAAAAATTAGTATTTATCTCTCCTAAATGTAAACAACAACGAAGAATGCTGACAACAACATCGAAGAACGCTGACAACATTTTCTTTTCAACATTCTCTCAAACACTAACTTTTTTATCGAATGAAATCAATGTATGTCTCACCACCTTGTATAGATTCTATTTTCAAAACATACGAGTCACATTGATTTAACCTAATTAAATAATGGAAATGTTAACGAGTGCCTCCCGGCACTCTTTAAGACCTTTAAATAGTAACTTTTTATTGAAATATGTGTAATCAGTAAATTGAAAATTGAAAAGTTTGACATTTTTAAAAAACAATTACTTAATTTAGAATGCTTAACAAGACCCAATAAATAATAATGAATATTAGAGATAGTGTTGGAAGCACTCCTCAATACGGATAAGGCTTAATTGAGAGCGGAGTAGGTGGCATGTGAAGAATATGATGATCTCCAATATTATCATACAATATGTAAATGGATTAAACGAACTAAATATAACTTTATAAGGCGAAAACCACTAAAATGTTAAAATTTGAAATTAAAAATGGATTAAACGATAGGCACTTTAGTTTCTTTTCCACCTGCATGTAATGAAAATATATTATTTTGTTACATCACCTTATTCTGTAAATACATTAAAATTTGTTTTTATGAAGGAACGTTAAAAGTTGTTTAAATGTACGTTAGTCCTTGCAAATATAAATGTTTTTGGTTTCGCTCTATATACACTTTTTTATTTGGGTTTCATCATTACAAATTAAGAAACAATTGTTTTTAGTCTTTGATGTCATCAATAGTTACAAATACTGTAAAAAAAATGTTTTAAAAAATGATGATTGTGACAAACGGAGATACAACTAACATGCATGAAATGACATACTTTCTAAATGATGTGGCAATGATGAATCATACTCGTTAATTAGGACCATTAAATTGTGGAGTTGATGAGATGTAAGGTACCTTTAAGGAGAAAAGATAAAGAAGAAAAAAAACGTTTTCACTCAGTCAATATCATATTATAATAGGATCTAAACCAAGGGCAATCGTTAAAAAGTTTAAAGTTAAAATTTTATTTTAAAAGTTGTGTATTTAATACACTGAAACATTAAAAAATAATTTTTTTTATATAAAAATTATCAATTGTTTCCATTTTTTGAATCTTTAACAAGAGTCTTATAAAAGTATTTCTTAGCATTACTCTTATAATAAATGTTAATTTGCTTAGCAAAAACTATAATTTGATGAAGTTAAAACTCTAATGGTTGACAATATGTGTTTCTCACTTTCTCTCCTGTGAGTTGTCATTTACAACATTAGTTTCTTCTCCTTCATTTATCAAAGTGGTATGATTTTGGGTCAATTTTTGACCTGAAATCACTCATCTAAATCATTTTTCTCCTTTCCTTTTCTTTAAATAAGTGATTTTCACATATATTTAGTGTCTCTTTCGTGATTTTGTCGTATTTTTGCGGGTTTGTTTATCTTTCCAGTCTTGTTACAATGTTTGTTCGGTTTAGATTCTCAGATAAGGTTCAATCTAATGCAAATCCAATCAATGATTTTGGTATCATCAACATTACAAATCTAAAGGCATGAGTATTTCGGACACTTGAATATAGTCATATTTGTAGGCTTATAATGCTATTAACATGGGAGTTTGCATATTTATCTCTATTAATTTGAAATAAAAAAATAGTTTTTGTTTATTTTATATTCTTTTTTTTAATTTATGTGACAATTCTAAATATTTTGATTGATCGTGTGTGTAAAGTTGTTTTGGACTGTCGACTCACCACCATTAAACTCTACAATTAATTTCAAACTATATTTATAATTTGGCGGAATACAAAATGCTCATTGCATATGGGAGTGCATCTTCTATTTTCTTACACAAAATACTCTCTATTTTTTTGTTGTTGAAAGAATTCCTATATTGTAAGTTTTAATTTGTTAAGTGATTGTATATTTTCATCAAGCAACATATGTTTACGCAGAAACACATCACAGTCCATCTGTCCATGTCCTTTATGATTAATCCAGAAATGATGAGTAGAATCTGAGTCGTCTACGTAGTTGTGCTTGGATTATTTAATAGTAAGCAAAATCGCTAAAAATGGATAAATGTGTAACATACTTAGAAATTCTGAAAGACACTTGAGAATCCTACTAGAAGCTAATTCAGATATGTATATAGGAGTGGAAGATATGGTAGTACTTATTATCTATAACATACAAATATGGAAAGACGGTGTTCCCATCACATATCTTCAACAAGAGCAAAAAATGTGTCCAATTAAAACTCCCATAATGATCTATAACGTTGTTTGTAGATATTATCAAAGTGTTGTACATATCATAGATTATATATACACGTGATTATGAGATTATCTCAACCCTGCTTACTTTTTAAGGAATTATCAACCGTGTGCGATTGAGACCACTTTACATTTTACACTCTTATGTTTTTTTTTAACAAGTCAAAAAGAGATATATTACCAAAAGGAAAAAATTCTGCTCCCTAGTATAAGGAGTGCCTAGAGGAGCGGAACAAAATTACAACAAGGTATCATGTGATAAAAGGAAAAAAGACAAAAAAAATCAGCTAATACCCAAACAAACAAATGGTTGCTGCCACCACATATGCTAACCAAAAGGAAAACAAACATTTTTAGCTTTCAGCTACCCTAAGGAAGTAATTTTTACTTTTTCCAGAAGCTGTAAACTGGATTTAGCATTATTAGAGAAAATCATATGATTCTGTTCATTCCATAAGACCCAAACACTGCAAAGTCAAATTAGCTGCAAAAAGGAGCGACGGGGTTTGAACCCTCCAGCAGAGTAAGCAAACTGAGTGAAATGATCCACAATATGTTGGGGATCCACTGAATACACACCAAGCCACGCCTTTACAAGATGCCAAAGAGAACCAAAAATAGGACAATGGATTAAAAAATGATTTGTTGATTCATTATGACCACATCCTGAAACACACAATTGAGAGTCAATCGGAATAACACCGCGACGCACCAAGTTATCCTTTGTAGGCCATCTGTTGCGGAAAAGACGCCACGCACAAATAGAGACCTTCAGAGGAACACTTTTATGCCAGACAGCCTCCGATACTACATCATAACTATGCATCTCCTGCCTCATGAGCATTTGATACACACCACGAACTGTATAGCCATCGCCCACATTAGGGCGCCACTGTCAAACATTTGTGCCAAAATCCTGCAAAGTAACATTAGAAAGCACATCCCTACATTCCCCCACTAGACCCTCCGCCCAAGCTAACAAGCGCCGCCGCCACCCCCAAGCTTCCCCTCCTTCACCCCAACCTAAGGTATACATCTCTGCCACCGACTTATCCTTATGAACAGATAAATCAAAAAGTCTCCTAAAACTCTCCCGAAGAGGAACCGCCCCCACCCAACGGTCCGTCCAAAAGAAAGTAGTAAAACCAGTACCGGGTTTCTTCTGAATACTCCCCTCAAACCAACTCCCGCCCTCAACACCTATCCCCTCACGAATATTCACAACCTCCCTCCACCAGGCAGACTCGTACCTCCCCCCTTCTTTGAGCCGCCCCCACTCCTCACCGTAGCAAGAAGATAACACCTTGTATCACAAACCCTCCCTTTCCACCAGACACCTCCAACACCATTTACCCAAGAGAGCAATATTAAATTCCTTCAACCGCCTCACCCCCAAACCACCAAACTCCTTACTCGTGCAAATAGAATTCCAGTCAACCCAAGCAATTTTCCTATGGTCCTCACCCCCACCCCAAAAAAGGTTAATTAAAATAGATTCAATATAGGAGATTATACCTGATGGAGCTCTGAAGAAAGAAAGGGCGTAGACAGGCAGAGAAGACAGGACGGACTTAAGGAGAATCAAGCGGCCACAATAAGACAAGTTTTTACTCTTCCAATCAGACAGTCTAGATTTTATTTGATCAATTACTGGCTCCCAAAAAATCAAACGTCTCGCATCACCACCAATGGGAAGGCCGAGATAAATAAAAGGAATTCGACCAATTTTACAGGGCAGAACTGAGGCCGCTTCAAGCAACCAAGACTCATCAATATTAATGCCAACCAACATACTCTTATGGTAATTTACTTTCATGTGGCATGTGGGGGTATCGTGGGAGGATTTCTTATATTGCATGCATACAAATGTATTCAACAATGTCTAGAGTATCACTTATAGCATATTTTATTAGAAATATGATGTGGAGTATAAAACAAACAACACAATTATGACACTTGACTAGCCAAAGTTGATGGTTGTATATAAAACAATCCACCATGAGTTAACTCATGTTGGGGTTCAATGTGAGTTAACTCACGTTGGATGCACCGAACGTGAGTTAACTCACGTTGAGGTTATTTCAGGAAGTTTGAGTGGGAATGAGCAAAAACGTTTGGGAGAAGAGCAATTTTCTAGAAGGATGATAGAGTCGCTCTCACTATGATGCTGATTTGGGCCCTTTCTAATAAATTTTACATATGGAAAAAATAATATTGAAATATAATATAAGTCATGTTTTCTAAAATATATTATTAAATATCAAATGAGGCATAATTGGTTTTTTCTACATTACCCCTTTAATGATTTGGGGGTAATTTACCCCTATCAAAGAAAAATCCATTTTTTCATCTTTTTTCTTACAATCAAATACAATTTTCATCTCCACAACATCGATCAAACTTCTTCTTCTGCTTCATTCAACATGCGATCTTCATCTTCTTCGTTCCATAATCGAATCCTACTTGTTATTAGGGGGTAAATTACCCCCAATTCATCAAGGGATAATGTAGGCTTCACCATTTTTGTTTTTTCTTACAATCAATTACCATTTTCATCTCAATAACATCAAACTTTTTCATCTCCTTCGTTCAACATGTAATCTTCATCTTCTTCATTCTAGAATCGAATCATATTTGTCATTAGCGGTAAATTACCCCCTATTCATTAAGGGGTAACGTAAGCCTCACCAACATAATTTCATTGACATGTTTGCTCTTTAGTCTATTTACAGTTAAAAACGTCAATATAAAATAGATCTTTCAATAGGCTAATAGTTCATTCTTGACTTTAAAAAATGGAAAATTGTTGTTCACACATAACACAATACTAAGAAACACGAGGAAATAACCATTTTAACTCCGTCGGTAGTTAACTACCACCAGATTGCTTCATCGGCAGTTAACTACCGCAGGTTCCATCAGCAGTTAACTGCCGCTGCGATCAGAAGTTAAACAGAACAACAAGAACAGAACTGCATCAGTTATACAAAAACCATCCAAATTTCCAAATTTCCTCCAATCCCCTCCAATTCCATTTTGACGGAAATCAAGCAAACCATCTCCACAAAACCACAATCAGTATTAATCATTTTTAATGATAATGTTAGTTTGTGTAGATTTATTTTTGTTAATTTTGGTAGATTGCATGTGGTTAGGGTTGATGTAGAAATTGAAATTTTGATTAGTTTATGATGTTATAGATGAATGTAGTTGTTGTAAATGTAGTTTAGATTGTGTTTAAGTTCAATGTGAATGTGTAGAAGTTCAATTAACACAATGAGGAGTTGTTTCATACTTTGCACTCAAAGTGTTTGATAAAATGCCTAAATGAGAATTGTTTAGATTTTTTAGTTAGTTTATGGTGTTAGATTGTGTTGGGAATGTTGATGGGAATGTTGTTTTGAATGGTGTTTAAAAATTAAGTTATTTATGGTGCTAGATTGTGTTTGTAATATTGATGGAAATGTTGTTTTGAATGGTGTTTATATTATGTTGTGAATGTTGTTTAGATTGTGTTGTGAACGTTGTTTACGTTGTTGCCTAAAATGCCTAAATGACCATGATTTTTTGCTTTTGTTTTTGTTTAGATATGTCTGAGCAGGACCCAAATAGGACCAGAGCTGGTAAACAAACGATGACTAGAAGCGTCTGATGGGAGAGGTCGGCTACAAACCCTAATGTGCCTAAGAGGGGAAGAGGTCGGAGGCCCGATCCCAATGTGGGTGAAGGAAGTTCTCAGCCGACACAACCACAGGTGGATGACCAGACCCAGTACCTGAATTATCAGGATCAGCTACACGATGTCACGGATGGTGGTTATGACGCCCAACAGTTTGATGATGTGATTGAGGGTGGCGAGGTTCAGCATCAGGAGCAGGAGGAGGTGGCTGAGCCAAATGAGGATGACCTTGCGGCTGAGACAGCCCCACATCAGTTACTTGATGAGCCTCCCCTTCCTCTCATTTGCTTCTCATGTTGTATTGCCGCTGTGGTATAATGCAAATAATGTAAGTGTTATTTTTTTTATTTTTTTTTATTTGCGGAACTTAATAAATGATATGAACACATGACCATGTCTGTTAAAAAAATGCTAGCAACACATGCCGTTCTGTTAATTTTATTTGTCTTCAATTATTGTTCGCGTCATTTTTTATATATGAAGTATCTATAAAATAGATTTTTTTTATGTTAAGTATTTATGTTTTAATTAATTTTTATAAGTGTTTACATTGTTTTTATGTTTTTGATTTATCTGTGTTGTTTTTATTAAGAATTAAGTAATTATGTGGTGTTTTTTTTTATTATTTCAGATTTGTAAGTCCCGTAAAGTTAAATGCATAAATCATGGGGCTAAGGTGGGAGATCTCCGACGTCTAGCAATGAATCAAGTATGGTTTTGGGATCCGATAAGGGCGAGTGGTGTGCATGATTTGCTGTTTACGAGGTACCATACTGTGAATCATGCTTTGCTTATGACTCTTAGCGAGAGTTGGCTTACCGAGACTAGCAGTTTTCACATGCCTACATGTGGAGAAGAGCATCACTTTAGATGATGTGGCGTGTCTGCTGCATGTTCCAATTGAAGGGCGGATGTTGAGCCATGCAAAGAAGGTGTCTCGATTTGATGGAGTGGAATTGATGGTGGCATACTTAGGTGTTACACAGGATGTTGATGTGAAAAATTGCAAGGATGAATATGGTGCTTACATTAGTTATAAGTCGCTGAAGGACCTTTATGAGGAGCACCTGACTGTTGCTACCAAATTAGCGCGTTCACTGACGAGGGAGGAGAGAGAGGAGAGGGAGAGGCGTAGGCTTGCCTGTGTGAGGAGTTTCCTCTTATGTCTGATTGAATGTACGTTGTTTGGTGATAAAAACAACAAACACATCGAGTTGATATACCTGCAGGCGATGGAGGACTTTGGTTCGATGAACCAGTACTCGTGGGGAGGGATGACATTGACATACCTTTACCACAGTCTATCTGAGGCCGCTTTGCCTAGAAACAAACCGATTGGGGGAAGCTTAACACTTTTGAAGGTAATAATTTAAATTTCTTATGCTTGTGTATCTGAATATAATATGTTTATTGTAATTTCTATCTTATGCTTGGTAATAACTTATAAATGTGTTTGGTTTGTGCAGGGATGGTTTTTGGCACATTTTCCAGGAGTTTACCCTCATGATGATAATGAAGACTATCTCCCGAACCATCCTTGCGCTGCCAGATGGATTTCAGTATAGATGTCAAAAATGGGCCGGGTTAATGGGCCGGCCCATTAGCCCACATTTTAGGGCCGAGCCGGACCTCAAAAAGTTAGCCCAAAATGCACTCGGGCTTTTTTGGCCCTAGCCCATTTGGCCCATATAAAAATGGGCCAGGCCGGGCTGGCCCATCAGACTTCGGGCCGGCCCATTATCTATATTTTCATTTGATTTTTGTTTAAAAACACTATATTTTTTGAAAAAATTATCAACTAATTTAAAATTTATTAATAAAAATGAATGAATTTAGTTCAAAGTTTTAAAATTCTAAAGTTTATAAATTATTAATTTGATTCAATTGAAGGAATAATCTTGAATTTAATTAATATTCAATGTTAATGTAAAAATTATTTACAATTCTATATCCATCCAATCATGTTTTAGCAAAAAGATAATTGTGAGTAACTAATATATAAAAAAGAGTGAATAAATTTAAAAAAAAAAAAAAAGAAAACTAAAACGGGTCGGGCCGGTTTGGCCCATGGCCTACGCAGGCCGGGCCGGGCTCTAGAATATGTGGCTCAATTATAAATGGGTTGGGCCTGATTGGCCCATTTAGACACTCGGGCCTCTCGGGCCGGTCCGGGCTGGGTCGGGCTAGCCTATTTGACATCTCTAGATTCCACACAGGGGTCATGGAGAGGTGAAGCCCTACCGTTTGCCGCTTGATAGTTTGGAGATGAATTATGTATGCTGGATGTCGTACGAAGGGCATAGGGAGATCCAGGAGTTTGAGGAGATATGTTGGTATTCATGTTGGATCATGTGCAGTCGTGACAAGGTCTACCATCACTTGTCTGAGAGGGTTAAAAGGCAGTATGGGTACGTGCAGGACATCCCCATAGCTCTGACATTTGTGCTTGTTATACGGGATGCTCAGGTTTTACAGGCTTTTCTCGACTTTCGTGTTCACACCATTCATGAGGATCAGTGGGGTAGGCAGGTGGATGTGCCATGGCGGTACGAGGGTGGATATATGGTATGGTACGGACGAGTGTCTCACCCAAAGATTTTGCCACCTATTGAGGGATCTCCTCCGAGGCCAGCAAATGAGGAGCAGATCATTGCACACCAGCAGCAGCACCACCAAGAGAGAGGCTCGACTGGTACCATTGAGATGGTTAGTGGCGTTGTTTGCTAGGCTGATGAGTATTTGAGTCAGGAGGGGATGAGCACTGAGCAATTGTATTAGGCCTTGAGCGATATTAGGGACAGGATGGAACCGGTATTGACCAGGAGGCGTAAGAGGCCGAGGAGGCAGCAGCAGGACCAGGAGCAGGAGTAGGAGTAGTTAATGTTTAGGACTTGCTTATAGTTTTCGTATTTTCATGACTTTTGTTCGTTTTTGTATAATGATGACATATTATTGTATTTTGACTTTAACTTATGTTGGTACAATTTTAACGTAGTATGGTAATTTCTGTTTATTTGGCTTCAAATGTTGGTAACATTTATATTTTGGTTAGTTTATGACTTGGTATTCACAAACAATGTTTATAATTCATATAAACATGTTGTAACAGCAGGTTCTGCCAATGCATAGGCCTTCAGGACGCAACGACAGCTAACTGCCGTCGGGAAGGAAACTGGCGGTAGCTAACTGCCGATGGAAAGGAAATCGGCGGCAGTTAGCTGCTGATGCAATATGTTTTTTTTTGTGTGGATGGGGTTCCACCTACACTTTCTGTGGTCCAAAACCCACAGAAAGTTTTATATATAGGCAGTGTTGTTTTCACAATCCATACTCAACACATCTACAGTTTATAAGATGCGTGGTGATGGGAGCGAAGGTGTTCGAACAGTTCCTCTCATCACCACTCCTCTTAAAAACTAAATAAAAAACCACCAACCTAAACACTTCCTACTTCTTAATTATTTTTTTGTTTTGAATATAGAGGCGAAAACAGTTTATAAGATGCGTGGTGATGTTGGACAAGGTGTTCAAACATACAATGTTATGACAACCTTCTCCAACATCACTACTCATCTTAAAAACTTAAAAACTAAAAAAAAATCCATAAATAAGTTATGTGCCAAATCTAATTACTTTTGTTGTTGTTTTTAACTTCTTCACTTTAATCACATATCATTTTATCATTTTTGTTCACTCATTTATTGATTTTGCATCACATTAAGATGAAAAAATGTGAAGTTCTAGAAATTATAAGCACAAAATGGCTACGACAGCTAACTGCCCTGTGATTGTATCCTGCGGTAGTTAACTATCGATGAGGTTATTTCGGTCATTTCCTGATGTTTCTTAGCATTATGTTATGTGTGAAGAGCAATTTTCTAAAAAATGTCAGACTCGGATCTAAGAGTAGATTTATCAGTGATAACAAGTCAAGCCCAAGTCTTGAATTTGTTTACTGATCAAGGTTTGAATCTTCAAAATTCTGCATCGATACAACTTATTCTCATCCTAATAACATGGGACAAATGTTATTTTCTTACTGTATAATTCATGTGTACATCGCAAGGATGTGTAAGATCTACTTTTTGCATTAATTGAATCTCCTATTTTATTCTCCTATTCGACAATTGAATCTTCATAAATTGTCTTCTCTAGTTTTTGAAATAATTTTTTTTTTCTCTTATTAAAAAAATGAATTTTCATTTATGATGTGTGGTACAAATGATGGATGCTTGAACTATTTATCCAAATGATTGGAGGCTCGATCGCTGACTATATGAGAAAACAAATAGGGATGGCAATTGGACCCAGTCCTGATGGGTACCCGCAATGGGTAGGGTAAAACTCCGCTTTCATGGGTTCGGGTTTGGGTCTGGGTAATTACCCGCAAATTCAAATGGGTATGGGCACAGGTAAGGGTACTATACTGTCCAGCCCCGCAACCCGCATATACATATTTATATAATATGATAAATAATTTATTTATTTTTGGTGTATAATTAATTAATTAATTTAGCTATTTAAGCCTAAACCTAAACCTAAAAACTACTTAATTAAGTGAATTTTTTTTTGTGACCTCCTTTCCAAAAAATTTTTGACCCCATTTGTAAATTATTTACCAAAATGACCCACTTTCATTTTTGTTGGGTTTTTTTGTCGTTTTGTGTCATTACCGCCATTTCAATTGGCGGTAATGGCAGTTTTTGCAGGGGGTGCAGGCTGAATAGTGCGGATGGCAGGGCAGCAGGCAGGTGCAACAGTTTTATAATATTTTAAGCCCATTACCGCCAATCCAAACGGCGGCAATGGGCCTGCCCCTTTTTTTTCGTTTTTTTATTTCCCTACCCCTATCAATACCCCACACCACCCCTTTCATCCAAATTCACTCAAATTTTTTCTTACATTTTTCTCACTTCTTCCACATTATGTCTGATTCTGGTTCAGATACAATTTCTCCTCCTCCTCCTCCTCCCCCTTTAAGATTGGTCACTTTTAAATTTGATCAATATATACGACCTTTTGAAATGGTAGTAACTCCATGTATGACTTTAGTGGAGTTGAAAAATTATCTCAATCATATTTTTCATCTAACTAATGAGCCTTTACGAAAAGTCAGTAAGATTTATTACGGAGAGCGGTTTATCAATTTGGGATCTCATAAAGACTTTGATTACTATTATGAATACAAACTTCTGAAGAATGATGCTGATGTTCAAGAGATGTTTTCGTCTGAAGAAAATGCAAAAGGTCCATGGTATCTTGACGTTAAGTCAGAATAGTCGATACGTGGAGAATCAATTGTTCCAATGTTGTTTGTTTGTTTGTTTAAGTTAATGTAATTTGGTTTGAGTAATTTTTTAATTAATTATTATATTTTCGTGTTTGTCTTGTCTCGTCTATTATATTATTTAATTAACATAATTAAAATAAACATTAAAATCATAATACGTGGATATTTTTTAAACGACAAAATTTGATTAAAAATTAAAAAAAAAAGTCACAAATAATTATAAAAGCTTGGTTGAACACATAATTGATAATGAAATTAACTACTGGTTATTTAGGGTCGGACAATTTCTCCTAATATGTCCGGAATGCCGACACAACCCACACAGTCTCGGTGTAGGTCTTCTTTCTTCCACCTCCTCGTCCATTTCAGTCCTAATGCGAGTATTATTGGGTCGACCTTTCTTTAGTCTTCGCATATCTGGATCATGGCAAAGCAAGGGACCGTTGTATGGGGGCCAATAACTCTTGTCGTGGACAACCTTAAATGATGTGTTGTAAATGGCATAAACACTCTTGTTTTTGAACACATCTGAAATAAGGGTTGTGTAGTCATAATTGATAGACTTTTAGCAAGTGTACTAAAAATGCATCGAAGTAATAAAATTTATAAGTTCGTCTCCACAGGGATTGTTTCAATCTCAACTCGACAATTTAGTTTTAATAAGGATTTAACAAATATGGGGTATGTTGAGCATATATTTGAGTTTAATAGAAAATAAAAATAAAAATAAATTATTTTGGAAAATAACAGAGAAAAAGTGATCAGGTCTTTCGAATCAATTAATTCTCGTTGTTTGGTAAATTGCACCTAGTCTCTACAATTATTCTCCTAGTCTCACGACAAATTAACAAAATAGTTTTGTTCAATCCCTTGACTCAGAACTCTCTTCTCAAATTACAACACCCTAATTCCTTAGGTGAGTCCGTAACCGTTGAAGGTTTTATATGAGCGTTAATTTTTATGTCATAACCTAACAATCATCTGTCCCTAGATTGACCCGTTAGATTAACCGGAATTATTAGGTCCAATTCAATAGCTAGTGTCAATAGTCAATTGATATTTAAAATCATTTTATATATGATCAGTATACAAAAAGCATTAAGAACAAATAATTCTGAATAAGACTAGGATTGTAATTGCATTGAAAAGAATTTATACAATCACATGATTCAAACAACTTGAATTAAAATCATCTAAGACCTGATCAAAGAAAATTGACTAGACATAATCAAAGGAATAAACAACATAGTAAAGAAAAGAAACCGATAGAGTTCCGTCGTTGTCGGCATAGCTCCTCAATTTCCTTTCAATTGGTGTTGTTCTTGTTTTCCCTTTTTCACGTGCCGTTACTGTGCTCCCATCAATTTCCTGTGATGCGTGATGCTTTCCTTCTAATTCTCTGATCCTCCGAAAAACGTTTTTCCCAAGTGCAGCACTCCTCCTTTTATTATAGCAAACTTAATTGGTTTCCTCTTTAGTTTATGGATCAGCAAGCACATACACTTCCTTGCCCAAAAAAGGTTGAAAATTGCTTTTCCCACGTTAAACAAAGCTGAAACACACCAGTTGAAATTTCTGGTAGGTACTGAGTCTGAACCCGTAAAACAGAGTATGAAAGCAAGAGTTCAGAAACAGAAAAATAATGAACAGAAAATAAAAGGAACACAGATATTTGTTAACACAGTTCGGTGCAAACTTCACCTACATCTGGAGGATACCAATCCAGGAAGGAAATCCACTAAGTAGTATTAATTCTAAGACTCCAGACACAGCCCCTGTTTTTCCAGCCTTATCACTTAATCACTACCCGTATAGACTTCTACCTAGGAACTCCTAGATATAAGAACCCACTTACTTCCTAATCACGTAATCACAACCAAGTGATTATCAGACTCAACAAAAACAACAAATTGAAGACACGCTTCAAAACACCTAAGTCACTTGTGCTTAAAAGCTTTAAGTGAATAACAACTCAAAACAAAACAACCAACTCTAACAGATGAGTGGTGCACACAAACAAAGCATTAAGCTTAACAGACTAAAAAACAAAGACTCTCTATAATGATAACTTCTGGTTTTTCAGTCAAGTCTTCAATAGCAGCACGTCCTCCTTAAATAGTCTTCAGCAGCTCACATAATTCTGAACCATATATTCAAAGATATACTCCCAGAATTATTTTAGAAGCAAATAGAAGCACATATATTTCTGAATTATATTTTGCAAAGATTCCTTTGAAAATATATTCAACAATAAAAGAAACCAATCTTCAACAAAGATCTTCACGCAAATTAATCAGCCTTCTAGAAACAGCAGCCTCAATAAATCTTCAAACAAATCATCAAAAGATATTGTGAGAGATTTAACAGAATTCAGACGCAGAAACCAGCTTCTGAAGTTCAGCTTCTGAAGGTCAACAAAAGTCAACGTCTGAAGGCAGCTTCTGAAGGTCAACAGAAGTCAACGTCTGAACAGTGCGTCTGAAGACCAGTTCAGCTTCTGATGAACAGTACCAGCGTCTGAAGACCTTCGCAGAGCGCAGTGGCTTCGCAGAGCCAAGTTATCAGCTTCTGAAGTACTGAAGCTTCTGACCCAGATTCTGAAGATGCACAAAATGAGATATTCAGCTTCTGAAGACATAAATAGCTTCTGGAGACGCATTGCTTGCACATTTTGATTTTACCAAACATGTAGCCAACATTCAAATATCCAACACCAGTAAATGACATTTTTACCCCGGCGGCAGTTAACTGCCGCTGGTATGGTGCCATCGGCAGTTAACTGCCGCTGCGGGCAATTATGCAGAACAAAACCTGCTATTTTTGCAAGCAAGCCATTTTTCGGCCGATTTATTACCTGTAATCCAAAACAGCAATTCCAAAGGCAGTAAAAAACATACATCAATTATAATCATTCATAAAGCAAGAACATTACATAATCTTTCACAATTGACCAAAATAAAATCAATTCGACATTTCGTTAAAATTACACGAATGTTTGAAATTCACCAAAAACATAAATAGTGTTTGACATTCAACAACACATTACATAATATTACATGAAATCTCTACCGTCATTCGTTGCACATACAATTGGAACGAACACAAAGATATAATACATTATTTTTAACCATATGCCTAAACATAAATCCAACGTCACTATCGTCACGAATAAGCCGAGGCCAATAGACCGTTTTCCACATGTCTTCATCTTTATCTGCTCACAGGTCATAAATTGGCATCTGAGCAAATACATGACATGTATGATGATTTTCACCAACATGGAGAAAATAACTGTTAAGTTGTGCCTTCAACTCATCCATAGTGTCGGTCGGAGTTAGAAAAACCTTAATTGTCTTTTTGAAAGCAGAGTACCGGACATGAGCTTCAATTTGTGCAACCTCAGACATGTTTAACTCATAAAAGTTTATGAAATATCAAACATCAGAATAATATTAAATTAAACGTAATAACCAATATATATATCAAATGCGAAAACATTATAACCAATAACAAAGTAGGTGCATATTCGACCACATAAAAGTTATATATGTATATATATTAATATGTTAGTTATATCCACGAACCATGAACTTACACCCACATTTTCTTGAACTCGTTGCCTCATGCTTCAATCTTTTTTTCGGCACTTTGTGGTCGCCACTCCTTTCACAAATTAGTTGCAACATTGGATTGATCAAATTGGATCTACGTATAACAATTGTAAATCCCGCCTTATTTGCTTGACGACGTACCCAATTAAGCAAGTCATCTCTATCTTTCCATTTAATTTCGCTTGAAAAAAATGAGCCGTGTCAACTTCGTTGGCCTCAAGAGGGACAACACCGGAGTCAACATATAATGAAGCTTCAACATGGACAGAAGCTTCAACCTTTGGCGGTATGACATTTCCGAAATTATCGACAAAAATAGGTTTTGTCTCGACCGGATCATCATCCGCATTTTCATCCATAACTATAAATAAACAACAAATAACTATGAATAAATAACTTACAATTGCAATAACATCAATATCAAAATTAATTAAACCTAAAAAAAGTTAAAAAAAAACCAAAAAAAAAAATCAAAAAAATAGGCAGTAAGCCTGTTTTTTGAAGTTTCCCATCGGCACCTAGTTGCCGCTGCATCGGCAATTAGTTGCCGATGGCCTCATACAGCGGCACTTAACTGCCGCTAACCCCATGTCAGGTTTTCACAAAAATTTACAGAAAAATCAGCAAAAAAAAAACGGATTAAATGATGCATTACCTGTCTCTTCACGTCAAATGTGTGTTGAATCCTTCTAGTATTGCTGCTTTCAATGATTTTGGACAAGATTTGGGTAGAAAAAAATTTGGATTTGAGGATTTAGATGGAAGAGGAAATATGGAAAAAAGTTGATGTAATAGTATAGAGTAGGTTGCTGTAATCGGCAACATCAAGAATGCAACGGCAGTTAACTGCCGATGAATTCAAACACGGTGGCAGTTAACTGCCGATGGGATGATCCGGCGGCAGTTAACTGCCACCGGGGTAAATATGTAATTTTCTGGTGTGTTTTAACTTTGCTTGATGTGTATAAAGCAATTTTCAAAAATGTTTCTCTTATATTTCTATTCACACCAGCCTATGGTACACTAACACACCAGCCCATAGTACAAAGCTAACTGGCACATCAATTTTAATTCATAGAATTCTTTGATCATATGACTACTAAATATAATACTAATACACTATTTGACTCAATAAATTAAAAACTACAATTTATTTAAAATGACTCTAAATTAAATATTAAACTAATAAAAGTAGAGTAAAAACATAATTAAAATGATTCTAAAAATAGTGTATGACAGACTGTCATCAATAATGAAATGAAGAACACGCGGCTATGACATGGGAACAAGGCAAATGCAAAGCTTGATATTTCCCACAATCACACCACCCTGCTTGGAGGTCCACCTTGAAAGTTCCCATTGGCCTTCCCTCCCTATAGTTGACGGTCTCACGGACAGAGAAGGTATACCTCTCTCGGTCAAACTGTTCGACTTGATGGGTGATGGACTTACCAATGTCATCCTTAATCACATTCTGGCAATATTCGCTGAACACATCTCCAGAACCTACCCTTGCAAACGCACTTTGAGCCCTTTCGGCAAAAAGACATGCCAACCTATAGTATGTTGATTGGACTATAGGTGTAATAGGTAGGTTGTCATGTGGCCCCATAGTCGACCCCCGTCATATGCTTGAGTCCATTTTTCTTTTGGGATATTGTCCACCCAATCATACGGTGGTGTTTGAGTGTGTTGTGGTACTTGACAGGGTTGTGGTGTTTGACGAGATTGTGGAATCTTCTGATTTACTACCGTAACTGATAACTCAACTGCACCGAGTACCTGAAAAGATTTATAATTGACAAACATCTCTGCAACGTCATCGTTATCAAAAAAATTTATGTCGTTGTACTGTACATGACCTGCAGCAAAGGTCTGTGGTGCTCGGTAAATAATTTTAGATATCACCTGAGAATCACTTAGGTGTAACTTTTGCTCGATTCTTTTTTTCAAGCGATCAAACGTGCTTTTGATACTCATGTTAAAACATTTTCTTCGTTCACTTTAAAAAAATGAACCAAACTGGTTTCTTAAAATTTTTCCATTGTAATGAACAATGAAAAAAACATTTTTTGGTGTGGGTGTCATTGTGTGTTTAAACTGTTTGTATGTTAAAACTGTGTTGAATGTCAAGAACTGTGAAGAAGAGACCGTTTTATAGGCAAAAAAATAATGTTTTTCTACACAGCCATGCCACGTGTAAGCCTGCTAATGGCCAATTCATTACCGCCAGTCCATTTGGCGGTAATGACTTTCTTTTCCTCTTTTGCCACGCGCCACAGTAGAAAAGACAAGGCATGGCACATGGTGCAGTTGTATGAAATGACATTGTGCATGCATTATTAGATGAATTGGCAGATTGCAATTATCAAAGAACGGTGATTCTGCAATTGAACATTAAAAAAATTCAATGCATGCACATTACTTGATTGGACAATACAATCAAGTAAGCAATATAAATTGCACACTCGAAGCAATTGAAAAATTCACAATGAAAAGTTTCTCAGTCTCTCGTTTATCATTTTTCTAAGCGTTTTTCACACAGTCTCTAGTTCACACAGTCTCTAGTTCTTATTTAAAACTTTCATAGTTTTAGTTCAGTTAAATATATCAAGAAATGGATAACTTCCTTCATCTAGGCAACAAACATAGATCCCGTCATATATCAGAAACACTAAATGTAAATTTATTTTATTAATTTTATCTGTTAAATTTTTCAGTTAAATTCGTTAATTTTTTTTGTTAATTTACCTTACTTATTCGTTAATTTATTTATCAACCCTCGATTAATTTCGTTAATTTATTATTCGTTAATTTTATTTTTATAGTATGATTAAAACTCACAAAATTGGATGATTAATCATTCGTTAAATTTTTTTTGTAGGACGAGGAAAAACATTATATCCGGAATCGCTATCATATAGTGGATTTCGTCGTGCCGCCGTCCATTGTCGATATGTTAAAGGTAGCTGGTTTATGGGAGGTTACTAAGATTAATAAATACAGGGTCGATAATCGTCTAATAACCGCTTTATTAGAACGATGGAGGCCAGAGACACACACATTCCTTTTTCCTTCAGGCGAGTGTACAATAACGTTAGAAGACGTTCATATGCTCCTTGGTTTAAAGGTTAATGGTGAACCGGTTACCGGACCTACGACCGTATCGTGGGAATCAGTTGAAGAAACTTTAGGAAATATGTCTAATAAAAAAAGACGTAACGGTCTGCAAATAAAATTAAATTGGTTAGAATCATATATTGTAGGTAATGGGGAAGCAGGTCCCCCCACAATTCAGCACTTGTTTAGAGCATATGTTTTATACTTGATAGGCACTCGTTTAAGGCCTAATTATACTGGCAACCTTGTACATATAAAATGGTTGCCATTGTTGAATAAATCACCACAGGAGATTGGACAGTACAGTTGGGGTTCAGCTTGTTTGGCCACGCTTTACAGAGCTATGTGTGACACCGCAATACATGGTGTTAGCAACGTGTCTGGGTGCACAAATACTCCTACAGGCATGGGCTTGGTCAAGAATGTCATGCATATCTCCCGTGCCAAAGAATCCACCACAAGCTGAAAGACAACCTCCTTTGGCAACTATGTAAGTTAAATAAATATAGGTCAAATACCATTTTTGGTCCTTTAAGTTTGACAAGAATACCAGATTAATCCTTTAAGTTTTTTAAGTTTCAAATAGGTCCTTTAAGTTGTTAATTTAATGCACCTATTTGAAGTTTTTTAAGTTTTTAAGTTTCAAATAGGTCCTTAAAAGGGTAACGGTGTAATAAATTAACAACTTAAAGGACTTATTTGAAACTTAAAAACTTAAAGGACTAATCCGGTATTTTTGTCAAACTTAAAGGACCAAAAGAGGTATTTGGCCATAAATATATTATTTCTTATTAATTTTTAAATTCAATTATCAGGTATATTAATTATCTCATTTTAATAATATTAACTAGATGGCTAGAACGTGGGAGTAAATTTATGGAAAATCCTCGGCATAATCTCCTTTCAACACGTTCAAAAATCGACAATATGACATACGATCAGGTATTAATTTTTTTATTTTCGTGATTACTTTTTAACCAACATTAGAATACTAACATTCCTCTTTTTAAACAGTTCTGCTGGAGGCCCTATCTCCACTTCCATTACAGCAACGAAGAGGAAAGCCAGATATGGTCTGCAAACACGTATCTCATCTGTTTCGAGATAGTCGAAAGGCATCATACAGATAGAGTGAGACTTCAATTTGGCTTACCTCAACTTCCACCTGCCATGCCAGAAGATATTGTCGCGGTGATTTTCGGAGATCAAGCTATTGATTAGCATTGACTCACTAATTTTATTTCACGACTGAACTTTTAATTTTCAAAAGAAAAGGGGGAAAAGTTCTAAATTACCACATTTTTAAAGATTTAGGGTTCGGGGGTTAGTTACGTTTAGGGAAGGTGTTAGCACCCTAAACGTTCGTAGTATTCTACGAGAACCTCTTGATTTTATTTATTTATTTTGGCTATAACTTGCTTATATATTTTTTAAGAGAAAATAAAAAATTTAGAGTAGTGACAAAAAAATTGTTTTTTATTTTTTATGATTTGGAAGGACAAGGTCCTTTGCCTACGTACCCGTGAGGGATCAAAACCTCGTAGTTCGGGGTAAAAATGCCGATTGATTTGTTTTTGTATTTTTTTAGTTTTTTTGAAAAGGTTTTAAAGATAAAAATAAAGCCAAGTGGCAAAAATGAGATTGGTTTGTATTTTTTATTTTTGGGAAAATGATTTAAATGTTATTAAAATGGATTAATGGTTATTTAAGAAAATAAAAGAAGAAAAAGGGGCACTTGATTGAAAATCAAGGTTTGTTTAAGAAAATATTTTTTTTGAGTTTTTTATTATTTGCATGTTTTTGTTTTTTTGATAATTAACTAAGACTAAAAAGAGACATAACCAAAAAGCTAAACGCGAGGAATTTCCGTGGTGATGTTGGATCACCACGAAACCCTTTTGAAATTAAACTAACCTAATATTTTTGCATTTTTTGTAAAGCGAAATAAGTAAACAAATAAAAATAAAGGACATATGCATGATTCTTCTCATTTATGATTTACATTGGTCCTAAGATACATTCTAATAGCATAAATAAAGATAAATAAAATGACGAATGAAACTAAAATGATAAAGACAAGATGCATGAAGTGATGTTAAAATATAAACAGATGAAATGCTAAAACAAAAGGAAATAAAAGCGAGAAAAAAAACATAAAATTAGCAGGGGGTGCAGAAAGCAGAAAAAATAAAGGGTGCAGGATGTGAACAGAGAAAAAGGATGAGCTTAAGGTTATGGGTGGTGGGCTCTCCAGATTGAATCTGAGCCGTTGACTAATCAACGTTCCAGATTCAATCTGGAGGTAGGCTATATATAGCCTATTTTGCAAAAAAAAAAATTCATTTTTCCCATTCCTTTTCTCTCTCTATTTCGGCCCTCTCTCTTCCTCTCCAACATCTCTCTAGAAACTTGGCCGGAGAAAGTTTCCGGCGCGGCGGCCGGCCAGCCCAAGGGGCGGCGCCACCGCGCCTGAGTAAAAAAAAACTCCGTTTTCTAAAACAAATGATTTTTCTTAAAGCTTTTTCTCTCTTTGTTTCGAATCCATGATCAGAATTTTTCAAAACTTTTTCTAAAATCCTAGATCTAGGGTTTTAAAAAAGAAACAATCTACCTTTGTTTGGGTTTTTTGGTTCGGTTTTAATGATCTTGGACTCAGTGGTGTTCGGATTTTGGTTCTGATTTTGACTTGCTTTTGTTCGGAGTTAACTGATGGTTCGGCTTTGTAAGATGGTGATTTTGTGGTGTTTTGGGTTTGTGGTCGTTTTATGGTGTTGTGTGGCTTTTTGGTTTAGGCTGAATTGTGTTGTGTGGCTTGGTGGATGATTCGGTTTGTGCTTACTGTTTGGCTTTGTATTTGTTGTGTTTCAGCTTGTATTCGGATTTGTTGTGGATTTTTAGTAAAGTCTGGCCGAATTGTGGTTGTGTGTGGAGGTTGATTGGCCGAATGTGTTTGGTGGTGTTTGGTTGGTTGTGTTCTGTTACTGTGATGGATTGTGTGATCGAGGGTGGTATTGTGAATCAGGGTTTTCTCTGATTGCTGATTGAATTTTTTTTTTCGGTCCCTGATGTTCTCTTTACTAGTATACTAAATACACTAATTTGCCATCACTGACCATAAAGATCAATGAATGACAGTTTAAGTGACAATCAAAACAAATTAACTCTCTAAACAAAGTCTCATCCACAAAGGTCAGAGGCTGTAACAATTTAAAAAAGGTAACTAAAAAAAATAATAAAAATGCTAAATAAAATAACAATAAAAACATTTAAAAGAATAAAGATAAAAATAAAAATAATAATAAAAAACAAAAAGACGGACCCGAACGAAACCAAAAAAAATGAGGTATTTTAAAATACCTCTGCCAAAATTTTGTCTGAGACAACGAAAAATTCCGAACCAAAAGACGAGTAAAAAAGAAATTTTAGGTCAAAAATTGGGGTATGACAGATATGAAACATTTCCACAAGTTATCTTTGGCGAATACAAAAATAAAAGGCTCGTGAGGAGATCAATTTCAGTTTCAAATCCAAAATTGGAACAATCGTTTTCAGTTAGCACTTGACGGAGTTAAATATAACCATTTGGTTTATCCAAACCGTCAATATTTTGAATGATATTGGACCTTTTTTAGAGATCATCTGTGGATTTCTAGAGAAGCGCTGTTGCGAAACCCAATGGTAGAATGTTCCAGAATTTTACAACAATTGCCGTCGGAATATCCCGCAACACCAACAACCTATCAAACACCACCAGACCCCCTATTTTGTGTCAGATGCAAACATCTGGTCAGATACCCCTCCACCCTTTAGTCAATTCATCACACCTACACCCACTTACTTTGACCTAAGCTTCAACCAATCCACCAGCTACAACTACAGCCAAACCTACCAATCCCCACCACAACCCACAAACCAGTTCCCACAACACTCCCCAATACCATATCCAAGCTACTCCCAACAGAATCATCATGGAGAAAGCTCCCGAACATCAAAATATTCCATCGATGACTTTAATCCAACCCAAAACACACCCCACAACAGTTACCCAGAATACTCCTCTTTCAACCTTCCAACCCCTCCAACCATTGTAAACTATCCAGAAACAAACTACACCCCACAATGGCCACAAACACAAATCAATCCCATAGAAACACTGGCTGCGGGGTTTAACGACGATGATTTTGTAAATAATATTTGGGCAAACTCTGTCCCACCACAAGTGCAAAATGAGGCGAATTTGGAAACAAATGAAGCTGAAATAAATGACGAGGAAGTGGAAGAGGAAGAGGAAGAGGAAGATCAATAGCTACCCCAACGACCCGTACGAACTCAAAAAAATAAATTTTGTGCTACGGGAAGTCATAATTTACATTGGGGTAACTGGTTTAGAAGAAAAAAATAGCATGGTCTAAATGATGTAATTATTTTATTTTAAATCAATACATTTTTTTTTATTATTTTGGTTTTTTTTATTTTATTAGCAAATTAACGGGGTGGGGAAAGTATAGGAATAAGAAAACGAAAAAAAATGGGGGAAGCCCATTACCGCAGTTTGGTTTGGCGGTAATGGGCAAAAAATATTAAAAAAAATTCTTGCTGCCCCTGCCACCCACTGTTGCGCCTGCACCCCCTGCAAAAACTGCCATTACCGCCAATTGGAAAGGTGGTAATGGCACAAAACGACAAAAAAAAACACACCAAAATGAAAGTGGGTCATTTTGGTAAATATATTTCAAAGGGGGTCAAAAAAATTATTTTTTTAAGAAAGTGGGTCAGAAAAAAAAATTCTAATTAAGTAACCGCTCCCTCCTATTGGTGTAAAAATTTTTAGGGATATTTTGGATTTTTTATTTGGCTAAATACTACGATTCATGTTATTTTATGAGTTGATTTGAAAACTTTTGGACCGTAGTTTTATTTCAATTGTGAAATTTAGTGTCTTTTCATAATTAAAGTGCGGGTAATGGGGGCGGGTATGGACACTTAGGTACCCATAGGGTATGGGGAAGGGTACTAAAATTGTTGCCCACAAGGATAAGGGTTCGGGTACGGGTATTTTTTACAGACACGGGTATGGGAAATGACACTGTAGTACCCTACCCATAGAGTACCCATTGCCATCCCTAAAAACAAATGTTAAGAGGCACATCCCCTTTAAGTAGATCCCATTTGTCTCAATATTATCTCATAAATCATCAATTGCACTGCACACAATGAATAGCTAGATTTTTCCAAAGTAAATTCTCTTATAATATATCTTCACTTCATTTGCTTGCTTTAATTTTCGAATTAAAATTCCTCACCATATTCCATAATTAAATTTATTGCCTTAAGTTTTCAAATTAAAATCTATTCAAAACTTAAGTAATTATAATATGGGTTATGCTAGCAAATGCCCTAAGGACACTTGTTAAGTATTCAAAAATAAAAACAATTGATAAATTTATGTAGAAACAATTGTTTTTTGATGTTTCAATGTGTTGATTACACAATTTTCAATATAAAATTTCCACTTTAATCTTCTTAACAAGTCCCCACACACTTGTTAGATTTCCCCCTTTATATATATATAGACACACACTCATTTTTCTCTTTAATAACAGTTTTAAAGAAATTAACTAGTACTAATACAATTGTGATTGCTAAACTTTTATTTTCGACTAAAGTGACTGCTTAACTTTGTAATCCAAAGAAACTGAATTTGAGAGATTGCATGACATAGTGTCTTTCCCTCCCCTAAATAACAACAATAAATAAACTAACTGGTGTTTAAAAAAGCCACTAAATATATTGAACCCTTCTTTTTATAATTTCAAGTAAAACTACGAGTAGGCATTTGCAAATGTCTTATTGATATCCATAGCTGACAAGGGTTACAGCCTTGGGTACAAATTGCATCTGAAATGAGAGGATGCATGGTAAAGAGTTATGATGACAGAACGCTTCAGACCTCGTCTTGATTCAACTATAATCCTAGAATGCCAAACATGCATAAAAAATAGCTGGCAGAAAAAACACAACCCTCTTTACAAAATATTTTTGCTTGTGAAGAGATTACAACCTCATTCCAATCTAAATAAAAAAAAACAACATTTCCTCAAATACATTACATTTTTGGCGACCATTAAATTGTGAGCAGGCCTTCCCTCTAAGAACCATTTGAAGGCCTGAATACAGTATAACCATTGACACCACTTGCCATATTTGAGTAATAATCTGGATAATATGGGTAGCCATCATTCTCTGTGTTTCTCATGCCTGCATACAATAGATCAGGACCGGTGGCCACCTGCCATTGGTTTGTAATCAATCCATCAACCTGTCCGTTGACATAAGGCACGCTAGTAACTTGCGGGATGTAATCCCTAAGTGAATCAAAATGCCCATGGGGCGAGCTATACCCTCCTCGGAATCCATGATCATGATGGTAACTTTGTGAACGCTCGAGCCTGCAAGAACTGGTCGAGGATCCGCGGACATCATTTGCATCCAAGTCTCCAGGAAAGCTGAATTGTCGATTTAGAGATTGTGGCCCATTTCTCAGACACTCAAATCCCAAACTTGCCCTGGCCGTCTTCCCAACAGTATGCTCATCATCAAGCAGGTCGTTTATGATATCAAGGTGTGGGAACTCATCCACCAACAACGCTTGATTCTGACGCCCCGATGTGCAGGCTGGGAACTCGGTTAACATGTTGCCCATAGATCTACTGTGTAGTGGCCTGTACAAGTCATGGTTTTGATCATCATTAAGACCAGCGGGCTGATCATACATGCTTCTGGCCGATTCTCTTTGAGAACTTTCAATCCACTGGGGACCATTCTGTAAAACATCCTGTGTTCTCAAGCCAAAGGGAACACCACACAGGACAGCATTAGTTTCCATTCTATCAGAGCTCTGGGATAGAAAGATTGGTGATGACACCAAGGCAGATGGTTGAGAATAGCTAAGGGACGGGTTTACTCCTGAACATGACGAGCTAGAATGGGTCAGACTGCCAGCACTTGAGGTCACAGTGTTCCCCATGATAGCATTTCTGTAGGATTGAGGAACGTGACTATGAGTGGCGGGTGAGGGATCAGGACCCAACCGGCCAGCTGCACTCATTGAGCGTGCAAGTGGCAGAGCTGTTTGAACCATTGAGACCACAGGAGCAGTTGGCCTGGGACCAGAAACCAAAGGAGTACTTGAAGGTCTTGAGATAGTAGGCACTCGTGATACAGATCTTTCGGTTAATCTTGCAGTTGAAGTCTTCTGGATTTCAGTTTTGGACGAAGTTGTAACTTGTGATGCAGAGGTGAAGGGGGGAGATGGACCTTTATCAGTCTGTTGGGAGCCGTTTGAAGATGTTTTAGTGACATGAAAAGGAACTAAAGTAGCACTTGTCTTGTTTACTAACATTTGACCAGGCGAGCTACTAGGAGGACTGACAGGTGAAGATGGCACAGCTTTCTGTAGACATTCGTTGTCAGTAAGTCTTTCTATCCCAACTTCGTCTTTGATGTTGGGTTTCGTTTGAAGTGAAAGAACCTCCTCGTCCTATCAATTAGAAAAGATACAAGGTTTTATAGTGGTACATAAATCACACATTTAAAACCATTTAGCTTCATAAATATGATTGTTAAATAAAATTATTATGAGCCTTCACCCAACAACAAGGCCAAAAACCTCAATATTCAAGCCTCTCCCTTAAACTAATCACAAATAGCAAATAAATAATCAGAAAACAAATCTATCAAAAATAAATAATCAGAAAACAAAGAATTCAGAGATCATAAACAACTCAGATTCTTTTTGGGGTGGTGGTGGTGTCTATAATGTGAGACGTGAAAATCTTTGTACATCTGTCTATGCCCTTGGAATAACAAAAGAGTGGAATCAATTAAGGACTAAATCATTGTTGATTTGTCCCGGGTGGTGGAAACAAGATGGAAAACAGACATTTCTTGAAGATGAATAGTAAATAAGGGAAAACAAGTTATTCAGTCATCCCTCCATTTTTAAGACCCTTTTTATCTTTTGAAAACGAGGAGTGCTAGCAAAACTCTCTTTCTAACACTCTCTCATTGGATGAAATTAATGTGGATCCCATTTAAAGTAGGGGGATCCACATTGATTTGACCCAATGAGAGAGTGAGTGTTAGAGAGAGTGTTGTTAGCACTCCTCTTTTAAAAATTGCTCAAAGAGCAAACTACTCTGCACCTCCTAAATTGTGAAAAAGAAACAGGAAAAATTGTTAGGGACTCTAGCTCTCTAAGATGAGAAGGCCATACAACATTGAAGCAAGGAGAAATAAAATAGACAGAAAGGAAAGACATTAAATAATCAGTAAGAAATTAACAGATAAGCTCCGGAGAAGATTTTTTTTTTTTGAACAATTTGACAAGTATTTCCAACAAGAGTAGAAATGAGACAACCTTTCTGACAACATGCTTCTCAGCCCACTTTAACCGATCCTTCAATGTGACAACAGCACCCTCAGACTCATTTTTTCCAACCTTTCCACTTCCAGACTCTTTGTTAATAACCCCAGCATCTGCTGCAGCACCAGATGGCTGACTATCTATTTTATTCGTCCAACCACCAGTGTCACATGATGCTATGCCTCTGTTCTTACCTCTACAGATAAAAAGTGCCAAATCAAAATAACACTTCTGAAATATCATTAATACCCGTCAACACCAAAAAAAAAATTACATTAAGCTAAATACTTGCCTGCTAGGTGACTTCTGGGCTTTACAATTTGAAAAAGAGTTCCCCTTGTAGGGGTCAATCATGACTACTGATGGCAAAGAATCGGAAGAACATGTTGATGAACTGTCATCTATTGCTGAGCTGCACCTTTTATCAGACATTCCATTTTGTCTGGATGAAACATCACCTATGCCTTTGTTACAAGCCTCAGTTGGAGGATGAACTTCTGATGCATCAGTATCCCAATTAACAGGACTAGTATCTCTGTCTTCTGAATCCGGATGAAGCATTTCAGTAACTCCATCCACAGAGTCAGACACATCAGAAATATCTTCCATGGCATCAGGCTTTTCAGACAGAGTTTGAGCGTCCTCATTAGAATCCATTTTCTCATCAACACCATTGTCTTCTTGGTTCGTCTCATGCACAGCCATAGTAGTCCTCTCCCCCCTCCCTTTGTCCTTTACTTTTTTATTGTTCCGCTTTTGTTTGGCCTGCAGTGAAAAGAAAGGAACACAAGTCAGCAACTAAAATGAAAATCAACCAACAACTCTCCTTTTCCCATGTACATGGTATGGCATAGGAAAATGAGATGTCAACAGAAAAATCTTGAAAGTAACAATTGGATTGAAAAATGGTTACTGATTAACTACAAATTTGAGTAATTGTTCCTAAATTATAATATTTTGTCCGAAAGTTCTACAAGTCAAACAAAAAATTTATGGATAAGGCTACTCAGCATAAAAACAGGAAAAGCAAGCCAGTTGGTGAATTGTAATTTGAGTCTTTGATATTTTAGGTCCTTAGTTTATTACTTATTTTATATTTTTATGTATCATTAGAAGTTCCGCTATCATTGTTTTTCAAAATTCATTTATTTAAGACATCTGGTCATCATGTGAAATTAATGGACTTGGATGGCTCTGCTTGAAAAAGTTTTATGAAATGGATGTTTAGGATGCCAGGGTTATGAAATGGATGTTTAGGATGCCAGGGTTATAAAGGGAATACCATAAAATCCTAGGCAGATATTATAATCAGTATAAGTCAACAAAACTTCAGTTTTAAAGCTTTCTCTGCGGTTCTAGACCCCAAGTTTCAATGTTCCACTTTAATCTCCTACCTTAACTATTTTGTTACAGTGCTTCATTTTTTGATACGTAATGCATCCCAGCTCTGTTTTTATTATGTTGCATCAAATATAATGCAATTTCTAGGAAGGCAAGGATAGTAAAGACGCAACCAATCTTAAACAAGCAACTCAAACATAAATATTGGCAAATCATGCAAAACCTCACTTCATGTGTGCTTGCATTAAATTTTCGTGTTCAAAAAGGATTACAATCAAAATTTTACTGAGAAAGCTTTGAAGCAAAAAAGCTCAATATAAGCAAAATCCAAACATGGTATTCATTACAGCAACTCAAACCATAGTCTTTTCCCACTGGGTGGAATTGGTTACATAGGTCAAGGGACTCCAGAGATCAAGTGACACCGTAATGTTCAGCCATGAACTAAATCCAATAAAAAAATCTTAATTATATGGCCTATAGTTTTCATGAGTCTCTTTTTATCGCTAAGTATTAGACTATCCTCCATCTAATCAGGCCTCAAAAAACGGTATTCCTCACAAACCAATAATCCAATAATGTAAAATTCCACTTCACAGCAAGGTTAAATATACAAACTTCCTAGCCATGGTACACATCAGAAATTAGCTGACTTCATCAATACCATGTCAAAAAAGACTTATAGATTGGCTGCACTTACCAAGTCTATCTACTCAATCATTTGCTTGTGGTCTTCAGAATTTCGGCATGGCCTAACTCAACCCTCAAAACGAGCTCAAGAAACCAGGATTTTCCAATCCATATAAGGACTAATTTGGCCATATCTCTAGTTGACATGGCATCTTAACACATCCTCTCACAATCAACACAGGATATCCGAAGCATGGATTCACGTGGTTGGTCCAATAACATATATCTTAACACACTTATCACGCCTAAAATTAGACATCTGAAGCATGGACAAATTTGGTGGCACAAAAACAGAGATCTTAGCACAACTTACACTCAGGACTGGTATCTGAAGCGCAGACAAATATGCTTGGCCCAAAAACAAAACTAGGGTAGAGTTAGTACCATCTTGGAATTGGACTTAGGTCTACCTCAACTCCAAAAATTAGTTTAAGAGGTGAAGGTGTTCTAGCCTTATACGGATACTTTAGCCATAACTCTAATCAGTTGGGAATCTCAACAGATCTTATATAATTGTCACCTATAACACTTTTCTTTAATAATTTTTTGTACTGGAGTTTATGAGAAATGGGTTCATCTTGCCTCTATTGACTTCTAAAATCATAATATGAACAATGTCAGACAATTGCATTTCAGTCTGTGACAAATAGTCAATAAAAAAACAATTGTTAACAAGAGAGCAAGATAATGCATTAGCATATGTGAAATCAATATTTAGATATATAAAGATTCCTTAATGATGCAATTTCAATCTGTAACACAACCTGCTTTTTCTTTGCCTTCTTTTCCCTCTCATTGACTCCACGTTTTGTTTTCTGATCACCTTCAGCTTGCCATGATGCCTCTTCTTCACGGATGAGTTCTTCTTGTCTCTTTAGAGCAACAGCTTCCTGATAAGCAACCTCAATTTTGTTGCTGCACCCATGAAATTAGGAATTAGGATTTCTAACTACATCGTGTATCCAATACATAGATGTAAAGATCACAAATAAAAAAATGTGTGGTTCAGATGTAGTGAAACAAAAAGTATGCCTTCTTTAATTATCAGATATACTATTAAGAACTTCTCTATTTTTCCACACATCACAAATCATCAGTTCTCTCGTAAAAGTGAAATTGTACATACTTTGTAACACGATTACTTCATATCCATGCACAACCATTAAAGATGTGACACACGATGGGGGAATCAATTATCCGGCAAGTATATTATACATTTAAAATGTATGTAAGGATATACCCAAATATTATTTACATGTAAGCATATCAAACACTTAGTTTTGACAAACTAGGATCTGTAACTGTCTACAAGTATCTCGCTCTCCAAGTCAGGATACTAAGTTAGGGACTCATTATATGTTATTAAGTCAAAATCATAGAAAGCAACACAGAGGGCATGTCAGTAGAGAATTTATACAAATAGATTTACTTATTCATAATAAAATACTAATATTGCACTGCTTTTTCATGAGGATAAATCACCAGGGAACCCAAATTTACAATTGCAACACCATCTGAAACAACTGGCATCAAGCTACAGCTATTAGATGTTTATATTGGGTCAAATTCATTTTTATAAAACCGGCTGGTAAGGTGAGGGGTTTCACTCTTTATAAACTCATTTCAGGCTCTATCTTTATTCTATGTGGAACTGGGTTTTTCCCAATGCATCCTCTAATATGTCCAGTCCTGTTGGGCTTGTTGCATGGATATAAATTGTGGATGGCCCAATCGATAGGCCTGATACCATATTAGGTTTGTATAATGGGTCTAACTCATTCTTACAAAACCGGCTTGTAAGGTGAGGGGTGCCACTCTTTATAAACTCATTTCAGGCTCTATCTTCACTCTATGTGGGACTTGGGTTTTTCCCAATAGCAAGGGTTCATATTGAAGCTTTAGAGCGTTGTGTCATTTGCAGCGAACAAAATTGTTATTAACTATATCTGTTGATATCTTGATTAACTATATCTTCCAATTTTTTCGTCAAATAAAAGATGAAAGATCTTGTACCCGATCAAGATATGAACAGACATACTTTTAAAAAATGAAAGTACATGGAATTCTAAAAGAAACAGCCAAATAAAATCTTGCAATTTGAAAACAATGGCCAAGGCAATCTCTTGAAATAACATCTGAAATCACAAAGGAGCAATCCATGTACTGACCATCTCTTACAAACTAGAAACCGACAAAACCACAACCGCGACAAAACCAACTGATTAAATTAGTGGAGTCTACTACCGGGTGATTTTTGCAAATAAACAGCTCCCAGACAGACAAAATTCAGGAATGTATAAACAAGCAATTAAGTTGAGAAACACTGAACGAGACTAATTACAAAAAAATTGTGTATGCTACCTGAATATATGAGCAAGGACAAATATTTCCAAAGTCCTACGCCCTAATTCTGTGAGACGCCTTTCATCGCGCTCAATAGAATCTTTATTGAAATCCTCACCAGAGTTTATATCCTACAAAACACAGGAAACGGGGTTCTTAGCAATCAAAAGGATTCCAAACCTATAAAGCCAAAAGGTGTCGCATATTCCATAGCCCTGTTGGTACTTATACTAATATACCGGGTTATTGAAGAAACATTCCAGATACCTAATATATGCAAATCAGTAGGCTAGATTTGTTGCTTTCTAAATTATATATGTAAAAATCTACACTATCATTAATTAATATCAGAAAGATAACAGCTACAAGATATGGTTAAAAAAAAGAAAAGGAAACACGGCCTAAATTGAATTCATGTTGGAAAGGGAATATTTAAGTTAGTGTTGTACAAATAATAAGAAATGCACTATCAAGCTATCAAGCATGGCCAACTTTAGAATAACTAATAATCCATATTTGAACCCAATATCGGTTTACAGGGATGAAAAATTAGTTCCTTCCCACAGCCAAAACCAATTTTTATCAAATTACTAAATATAGTGGAAATTTATTTTCAAGATGCAATTGTATTTGCACAAGAAAGCATTTAATGGACTTAACACTAACCAGCCTAACTCCCATGAATGCCCCCACTAATTCAGAATATGAATATAATTGCCTTGCTGTCATTTATTATTAGATCCCATTTTAGATTACGTAATTTTATACAAATAATGTAATTTGGCACGAAGTGATGTTCCATAGCTATTGGCAAGCAAAAACTAAATATATATATGTATATGTATGAAATATAAGATGAGTCCTTTCTTGTTATTCTTCAAACAATGAAACTTCAAAGTGCTACCAAACGTGTGATCAGTCAGAAATGACAGAATAAAAGCAACAAAAAATATGAAATATAAGCAGGAAAAACCTAAGCAGCGAACAAACATAAACTGAAGAATTCTTTAGGCTATTAAAAATAGATTGCCAGTAGATGAAGAAGCAATTGAAAAAAAAAAAAAAAAAAACTCAATCTAAACAAACTCAGTTCAGAATACAGTATCCAAGTTTTTGGTATTACTTTTTCACAGATTTCGTTCAACAAATAGCCATAACTTTGTGCTACTCTTTTAACCAAAACTTCATCCTCTGAAAATTCCTTCCACAGTTGTATCAATACCATCACATTTCAATTGGCTCAATGCTCAACCATATCGCCGTCTATTTAGGTGTCAACGTATAAATCCTTAGTTACTTTAACAAACATTATTCTAAATCTTACCTTCGTACGATTTTGGGGACCCTTTTCATCTTTTGGAGGAAGTGGTTCTATAGCAGCCCTTTCAAGAAGCGGTAAAATATCGTCCACCAGTACAAACATATCCTTCTCAACACGAACAATAGGTGCTGGTATTTCTTCAGAATCCAACAATTTTACCCAACCTTTCTTGCTAGTCTGGCCCTCAAGAGCCTTCAATCCACTATACAAGGAATCCATAACCAAAGTAGAAGTGACTTCTTTCTCAATAAAGAAGTGTTTCACTACTACTTTCAAAATTACATCTGTTTTCTCCCTAGACATGCGGCGCCTAGATGTTTGATCAACTTCCCCCCAGAAAGCAAAGAAACTGCAAATTTTGCAAATTACTGTTTGATCAGCTTATAAAATAAGACACCCACAACTTAAAGGTCTGGCGCAAGTGGCAATGGATACTATCACATTGTATTAGTTAATTAAATCGGGAAACAGTGTCATTGCAATAAATATGAAATGGCAATATAAAAATCAGATTTAATTTCAAAAATGATGTAATTTCAGAATGCATATGCATAAAACTAGGCATAAACTGGGGGTATTTATAATACATCAAATCATGGTCAACAATTAGATTTGTGAAATATGTAAAATTAGTGTAAATTTTGTGTGTCTATAATGAGATCACACCTTGTATTTATAATGGTTTTACAATAAATAAATTGAATGCTTATTTAGTAGTAAGCACTACCCTAGGAAGTTGTATATTCTAGGAGTAATAACAATCAATCTAGGAAGTTTTACAATTAGAGGAATATCTGAAGATTCTTAATTTTAACAAAATTTAACAACGTCACTGATTCACTTCTGCATTTTTCTTCCCAAATTGCCCAAACGTTTTCGCCTTTCTGGATTGAAGAGGAATTAAGTCAACCCAAAATGGATTTTCAGGAAGATGTATTGAGTGCTATTATTAATCAGGGAGTGTGAAAAATAAAAATTTAAGGATCCTTACTTTTATTAGGCGACACTTTAGAGCAAGATAATAATTACAGAATACATCATGTGACATAATAGACAATGCATATATGCCAGAAGCGAGACACCTAGCTTTATCAAAGGAGAGCATAAAGTACCTCGACCACCTAGCTTTATCCTCTATCAACTTCCCAAGCTTGCTTCGTCTTTCCTCCACAAAACGCCGACAAATTTGTTCTACATTTGTCAAATATACCCTAACAAGTTCTCTCCTATAATGACAATCAAGGCAACGGAAAGGCCTGTCTGATTTCTCCCTGCAGCGCAACCAATAAAAAAAAATGGTCACACATCTGAATTAAAAGTTCCAAGTTAAAAGGCAAACAAGATAACAAGATTATCCCATCTGATCAAACAGCCATACAATGGATGCATGCCAAACTTTGGAGTCTTAAATAACATAAAGTTAAGTAAAAGAATACCTGATGACTTGAACTTGAGCTTTTATTATCAAATTCTCAGAAGAGTCAACAAATCCGTCATTAACCTTTGACAGCTCCATAAACTTTTTCCATCCCCAGTCATGCTCCTTCTTCCAAAATCGGTGCAATGTATCTGAAAAACTCAACAAATAATGAGCAATGATGATAGAAAAAATTGTAATCTCCAGTACGTATGCCAATTATTAGCTAACGTACCAGAATATTTTGACTTCTTTGGGTCTTTATTGACCACGGCTATTGTAAACTGTGCAAAGTGACTCCATCCTGTATCATCCCAAAAAGAAAAGGAAAAATAAGCCAAATACTATGGAACAAACTTTAGTAAGTAAAACTAACAATTATTAATTTAAACTCAAGGAAATAAAAATCATTGGTTTACCTGGAAGAAGTTTGTCATGATTAGCTACACACAGAAACAGCGAGAGATGATTGCAAACGTCACATCCTTGTGGATAAATTAAAATATACCTGCCAATAACCAAAGAAAGATTCTGTTGAAAATCAAAACATAATTTGGCCTGTGGTGCTTTGATAGAATTAATACTACAGGATCACAGGTCACATAAAGCTCTTTCCCTGATATGTACATTATGTCTTGCTTGTAATCATAACATGTACATTTCTTGTTCATCCTTTTTGGTCAATACTTAGAAGTGGAAGTAAAGAGGCCAATTTTTAAAAGCCAATGTGTGATACAGGCCAGTTTCTAAATTTTAAGTCAATGTGTGATTTGTGCCAATGATAGTATGAATTTGGTTGGAGCATAAACCCTGTATCTTGAAGGATATTTTGTTGTCTTAGAAGCTGATATGGAATTAGACGACTGACTTCTAAATGGTGCAAAGCGTGCAATCTTTCTTAAAGGGTGTTGACAAATATACAGAAGGATTGTGCAGATGTGCTCAACTGATAATTCTCTTTTCCTTTCCTTTTTTTCCATTGTTCCCATGGAGGATCTCAATCCTCCAAATTCATCATGCTTTCTTTGATTAAATGAATAATTTAATTTATTATTTATTTAATGCCCTAGTAAATCAGGACATCTCAGAGATATAATCTACAAAAATTACAGTACACCGACATTTTATCAAAACTCAAGGTAAAACCGCTGTCATGAATGACTCGGGATAATACAAGCATAACAACACATTCCTGCATATAAATAGTTCTAAAAGAGTAAAACTGTAAATCAGAGTGAAACTACAGGTTTCTATAAGTTTATCTAGACCCTCATACCATTTGTAGCCTCCAACCTCAAATGCATTACTGCGAAGTTCCCTTTTGGTAATCTGGTTAAACTTTTCTATCTTCCATGTATATTTCCCATATAACTCAGAAGGTTTTGGTCCTACGAAGAGAAGAAGGAGTAAGATTTTTACAATTTTTTATGGAAAAAAATTGGCAATCAACCACGACCCATCATGAAAGGATCAAAAATCAGCTCAAGCTAAATTTTTAAAAAAATAAATAAAATAAAATAAAATCATTTAGAAGAGAATATAATCTAACTGTCCAGGAACAAGAGACAAATTCCTGCTAAATTCCCCCACTCTGGCCTAGAAAAGGTTCTTTTAAGAAAATTGGCAGAAGGTAACATTTGGACTAAGATGATGTGGGTTCAAATTTGTAGAATAGGATTCTCTACAAACGTTTCCCTTTATGACAGGAACTTTAAAACACCAGAGTACCCTTTATGGCAATCGGCACAATAGAATCACCCATCTTATTCTTATAACTTGCCTTCATACAGTATAAAAGTTGAAATATAATTATATCCATATTCCGTTCTGCCACCATAAACAGTCTGAGAAATTTGATGATCTATTAACCTCACTAGAAATCTTATAAATTGGCAACTGAGACAAATAAAAGTGTATCCAAGTAATAAAAACAGGATGTATACATTAAGATGAGTTGATCAAAGGTAGTCAAAATCAAGATTTTACGCAAGATCGGAAAGGAGACGTTAAATCGAAAATCATGCAACCGTAAGATCATACAAAAATCTCAAATATATGCATATAAAGTCATATATATGCTTATAAAATAGCATAACTAAAACAAAAGAAAACTTAAATCACACTTGAAATACGTGTGTAAATTTAAATTCATAAGCATCACTCAAATAATAGCATAGTTGCATAACCCTTACTAATTAAAAATTAAAATACTTAGTATGTAATTAAAACCCTATCACATAACAACAGCATAACACCTGAAATACTTATCTAATTAAAACGTTAAATCAAACTCATAAGTCTCATACAAAACAACAACTAAAGTTGCCTTCTGTAGTTCCACAACCGCGACCATAATCGTACAATCGTTTCAAAGTGAAGTAAATTATACAGGATTCCACGACCAAAATAAGATTTTGCGTACTAATAATCGCTGAGGGCAAGTATAATCGCAAAATCGCCAAATATTGTCACACAGCACAACATCTAATCGAAGTATACTTTATGCCACAATTACCATCCCTATACCTCACTTAGAAAAACACACACATACACGCAATAAAACAACAAAAATTCAGTAGAATTGTATAAACGAAAAGAAAAAAATTAAAAAAATGACTTTACCACCGTCGTCTTCGTCAGTGTCCCAATAAGGGGGAGAAGTAGACGCGATTCCATTCTCCACCTGCTCAGAAGACCTCCATTCCGCCAATGCTTCCCCGGTAGAATGCTGCCCGCGTGAATTTCCCACTCCAGACTCCTCACTCAACACTCCAGCCATTCCCTAATCAAGAAATATTTCAGTAATCACTTGTAGGAATCCTAAATCATCCCTTAAACCCAAAATTAATTATAAAAATAAAGCATTGATTTTTAATGTATAATTCTCAAAAATCCTATAAAATATCAATAAAAACTGAAAATTGAATTCATCAGAACAAAATCAAATAACAATAATTATAATTCTAAGCTATCCATTCCAATAAAAATTTCATGAATGTTAACTTCCCAATTTCAATTCAGTAGCAATGAAACCAAAACCAAAAACCAAATTCATAATCAAAAACCCTAAAATTCAAAACAGATAATGAAATTAAAATCAAACAAATTGAAACTAACAATATAACCAACCAAGTACAATAAGATTGAAGAATCCAAATAGCAACAAAATAAAATAAACCCAAAATTCAAAAACACAATCAACTATGAATACAAGAAGATCATAGGCAATAATTACCAAAAAAAAATTGAAATCGAAAAAATGGCGCAGAAGAAAAACGGTTGAAGAGGAAGAAGATGAAAGTGGATCGAATAGGAGAAGAAGATGAACCTGGAATCGTGAAAGAGTAGCGGTTATGAAAAGGGTAGAATCGAAGTTGTGAGATTTTAGAGAGAGAAAGAGAGAGAAGTGAAGGAGAGAGAAAGAGCAGCAACAGAAGAGAGCAAAGGCATAACCCAAACAACTATTTTTTATTTTTTTTTTACTTTTGTTGTTTTAATAATTTCAATAGAAGAAAATTTCCTTTTCAATTTTATTTTATTTCAATCAAATATATTATAGATTTTATTTTCAATTATATTTTACTCGGTCTCATCGAGTACTTTAAACGCATATATGTTTGCGGTTTCTTATGTGATATGGGGCATTCTACTTCGGTTATAGCAAAGTTGTAGGGTTGTTCCCTTCGTTTGAGAATGGCTAATAGATTGGGTTTCACTTCAATCATTGTTGAGATCGGGGTATATATCGTTGCTATTAGAGTAGAGTATTGGACAAGTCCGAACCCAAAATGACTCACTCAAGAAAATTGAAAGTGAAAAACTCTAACTCGTTTCTGATCGCTTTAGGCTTTTGGTTTTGTTGGGTCATGGTTTATAGAAGAAAGACACACAAAGAGATACTTCTTATGAATCACATACAATATATATGTGTGTGTGTGTGTGTGTGTAGAATAATAAAATATTTGCATTGTAAATTAATTTGGCTAGTGGTCAGCGGTCGCCATTAAGAGATTGTATCAAGGACATACAGATACTCGATTTTATTTTGCATCATTTATTTTTTTAAAAAGAAACCACTTTTCAATACTTAAGATAAGACAATTGTAAAAAAAATTAGGATAAGACATAAAAGGTTTGTGGTATTACAACCTCGTCGTCATCGGGTTCGGTTAGTGAAAGATTTAAATTTTCAAAACCAAACTTGATCATGTTTAACCATTTTTACTCGTTCTTTTTCACTCGCAAACCCAAAAACCCAGATAAACCCGCCCGATGCACCCAACTTGATCACGGTTAACACGTGTTCAGTCGTTTCATATAATATTGCTCACCACTAGACTCTCTCGTATAGTAGAAGTTAGTTAATTTTGAGTGATGTCAAAATCAGATTTAGATTAGATATGACGTATATATGTCTCTTAATAATCCACGATGATTAAGCTCATCGAAAAATAATTTTTGAATTGTGCATATTTTTAAAACCATGCAAAGTTATTTTTTTGAATAAAAATCATGCAAATATAGGGATTATCTACATGATACTATGATTCAAATCATGATACTATGTGATTCAAATCACGACTCTCTATTTCACAATCGCAAGTTTTCTTCCTAAATGATTCAAACCAAGTTATAAGATGATTCAAATCAACTTGATTAAAAATGTTGATTAAAACCATGCTTAAAGGTGGCTTGAATCACCTTTTTTTTCAAGTTCCAGAATGTCAATTAGGAATGAAGTGACTGAATCATCTATGTGATTAGAATCACCTAAGAAATTTTAGGTCTTGAACTTTATTCAGGGAGTTGTAATTCAAATCAAACTTTCAATGGGATATTGTACTTGCTGTGAGCACAATGTATGGAAACTAGGGTTTCTGAGTTCTGTTTAGGTCCTCCCTTGGGAATGATCCCAAGGTTACTATTTGTAGCCTCTCTTGGGCCTATCCGGTTATAGTTTTGGGCCTTTATGATTTGGGCCCAAAACTATGATCAGGGCACCCTCATAGGCTGTTGAGGGCGCCCCCAAAGAGTGTCCTTCAGGGAGGTCGCCTAGGGTTATTAATGACTGTAAAGTGGGCCCTGCACCCTCCTGGAGGGTGCCCAGCCTTATTCCAAGGGTTCACACCCTTGTCTTTAGGATCTCAAGTCCTAAATGGTGAGATCTACGGTCCACAGCTGTCGCGTCGAATTTCGGATGTCAAGCTATTGGGAAGCTTTGAATCACTAATGTTAAACTACGACTGAACTTTTAATTTTCCGGGGAGAAAAGGAAAAAAGTTCGAAATTACCTTGAAAAAGATTTTAGGTTCGAAAGTCGATTATGCGAGGGGAAGGTATTAGCACCCCTCACATCTGTTGTACTCAACGGGGACCTCTTAGTCGGCTTAGGCTTAAAATACTTCGATGTTTTACTTGCGTGTTTAAACATATATAAAAGAAAATATAAAAACATAATGCGAAATGAAGAAAGAGATAAAAACAAACGAAAGGGAAAAAAAAAGTTTTTTATTAATGGGCTTGACAAGATGTCGATCCTGCTCCTACGTATCTCCCGGTAGTCGGAGAATTCAAAGCGTACGTAGTTCTTTGGGTAGAAAAAGTTTGTATGTTGGTCCGAGCGAAAAAAGTTTGGAAAAAGAGAAAGTAATGAAAGTAAATGTCAACTGTTCGGGTTGTTGCCGAACTGGCCATTGACGACAATGCATAAAATAAATGATTTGATAAAAAGATTTGCACTCGGACTTGAACAAAGGTTTTGAAACGCACGAAAGCGTACAAAGTTTTAAATGGCGAAAGATGGACGCTAAGGCGATAAACTCGCGCAAGGCGTAAATGTTTTTTTTAAAAAAAAAAGACAAACGCGCGGAGGCGATAAATTCGCGCAAAGTGTAAATGGTTAAAATAAACGCGCAAAGGCGCGAAAGGTTCGGATTGACCACGAGGGCCAAAAAAGGGTAAAAATGGCCACAAGGGGGCCAAGGGAAGGTTGAGCGTGCTAGACGCGTCAAGGGTGGAATGACGGTTGACCGAGCGACGAGATATACGTCACGCATTCGTGCAACCGAGGTTTGGGGAGACATACGTCAAGCCATTCCCGTTTCATTCAAGTTTGGTTTTGTCGGGACTCTAAGGAATCTCAAAGGGAACCAAAAATGCCTTAAAAGGAAAAGTAAAAAGAAGGGGATCACGAACAAGTTTGTTGTTCGAGTTTATTAAAATCATGAACACTGCTCGTTACTTAAGCTATCGAAACTCAAGAACGAGCGTAGTTCAAGTTTGAATGATGAACAAAATCATAAGACATGCACAAAATTGGAAAGTTCACAAGTTCGGCTCATTTTAAGTTTGGTTTTAGAAGAGTGAGCAAGCTCGGCTTAAATTCGCGTTTGGATTGAAAATCATGAACAACATGGTTGTTCAAGTTTGTTTTGAAATAGACGAACTTAGCTTGTTGCTCAAACTTGGTTTTGAAAATATTAAAGAACATAACTTGTTTCACAAGTTACTCAAAATTATCGCACGAACTTGTGAAATTTTCAAAGTTGTGCATGATTATGAATTGGGTTTGGACAAAAATGGTTTTAACCCTCTTTAGGTTCTGAATCAAGGGTTGGAACCCCAAAAATTTGGCATTTGAATGCCTGATTCATGTTCTGAATTTCACATACTTCGCAGAGCAACCAGGACTTGGCTCTGTGAAGTCAGGTTCTGGTGTGTTCGCAGTGCGAGCAATACTTTGCTCTGCGAAGTATGCGAAATTTTGAACTCAGAAGCTGTTTCTGAACAAAAGTTCAGAAACTGCTTCTAAGCAAGCTTCAGAACCTAAAGGGGGTTAAAAAGCTTTGCAAAATGGAAGAAAAAGGAGGGTAAAAACTCAGTTTTAAAGCTTGGCCCCTTTGAGGTCCCTTTTGAGTTTCAAAAGGGGTTTTTGTGCACAAAATGAATTGAATAAAACAAAGGATGAAAACAGCAAACACAATGCAAAATAAAGATTAAAGGAGACTTACAGAACTCTTAGCAATGCTTTAGCAATAGTTTGGAAGTGGCTTGCTTGCTTGATTGGTTAGAGGTTATGAACTCTAACTTGCTTTTGGTTTGTGTATGAACTGACTTGGTGCTGCAATGTGGGGGATTTTGGTATGAATTTCGTGTGTGTAAGGCTGTTTGATTGAGTGTGCAACTGGTTTTTTTCAATGTCCTTAATCCTTATGCCTTGCCATTCCTTTTATAGGCAAAAAATGCAATCTTTGCAATGATGAACCATATCCTAAAACACTAGCTGATTTGGGCTAAGTTCAGGCTAGAACACTTTGCATTTAATGCTAATGGATAGAAGTTGCTTTGCCTTGTGCCAAGGGGCAAGATCTTGACTGATCTCAGCCACAAATCCAGCTGATTCTAGAAGGTAATGATGAGAAAAAACTGAAAAACAGGGCAGCTGCAAAAGGGGTGATTCTTGGGATCAATCCTTGCAATCTTGGAAGGCCAAGCAATGAAAACGTGTACTGCCATGTACAGGGAGATTGGGGGAAGCAAAATGAGCATGTGGGCTGGTGTGTGGGAGGAGAAATCCAGCTCAAAACAGGGCAGCACAAACAGCTTTTTGCAAGCCAAAACCACTTAAGTTTGACTGGTTTTGGTGGAGAAAAAGGGAAGGAAAGGGATCAAGTAGCTGGCTGGCAAGCTCAGGTTGGATGATGGGTCAATTTGGAGGGACAAGAGCTGACCAAGGGCAACCAATTTGATTGAGCACATGATAGGTTGGAAGAAAATCCTTCTTTCCTTTTACCTTTAATGTCACACATTAATTCTTGCCTTACTGCACCAAATCAGTCACAAATAGCAATAATAACAATAATAATACTAATAATAACCATTGCAAATGAAAACAAAAAGGATAACTCAAAAAATAAAAATTTGCAGAAAAATTCGCAAAGGTCGCAGTGCGAAGGTAACTTCGCACTGCGAACTTCCCTTTTTTGGAATTTTTTGCATTTAAAAAATAAAAAGGTGGAAAATGAATAATAAATAATAATAATAATGATAATGAAAATGGCAATGCAAAATGCAAATAAAATAAAAAGTAATGAGAATGAAAATGATGATAATAATAATAATAAAATGAAAAGTTTAATATTATTAATTAATAAAATCTTAATGATAATAATAGATAATAATGATATTATTAAAGAAAATAGAATAACAATAATATTAATAATATTAAGGATAATGGTGATGATACTAGTAATGCTAATAATGATAATGATAAAATGCAAATAAAATACTATGATAAGAATGAAATAATAAAAGGTAAAAAAATAAGTAATGAAATAATAAAAGATAAAACACATAAAAATATAAGTCAAAAAATGGGGTATGACAGATGCCCCTATTTAAGTTTCTTCGTCCCGGAGATTGAAAGAGAAATTTGAAATGGACGGGCCGAAGAGACTTAAATATAGAGTACGCCATTTTTTGACTAAATATTCTTCTGAATTATAAATGCTATGAATGCATGTATGCAAATGTTATGAATGCTTGTAATGTAAACATGAATGCAAAGACGATAAAAATGACCACACTGGGGATAAGTGTCAGCTGTTCGGGTTGTTGCCGAACTGCCACTGACAACAAAGAATGAAAAGAATGTCAACTGTTCGGGTTGTTGCCGAACTTGCCATTGACGACAGGAAAATAAAATGTCAACTGTTCGGGTTGTTGCCGAACTTGCCATTGACGACAGGAAAATAAAATGTCAACTGTTCGGGTTGTTGCCGAACTTGCCATTGACGACAGGAAAATAAAAAGAATGATGTCAGCTGTTCGGATGGTTACCGAACTTGCCACTGACGATACTGGGGATGCGGCTGACAAGCCGTTCCTTACAGAATTGCCCCTTCAATTGGGGAGAAGGGATGCACAAGCTGTTCATTAAAGAACTTGCCACTTGGCACAACACTGGGGAATATGAACAAGCTGTTCATTAAAGAACTGCCACTTGGCATAAAGACATGATAAAAAAGCTGCACAAGCTGTTCGTTCGAACTGCCACTTGGCGTAAAAGGTGACATCTCTGAACCAGACAGACTGGGGACGACACTTGGGGAAAAAGAATTCACGAATTGCTCGTGATTGATTGATGAGACTCATGATGGTTGGAACAACCATGTATGATATGTAGTATGCCGCATGCATAAATGTACATATGTATGAATGTATGAATGCATGACTGTCACTGGGGACGTTGTGTGAGAGATGGACTTGTATTAGGGATACCCAACATGTTTGTTAAGGAATTGCCCCTTGATACGATGAGAAACTTGCACAAGCTGTTCGTTAAAGAACTACTGCTTGGCGGAAATGAGGATGACATCCCTAGACCAGACAGATCGGGGATGACATTCGACTATTTGTTGTGGGAAATGCATGATATGAATATGAGATGCATGTTAATGAATGATTATGATATGATGCATGAATTATGCTGACCTGGGGGATGACAGACGTCACGTGGGACGCTGGGGATTATGATTTGAGTGCCGAGTAAAGTCGGGCTTTGGTGAGATAAGACTCCACTGGGGATATGCCAATAAGATTGGGCTTTGCTTGTGAATTCGCTGGGGATATAAGGATCATTTTGGAAGCATGATCGATATCCAGCCTTTGATGCCAATGGTGATTGGGCTTTTGATTGTGGGGCAAAGATTGACTTCCTGGGGAGTTTGTTAATCCACTGGGGATTGTGCTAATCCGCTGGGGAGAAGAACTGGTGATTCCGCCGGGAATGCTTATGCTTTGGTTGGCAAGTCCTTGCCTGAATTGTCCTTTCGGGCTCTTAACTCACTTGGGAATTTCCGATTGATTCTCCGAGGATTCCGTTGGGGAATTCCTTTTTCGTGATTGACCATGCTCAGCCTGCGAAGCTTTATCTGCTTTAAGGACAGACATCGATGTACACTCCGAATATTTACGAGTTCGAAAGGAATGTGTTTGTTATTGATAAAAATAAAAGACTCATGAAATAAATTTTGAACAAGTTTTTTTTTTGTTTTTGCAGTACTATCATCAAGAATAAATGAATGAAAGGAATTTTATAAAAGGTAAAGAATGTTATGTTGGGAAATGAATTTTATTAAAGGGGTGGCAGCCTGCCAAAGGCGTGGCTCCTTTGATCTTACAAAGTCTGAAAAAAAAAGTAAATATAAAAGGGAGGGTACATTGAACACGATGGTCACTAGTATCCCTAATAACTTTGAATTCCTTATTTGGATGCTTCCGATTCGGAGTCTTCAGACAATTGATGTGCCCCTAGTGGATCACGACCAATCCGATGTAGTTACTTTGTCTCTTGACCCTTTAATTTTTGCATAAGTCGTCCTTTCAGATGCTTGACCTATCAGGATGATTATTTTCTGTTTTTGTCTCTAATTTTTGCCTGGACCGCCCTTTCAGGTTTTCAGTCCACCGAGACGCTCTTTTTTGCTTAAGCCGCCCTTTCAAGTTTTCGACTTACCGAGCTATTCTTTTGTTTTTAGACAAAGTATTTATTGACTACATCGGAGTTCACAGGACGCGGAAAATCCTCGCCGTCCATTGTCGTGAGAATCAAGGCTCCTCCGGAGAATACTCTCTTGACGACATACGGGCCTTCGTAGTTAGGTGTCCATTTGCCCCTAGAGTCGGGTTGAAAAGATAGGATCCTTTTGAGCACGAGGTCTCCTTCTTGGATTTCCCGGGGACGAACTTTCTTGTCGAAAGCTTGTTTCATCCTTTGTTGGTACAGTTGTCCATGACATAAGGCTATCATGCATTTCTCCTCGATTAAATTCAACTGATCGTATCTGTTTCGACACCATTCAGCCTCTGACAACTTAGCTTCCATCAAGATTCTCAATGACGGGATTTCGACTTCTACGGGGAGCACTGCTTCCATGCCGTATACTAAAGAGAAAGGGGTCGCTCCTGTCGACGTTCGTACTGAAGTACGATACCCGTGCAAGGCATATGGCAACATCTCATGCCAATCCTTGTATGAGACTACCATCTTCTGCACTATTTTCTTGATGTTTTTGTTTGCAGCTTCAACCGCACCATTCATCTGAGGTCTATAAGGAGAAGAGTTATGATGCTCGATCTTGAACTCTTTGCATAGCTCCTTCATCATTTTGTTATTCAGATTGGTCCCATTGTCCGTGATGATCTTGTTGGGAATACCATATCGACAGATGATATGATTCTTAATAAATCGGACCACCACTTGTTTGGTGACGTTGGCATATGATGCAGCCTCAACCCATTTGGTGAAGTAATCGATTGCTACTAGGATGAAGCGATGTCCATTTGAAGCTTTGGGTTCGATCCTACCAATCATGTCAATGCCCCACATGGAGAAAGGCCATGGTGAAGAGAGGACGTTCAGAGCCGTTGGTGGCATGTGGATCTTGTCCGCATAGATTTGACATTTGTGGCATTTACTGGCATGCTTGTAGCAATCGCTTTCCAAGGTCATCCAGTAATATCCGGCTCTTTAAGATTTTCCTAGCCATTGTGTGCCCACTGGAATGGGTTCCGAAGGAGCCTTCATGTATTTCATGCATTATGAGGTCCGCTTCTTGCTCATTAACACATCTGAGTAGCACCATATCAAAATTCCTCTTGTATAAAACTTCTCCATTTAGAAAGAAGTTGCCGGCTAATCCTCGCAGAGTTTTCTTATCCTTGTTGGATGCCCCACGCGGGTACTCTTGCTTTTGGAGGAAACATTTGATGTCGTGGAACCATGGTTTGTCATCTATGACTGCTCCGGCTGCAAATACATGCGCAGGCCTTTCTAGGTGTTGAACCTTGATTGTTGGAATTTCATTCCGGCGACTGACCTCATACATAGAAGACAAAGTTGCCAAAGCATCTGCCATTTGATTCTCGTCTCGAGGAATGTGATGCAGCTTGACTTTGTTGAAAAAGGTTAGCAAACGTCTTGTGTAATCTTTGTAAGGGATCAAGCCGGTGTGGCGAGTTTCCCAATCTCCATTGATTTGATTAATCACAAGAGCTGAGTCTCCGTAAATGTTGAGGTTCTTGATCCTTAGATCGATGGCTTCCTCAATTCCTAAGATACAAGCTTCATACTCTGCCATATTGTTTGTACAGTCGAATGATAATCTTGCAGCGAAAGGGAGATGTTTGCCCTCAGGGGTGACGATGACTGCTCTAATTCCGTTGCCATAGACATTTACTGATCCATCAAAGATTAACTTCCATCTAGATTCGGGATCTGGACCTTCGCCGGGTAGTGGTTCGTCACAGTCCTTCATCTTTAGATACATGATTTCTTCATCGGGGAAGTCAAACTTGATTGGTTGATAATCCTCGATTGGTTGATGAGCCAAATGGTCAGCGAGAATGCTAGCTTTGATAGCTTTCTGAGTGTGGTATTCGATGTCGTATTCTGACAACAACATCTGCCAACGGGCGATCCTTCCGGTTAAAGCGGGTTTCTCAAAGATGTACTTGATTGGATCCATCTTGGATATCAACCAAGTAGTATGGTTGAGCATGTAGTGGCGAAGACGCTTAGCAGCCCAGGCTAATGCACAACAAGTCTTTTCGAGTAGAGAGTACCGGGACTCACAGTCCGTAAACTTCTTACTTAAGTAGTAGACGGCGTGTTCTTTTCTATCGGTCTCGTCTTGTTGTCCGAGTACACAACCCATGGAGTCCTCCAATACGGTTAAGTACATGATCAAAGGTCTTCCTTCGACTGGAGGAATAAGTATTGGAGGTTCTAGCAGGTACTCCTTGATGCTGTCAAAAGCTTTTTGGCAATTTTCTGTCCATACCACTTCTTGATTTTTGCGGAGCAGTTTGAAGATAGGTCCACAAGTGGCTGTCATATGGGATATGAATCTGGAGATGTAATTTAAACGTCCTAGAAATCCCCTTACTTGCTTCTCAGTTTGAGGAGCAGGCATTTCTCTGATAGCTTTGACCTTATCGGGATCTACCTCGATACCCTTTTGACTGACAATGAAACCTAGGAGTTTTCCCGATCTCACGCCGAATGTACATTTGTTGGGGTTTAGGCGAAGCCGATATTTTCTCAGGCGTTGAAACATCTTTGACAAATACTCGACATGCTCTTCTTTCGTTCCTGATTTGACAATCTTGTCGTCGACATACACTTCAATTTCTTTGTGTATCATGTCGTGGAAGAGAGTAGTCATGCCCCTTTGGTAGGTAGCACCCGCATTTGTTAGGCCAAAAGGCATCACTTGATAGCAGAAGGTGCCCCAAGGTGTGATGAAAGACGTTTTTTCTCTATCCTCAACAGCCATTTTAATCTGATTATAACCCGAGAAGCCATCCATGAAGGAGAAAACCTTGGATTTGGCAGTGTTGTCGACCAATATGTCAATGTGAGGTAAAGGGAAGTCGTCCTTTGGACTAGCCTTGTTTAAATCTCGATAGTCGACACACATCCTGACTTTACCATCCTTCTTGGGAACTGGCACTATGTTGGCCAACCATTGAGGATATTCCGAGGTAACGAGAAATCCAGCATTAATTTGCTTTTGCACTTCCTCTTTGATCTTAAGAGCCATGTCAGGGCGAGTTCTTCTCAACTTTTGCTTGACTGGCGGACATTCAGGTTTTAGAGGTAAGTGGTGCTCCACAATCTCAGGATCCAATCCTGGCATATCTTGATATGACCATGCAAAGATATCCACATACTCTTCAAGAAGCTTGACTATTTTCTCTTTGACAGGCGCATCCAATAACGCTCCAATCTTAACTTCTTTCTTTTCTTCTTCGGAACCCAAGTTGATGACCTCTATCGTTTCCTCGTGAGGCTGAATAGTCTTCCTCTCTTGCTCTAGTAGGCGCTTGATCTCATCCGGGATCTCTTCATCCTCTTCCTCTTCCGCTTCGTAAACAGGGAATTCAAAGTTGGGAGGGAGCCTAGGGCTAAGGTGTTCGACGGGTTTATGGGTGCTTAGTCTGCATACGATGGATGATTGATTTTAGTAAAAGATGAAAAATGCAGACTCTTTGAAATAGAAAATGTTTTTTTTTTGTATTGAGAAATAAAAATAAAAAGAAAAGGACAACGTATAAATACGTGGAAGTTGTGATAGAAACAACGATTTTTATTAATTGATGATAGCATATTAAACAAGCCCTACATGAGTCTCCCTTCGCTTCGGGCGAGACGAAAGGGGTTTTTTGAAAAAGATAAATAAACAAACACATTACTTTGAAGACTGGATAACAGAGGGAACATCGACAACAACCCAATTGCGGCAAGCTCCTCCGGGCGTTACATGGACATGTGCCGCTTCTTCCGGCCCATCTTCAGTGATGGCGTTGGTCTCCTTTGTGGAGTGAATGAAGCTGGCGCTACGAAAGATGTTCTCGAGCGGTTAAATGTTAGTGCTTGGTTTGGTAACTCTTGTAGTTGGAGTGAAACCTAAACCTTCTCTATGCTTACGCTCCGGCAGACTTATCGTTTTTCCCCAATCTGGGAGTAAGCCATCTTGCACTGCTCTTTGTGCGCTCTTGAAAGAAGACATGGACGCTCCATTCTTTGTGGCACTCTCATCTTCTAAGGAAAGACCTTGGAATGATGTCCCATCAACGATATCAGCATCGATGAACGAGAAAGCCGACAGATGGCTAATCAACAGAGCTTCCTCTCCTCCCACAGTGACTAGCTTCCCATTCTTCACAAATTTCAGTTTTTGATGCAGTGTGGATGTCACTGCTCCGGCCTCGTGGATCCATGGTCGACCTAACAAACAACTATACGCTGCTGGTATATCCATTATTTGGAAGGTTATTTGGAAGACAGATGGCCCGATGGTAATAGGTAAATCCACCTCCCCGATCACTGATTTTTTCGAGCCATCGAAGGCTTTAACAACTACCCCACTTTGCCTCATGGGGGTCCCCTGGTAGGAAAGCTGGTCGAGGGTTGTTTTGGCCATTACGTTCAATGAAGAGCCGGTGTCTACAAGTACGTTTGATAAAGCATCCGACTTGCAGTTTACCGATATATGTAATGTCAAATTATGGTGCTTTCCTTGCTCCGGGAGTTCCTCATCACTGAAGCTTAAGCTATTGCAAACAGTGATGTTTCCGACAATGCCTCCAAATTGGCCGAGGGTTATGTCGTGCTCCACAAAGGCTTGGTCCAAGACCCTCATCAATGATTCTCTATGTGCATCGGAGTTTAACAATAAGGATAGCATAGAGATTTTGGAAGGCGTTTGCAACAACTGATCCACGACCTTGTATTCGCACTTCTTGATTAGCTTCAATACCTCATCGAGATCCGACTCGGCATTTGCCCCACTGGATTGACCCATTTCTTTGCTCGTGCAGGGGTCTTGGGTTGGTTTCGGTTTAAATACCGGGGTACTGACCTTCTCTTGGACTATTGTGGGAAGAACACGTCCGCTCCTTAGCACTTTACTGTTGTCCGTGATATTATCGACAGGGGCTAAGGGGGGAATAGGCGTCTCTTGGCCGTTGTTCATCATGGTCGCAGGGTACTTGTAAGGAACTGCTTTGTTGGAAGTGTATGGGGCAGGCCCCGGTAAACATATCACAAGTGGAGTAGCGGCAGGCTCTTGGCTGCTGAAGGCTATCTCCAAGTGTTCCGGGATATCAAACTCCGGAGTTATGACACATACACTTTCGTCCTTTTTGGTGACAATGAGCTCCTTCTTGTCCATTAGTCCTTGTATGTCATTTTGGATTTGCATACATCCTTGAGGACTTACTGAACACTCTTCACAACTAGCATAATCGTGCTCGAACATGGCTGCTTTACACATTTTGATGTGTAGTGGAACCAAAGGCGTCCTGATCTTTTGGACTTTCAAAATAGGACTGGTTCCTTGGTGTTCTTGAACCATGTTGATTGAGGAACCATGGTTCGGTAGCGGGTTAGTTTGGACATTTGGATTTAAGTCCTTGAAGGTCAACACTTTGGTACGGACTAGCCTTTGGACCTCATTCTTTAGGGCAAGGCAACGTCAATGTCATGGCCTGGTGCCCCTTGATGGTATGCGCAAGTAAGGTCATGGCGATACCATGGAGGTAATACACTCAGTACGGGAGGTGGTGCTCTTGTTTGTACGAGATTTCTCGCAAGTAAAGCCAGGAGCAAGTCCGCGTACTTCATGGGTATCGGATCGAATGCCGCTCTTGGGCGATTCTGATGGTTGGAAGGCGGTTGAGGTGCTTGAGGTCGGAATTGCTGCTGACCTTGTGGGCGGGGCTGTTGATATGATTGTTGCGGATTTAGCGGATGTTGTTGTTGATAGGACTGTTGATATTGAGGGAGAGATCTTTGCGGGACCTGAACTTGGTAATTTGGAGGTGTAGAGATGGAAGGTGAGATGGCAGAGACATGTGGATATGCCGAGTACCCTTGATGAGGTCCTCCGTGGCCAATCATGCCGATATCTTGCTCTTTCTTCCTTGGGTAGCTACCCCCGAATCTCTTTGTGCTACTAGACGGAGCACTTTCCTTTACTAAGCGTCCTTCTCGGACCGCATCCTCCAAACGTACGCCCATGCTTACCATTTCTGTGAAGTCACTTGGCGCACTGGCAACCATTCGCTCATAGTAAAAGGAACCAAGAGTGTTTAAAAAGATCTTGGTCATTTCCTTTTCTTCTAGAGACGGGCTAATCTGAGCTGCTATCTCTCTCCACCTTTGTGCGTACTCCTTAAAGGTCTCTTTGTCCTTTTGGGTCATGGCCCGGAGTTGGTCCCGGTCCGGGGCCATGTCCAAATTGTATTTATACTGGCGGACAAACGCCTCTCCCAAGTCGTTAAAGGTTTGGATTTTGGTACTATCCAAACCCATGTACCACTTTAAAGCGGCACCGGTTAAGCTATCTTGGAAGTAATGGATGAGCAACTGATGGTTGTCGGTTTGTGTCGACATCTTTCTTGCATACATTACCAAGTGACTTTGCGGGCAAGTGTTCCCCTTGTACTTTTCAAAATCCGGGACCTTGAATTTAGGAGGGATCTTGACATTGGGTACAAGGCAGAGGTCATGGGCGTCCTTCCCGAATAAATCTTTCCCTCGGAGGGCTTTAATTTCCTTTTGCATCTCATCGAATTTTTCTAGGAAATCAGCCATCCTATCTTGGGCACCTAAACTTTCGGCATGAAAGATAGGCCCGTGGTCAAATGGAGTGGTATGAACCACCGGTGTAGTGAAGGCTGCAGCAGCCTGGGTAAAGGTAACCTCGGGTTGAATGACCGGGGTTTCTTGAAGGGTAGTGGGAATAGGGATGGACTCTTCACCAAAATCAAACGGCATACCCCATGTGCAACCGGGGGGTCTAGTGTAATGCTGAGTTCCATCATGTAGGGTCGGAGTTGAAGTAGAAGCTAATGCTGGAGCTTGAGAGCTAGAGGGAGGAGGAGGTGTCGGGACTTGTGCGGCCGCTAGTAACTTTACTAACTCCGCTAGCTTTTCCATTTCCGTTCTCATAGATGTTACTTCTTCGCGAAGATCTTGATTCTCTTGTTCTAGGTTCTCCATTTTTCTCTTTATGGTTGCTCGGGTATTGTAGGAGTGGGTTGCCTTGGGACGATGAGCCACTTTTCCTTACGAGAAGACACGTAGTGTTGCGGAGAAAATGTGAACACTGAAGACTCAATTTGGATTATAAGAAATCCTGAGGATAAGAAAAGGGAAATGAGTTTTGGACTCGAAGCTGACCGTATGCATGATAATGAATGATGTATGCATGAAATTTTTTTTTGTTTGTTTTGCTTTATAAGGAAATTAAAAAGTGTGCAATTAATATTAGCAATTAAAAGTATTAGAAGCCGGGAAATTAACATTGTCAAAATATATATTTGATTGAATAACATTGAGATTACAAAGTGTAACTAATGCTAATACAAATCAAATAGCCGCTCGCCTTTCGGCCTTGCCTATTTCCTCCCTATAGAAATCTATTGTGTCCTTGCAGAACTTCACAAATTTCTGGATTTCCGTAGGGATGATAAAGTACGGCATGACCATCTCGGCCTTTGCTAGTTTCTTCGGAAGCTCGGCGATGACTAAGTTTGAGAATGCGACTAATCTAGTGAAGTCCTCACTTAGTCGGGTGGCATCTTGCCATACAAACTCAATCACTTCCTTGCGTTGGGCTAGCTGGATATTTGCACTTCTAATCTCATCAAGGAGTCGTGCAATGTGGTTTCCATGCTCCCTTGCAATCTTATCGAAGTTGTCATACCCCAATTTTTGACCTAAAATTTCTTTTTTTACTCGTCTTTTCAGTTCGGAATTTTTCGTCGTCACAGACGAAATTTCGACAAGAGAGGTATTTTAAAATACCTCATTTTTTAATTTAATTTCATTCGAGTCCGTCTTTTGGTTTTTTTATTATTATTATTTCTATCTTTATTTTTATTCTTTTAAATATTTTTTTGTCATTTTTATTTAGCATTTTTATTATTAATTTTTTCTTCCTTTTTTATCTTTTTTTTTTTTACCTTTTTTAAACATCTGACTTTTTAGAGGAGACTTTGGATCAGAGACTTTTTTGTTTTTGTTGAGTCTTTTGGTGTTGGCTGCATATTTTGGCAAAACCAAGGTATTGAATAGAAGCATCTCCATGATTAGAACATTTCTTCAGTTGCAAGTTTTGTGTTTTGAAGCCATTCAGAAGCAGAAAATGTCATCAGAAGCTGAATGCACTGTAGCAGTTCAGAAGCTGATTTCAGGTTCTGAAGCCAGCGTTGACTTTTGTTGACCACATCAGAAGCTGGGTTTTCAGATTAGTTTTTGCGCGTATCTTGGGAGATTTAGCAAGGAATTATCTTTGTATAAGTGCTTCTAGAATGCTGAATTATTTGGAGAAGATTTTATTGAAGATTTGGTTCAAAGATATGAAATTCGTATTTTCTGTTTTAAATCTTTCAAAGATACAAAACAGTTTTATTTGTTACTTGATTGGACCAATCTTATTTCAGTAACAAATCAATTCAGAAGATTAGTTTGTTATTTATGTTGCAAGACTGAAGACTATATAAGGAGGAGTGATGCTGCTTTCAAGACACACGAATTATTGAAGAAAATCAGAGATATTAAGTCTTAGAGTTTTTTTAAGCTTTTAGCTTTATTTGTGCACCACTCTATTGAGTTGGTTTAGGTGTGTTATTGAGTTGTAATTCATTCTAAGCCTTTAGGTACGAATGAAGTTTTGTCTTTGAAGGTGTATTCAAAAACAGGGGAGTTTTTGTGTTTCAGAACTGGTTAAGTTCAAAGGGTAGTTCAAGTAGCTGGGTTGCAGTTGCTTGAATAGGAAGTTAGTGGTCTCTAATACTCAACGTGTTGGGTAGAATTCAAGACTAGGAGGAAGTTAATTGCTTAGGCTGGGAACTGGGAGTCAGTGTCTTGAGTCATAAGGATTAATTCCTATAGTGGAATTCCTTCCTGGATTGGTATCCCCCAGAGTAGGAGGTGTTTACTCCGAACTGGGTTAACAAACCTCTGTGTTCTTTAGCTTTCCTGCACTTTATATTTCTGCTGATTATTTGCTTTTATTTTGTGCTAAGTTCTGTTCAGAACCTGTTTTGGTTCAGAACCTGAAATCTCTTAAGTATTGCCTGGCCAGAATTTCAATTGGCATCAGAACAGGCACCCTGCCTGTATTTTGGGTGAGATCCAGAGGACTTAATTTCTGGTAAGCATGGATAGAGAAGGAGGATATGTCAATAGACCACCTCTACTAGATGGCACAAACTATGAGTATTGGAAGTCCAGAATGTGTGCCTTCTTAAAATCTATTGACAGCAGGACTTGGAAAGCTGTGATTAAAGGCTGGGATCATCCTGAGGTTTTGGACAAAGATGGTAACAAAACTGGAGTGTTGAAGCCTGAAGAGGAGTGGACCAAAGCTGAAGATGACTTGTCTCTGGGAAATTCAAAAGCTTTGAATGCAATCTTTAATGGTGTGGACCAGAACATGTTCAGACTTATCAAACAGTGTACTGTTGCTAAGGAGGCCTGGGAAATTTTGAAGACAACTCATGAAGGAACCTCTAAAGTGAAGATGTCCAGATTGCAGCTGCTGACCACCAAATTTGAGAACCTGAAGATGAAGGAGGATGAATCCATTCAGGATTTTTACATGAATGTGCTGGACATGGCAAATTCTTTTGATTCACTTGGGGAGAAGATGTCTGATGAGAAGTTGGTGAGAAAAATCCTCAGGTCCCTGCCCAGAAGATTTGATATGAAGGTCACTGCAATTGAGGAGGCTCATGATATTTCTGCTATGAAGCTTGAGGAGCTTATAGGGTCATTGCTCAATTTTGAGACTGCATTCTGCAAACAGCCTGATAAGAAAGGGAAAGGTATAGCCTTTACTGTAAATACTGAAGCTGATGATCAACAAGAGTCTGAAGAGGATGACTTATCAGAAGCTCTTGTGTTGCTGGGAAAACAATTCAACAAGATTCTGAAGAATGTTAACAGAAAAGCCAAAGCCAAAGGTCAGAACTTCAGATTCAATAACAAAAAGCAACAAACTGATGAGAAGAAGACCAAGTCTGAGGAGAAAAGTAACCAAGCCAAAGGAGTGCAGTGCTATGAGTGTGAAGGTTATGGACATATCAAAACTGAGTGTCCTACTTTTCTTAAGAAGCAGAAGAAAAGCCTAGCTGTGTCATGGTCTGATGATGGTTCTGAAGAAGATGATGTTAGTGAATCTGATATGTGTGATACTGGTCTGGTTGTAAGGTCAGGAGCTATCTTGAAGAAGGAAGCTATTTTAGAATCTGAGACCTTTTCAGAGTCTGACTCAGAGTCTGAAGCCTCATCTGTGTCTGAAGCTGCTAAAACCTCATATGATGAACTAGCTGACAACTACAGGAAGCTGTATACCAGAATTGCTGAGGTTTGCAAACAAGTGCTGGATCAGAAGGAGACTATTTTTCAACTGGAGGCTGAAAAGGGAGAACTACTTGTGCAGAATTCAGATTTGAAAGAAGAAGTGAACCAGTTAAATTCCCAACTTGAACATATGAAAAAGCAGGTTAGAATGATGAATACTGCTACTAATGTGTTGGATGAAATTTTGGGTGCTCAGCAACAAGGAAAAACTGGATTAGGCTTTGATGATCAGACTCAGAACTCCAAACAGAAGATTCTTGTTAAAGAGTTTGTTCCTGCCACTAAAACTGATAATCCTATGATTGGAGCATCTCAGATGAGACCTCAGAAACAAGCCCAGATGCCAGCACAGAATCAAACTCAGAAAAGACCTCAGATGCAAGGTCAGAAGCAAGTTCAGATGCTACCTCAGAAGCTGTCCCAGAAATTTTTCAGAAACAGAAGGAGGAGAAATCATCCATGGATTTGTCATCATTGTGGAAAGAAAGGGCATATCAAACCATTCTGCTTCAAACTTTATGGCTATCCTGAGCATTTTCAGTATAGAAGAGTGCAACCAGCTGCCCCCAGACACAATGTTCAGAAGGTGTGGAAGCCCAAAGTTCAGAATGTAGGCCTTATAGCTCACACTTCCTTGAGAGCAACTTCAAAAGAAGACTGGTATTTTGATAGTGGGTGTTCAAGGCACATGACTGGTGTGAAGAAGCTGCTGAGCAATATCAGATCATACTCCAGAAGTTATGTGACATTTGGAGATGGTGTAAAAGGTCAGATTCTGGGTATTGGTGATTTGATCAGAGAAGGGTTGCCCAGACTTAATGATGTGCTACTGGTGGAAGGATTAACTTCAAATCTGATCAGTATTAGCCAACTTTGTGATCAGGACTTGAAGGTTAATTTTAACAAACTAGAGTGTATTGTTACTGTCAGGAAGATAAGATTCAGATGAGAGGCTGCAGATCCAAAGACAATTGTTACTTGTGGATTTCTGAAGAAGAAAGAAGTTTGACTTCTTGTCTTATGAGCTCAGAAGAGGAAGTCAAGCTCTGGCACCAGAAGTTAGGTCATCTGCATCTGAAAGGCATGAAGAAAATCCTAAGTACTGAAGCTATCAGAGGTGTGCCTAATCTGAAGATCAATGAGGACAGTGTTTGTGGTGATTGTCAGATTGGTAAACAAACAAGAAAGTCTCATCCCAGATTAGTTCACCAGGTAACTACCAAAGTACTAGAACTTGTTCATATGGATTTAATGGGGCCTATGCAAGTAGAGAGTATTGGAGGAAAGAGGTATGCGTTTGTAATGGTAGATGACTACTCAAGATTCACATGGATCAACTTTGTTAGAGAGAAGTCTGATACTTTTGAAGTGTTTAAAGACTTATGTACCCAATTGCAAAGAGAGAAGGACTGTGGAATTGTCAGAATCAGAAGTGATCATGGCAAAGAATTTGAAAACAAGAGCTTTTCAGAATTCTGTGCTTCTGAAGGTATAAAGCATGAGTTTTCTGCACCTATCACACCTCAGCAAAATGGTGTAGTTGAGAGGAAGAATAGGACTTTGGCAGAATGTGCTAGAGTGATGCTGCATGCTAAGAAACTTCCATATATGTTCTGGGCTGAAGCTATGAACACTGCATGCTATATCCATAATAGAGTCACTCTGAAGAAGGGAACAACATCTACATTGTATGAACTATGGAAAGGAAGGAAGCCAACTGTGAAATATTTCCATGTTTTTGGGAGCAGATGCTACATTTTGGCTGATAGAGAAAATAGAAGAAAACTGGATCCTAAGTCTGATGAGGGCATATTCCTGGGTTATTCAGTGAACAGCAGAGCTTACAGGGTGTTTAATTCCAGAACCAAGGTTGTGATGGAGTCCATTAATGTGGTAATTGATGATCTGACTGCTGAGAAAAATAGAAGTGAGCCTGAAGTTGTTCCAGAGTCTGAAGCTTCAGAAGAACAAACTTCAGAAGCAGAAAAGCATTCAGAGTCTGAAGAAGCAGAAGATCAACCAGATCAAGTTCCTAATGGTAAAGGGCCATCAATTAGAGTTCAGAAGGATCATCCTAAAGACTTAATCATTGGAAGCTTAGATCAAGGTGTCAGAACCAGGAGATCAGATGCTGCTGCTACTGATTCATGCTTTGTGTCAAAGGTTGAGCCTAAAAATGTGAAAGAAGCTCTGACTGATGAATTTTGGATTGAAGCAATGCAAGATGAGTTGAATCAATTCAAAAGGAGTGAAGTGTGGGATCTTGTTCCAAGACCTGAAGGGCTGAATGTGATTGGGACTAAGTGGATATTCAAGAATAAAACAGATGAGAATGGTACTGTAGTCAGAAACAAGGCAAGGTTGGTTGCTCAGGGCTATACTCAAGTAGAGGGATTGGATTTTGATGAAACCTTTGCACCTGTGGCCAGACTAGAGTCCATAAGACTACTGTTGGGTGTATCCTGCATTCTCAAGTTCAAGCTATTTCAGATGGATGTGAAGAGTGCATTTTTGAATGGATATCTGCAAGAAGAAGTTTATGTAGAACAACCTAAGGGTTTTGTGGATCATCAGTTTCCAGATCATGTGTACAAGTTAAAGAAAGCCTTATATGGACTGAAGCAAGCACCTAGAGCATGGTATGAAAGGCTTACTCAATTTCTTGTGGCTCAAGGTTACAGAAAAGGAGGTTCTGATAAGACATTGTTTGTGAAAGATGAAAATGGGAGTCTGATGATTGCTCAGATTTATGTGGATGATATAGTGTTTGGAGGGATGTCTCAGAAGATGGTCAAACTGTTTGTTCAGCAAATGCAATCAGAGTTTGAAATGAGCTTAGTTGGTGAACTTACATATTTTCTTGGATTACAAGTCAAGCAAATGGAAGATACAATCTTCATTTCTCAGAGTAAATATGCCAAGAACATTGTGAAAAAGTTTGGTATGGAATCAGCTGCTCATAAGAAGACACCAGCTGCTACTCATCTGAAGCTAACCAAAGATGAACAAGGAGTATCAGTTGATCAGAGTCAGTACAGAAGCATGATAGGGAGTCTATTGTATTTAACTGCAAGCAGACCTGATATCACTTATGCTGTGGGAGTTTGTGCAAGATATCAAGCTGATCCTAAGATGAGTCATCTGACTCAGGTGAAGAGGATTCTGAAGTATGTGAATAGCACAAATGACTATGGAATCATGTATTCACACAGTTCAAGTTCTGAACTGATGGGATATTGTGATGCTGACTGGGCTGGAAGTGCTGATGACAGGAAGAGCACTTCAGGAGGTTGTTTCTTCTTAGGAAATAACTTGATTTCATGGTTTAGCAAGAAACAAAACTGTGTGTCATTGTCAACTGCTGAGGCTGAGTATATTGCTGCTGGAAGTAGTTGCTCACAATTGGTTTGGATGAAACAGATGCTGGAGGAGTACAACATGAAACAAGGAACCATGACCTTATTTTGTGACAATTTGAGTGCTATCAACATTTCTAAGAACCCTATTCAGCACAGCAGAACTAAACACATAGATATCAGACATCACTTTATCAGAAACCTTGTGGAGGACAAGATTGTTCAGCTGGAACATGTTGCTACTGAAGAACAAGTTGCTGACATTTTCACAAAGGCCTTGGATGCTAAGCAGTTTGAAAACTTAAGGAGCAAATTAGGTGTGTGCTTATATGAAGAATTCTAGCAATTAAAGCAAACTGGATGTGAGGAAGATAGAGTACCTGCCAGCTTTGTAAGTGCTAAGTGTGATGCTGTCTCTGATACTAAGTCTGAAGTTCAAACTGAGACAGTAGTTGAAGATGTTTGTGCAGTTTTCCTTCCCTATTTGAAGTCTGAGATTTGTCAGAATTTTGTGGCTAAAAAGGGGGAGAAAATCTTATGTATTGTGTTGGCTCTGATACCAAGTGTTGCTGCTCAGAGAATTAGTTCAAATTCAGCTTTCAGTGTTGTTCAGAAGTTATGTGTGAATCTCAGTATTCAGAACCAATGCAACAAGAGCTGTCAAGATGTTATTGAGGGGGAGTATGTGGCTCAGGGGGAGTACAAGATTGTTGTGATCCTGATGTTTCTATGATCCTAAAGAACAATTGTGTTCAGCTCCTGAAGTGTGCTCTGATACCTTTTGGTAGTAAGGGGGAGTTTGTTTGTGAAGCTTCAGGGGGAGTATTATGATGATCAGGAATGGATCAGTAGCTCTGATACCTTGGAGTAGCTCTGATACCTTGTTTGTGATGATCAGGAGTTGATCAGTAGGTTATGTGTTTCTCATGATAGTCATAAATGAATCCGCTGCTAATTACAATGTTATGATTGATCATTGTGGAGTTCTTCATTGCTGAGTTGATTATAAGGGAGGTTGAAGAACTTGGATGGTTTTAGCCAAAAATTTGCCAAAGGGGGAGATTGTTGAGTCTTTTGGTGTTGGCTGCATATTTTGGCAAAACCAAGGTATTGAATAGAAGCATCTCCATGATTAGAACATTTCTTCAGTTGCAAGTTTTGTGTTTTGAAGCCATTCAGAAGCAGAAAATGTCATCAGAAGCTGAATGCACTGTAGCAGTTCAGAAGCTGATTTCAGGTTCTGAAGCCAGCGTTGACTTTTGTTGACCACATCAGAAGCTGGGTTTTCAGATTAGTTTTTGCGCGTATCTTGGGAGATTTAGCAAGGAATTATCTTTGTATAAGTGCTTCTAGAATGCTGAATTATTTGGAGAAGATTTTATTGAAGATTTGGTTCAAAGATATGAAATTCGTATTTTCTGTTTTAAATCTTTCAAAGATACAAAACAGTTTTATTTGTTACTTGATTGGACCAATCTTATTTCAGTAACAAATCAATTCAGAAGATTAGTTTGTTATTTATGTTGCAAGACTGAAGACTATATAAGGAGGAGTGATGCTGCTTTCAAGACACACGAATTATTGAAGAAAATCAGAGATATTAAGTCTTAGAGTTTTTTTAAGCTTTTAGCTTTATTTGTGCACCACTCTATTGAGTTGGTTTAGGTGTGTTATTGAGTTGTAATTCATTCTAAGCCTTTAGGTACGAATGAAGTTTTGTCTTTGAAGGTGTATTCAAAAACAGGGGAGTTTTTGTGTTTCAGAACTGGTTAAGTTCAAAGGGTAGTTCAAGTAGCTGGGTTGCAGTTGCTTGAATAGGAAGTTAGTGGTCTCTAATACTCAACGTGTTGGGTAGAATTCAAGACTAGGAGGAAGTTAATTGCTTAGGCTGGGAACTGGGAGTCAGTGTCTTGAGTCATAAGGATTAATTCCTATAGTGGAATTCCTTCCTGGATTGGTATCCCCCAGAGTAGGAGGTGTTTACTCCGAACTGGGTTAACAAACCTCTGTGTTCTTTAGCTTTCCTGCACTTTATATTTCTGCTGATTATTTGCTTTTATTTTGTGCTAAGTTCTGTTCAGAACCTGTTTTGGTTCAGAACCTGAAATCTCTTAAGTATTGCCTGGCCAGAATTTCAGTTTTAATGTGTCAATTAAACTGCTTTATTGTCCATCATTTGTTTTGATTATGATTAACTGTATTGTTTGATTAAAAGGGAGAATTCAGTCAGAACAAAGGGGGCCAATGACCAACAGAAAAATTCATCAGAAAAGCAAAAACATATACCAAAAATCTCATCAGTAACTCAGACTCACGCAAGCACACAAACCCCCTCACACGCCCAGCCACTCACAAACTCACGCAAACCTCCCTCATCACAACAACCACCCAAACTCACGGTTTCCACCACCATAATCACACTCACCCACTCCCTTACCAACAACCGCCACCAACATAACAACAACACGTACCACTATCCTAAAAAACCACTCCCACCACAAATTCCAGCAAAACACTCATTCACGAATCCTCCACCACTTACCACAACAAAAACCCAGCACAACGCACACCACTACCATCCAAACACACACGGTACGGCAACAACCCCCATCACTACGCCTCCCTCCCCACGCCCTCAAACACGTCCTCACTTCCCCAAACAACCCCCCTAGCCACTCGGCCAATCACCACTATCAAACACCCTGAGCCGCCGCCAACCCCTCTAACAATACACAAAACAAAACTGCTGGTCCAAGTCAAAAAGAAAAAGAGGTAGATTTCAGAGATTTTGAAACTTAGATTTGCTTTTTTAGGAAAAGATTTTGGAAAATATAAGTTGATTTTTGGAAAGGGGGGAGAAAAGGAATCGAAAAAACGTTTTTTTTTTTAAAAAAGGGGACGGTGGGCTTCTCCGGCGTGGTGGCGCCGCCCCCTGGGCTGGCCGGCCGCCGCGCCGGAGACTGTTTTCAGGCCAGGCTTTTTTTAGAGAGATGGTAGAGAAGATGAGAATTAGAGAGAGAGTAAGAAGAGAGAAATGAAAGAAAACCAGAGAAATTTTGTTTTATGAAGCCTCCAAAACCAGGCCCACACGGCCCAGTTTGCTTCTTCTTCATTTCTCCTTTCTGATTATTTTTTGCACCCCCCATTTTGCTTACTGCACCCCCCTTTTCCCTTTTATCTTTTTTTATTTTTCTTATCATTTCTTGCATTTTATCTTGTTAATTTTATTTATTTTCATGCATTTTATTTCATTGCATTTATCTTATAGTACTTCATGCATTTTTCATTTTTTTTATTTTTTATTTTTCCTTTTATTTCATGCATTTTTATTTTTCTTTTTAGCATATTTATTATTTGTAATTTTGTTTTTTTTTCTTTCTTTTTGTTTATCATTTTGTTATTTTTATTCCATTTTATTAGAATGTATTTAGGTACAATGTAAGTCATAAATGAGAATTTGCACTGACACCCACACTTTATTTATTTCGCTTTATGTCTTTTTATTTTTTTTTTATTTTATTTCGCCTTATAAAAAAAATACAAAAATATTAGGATAGTTTATTTTTCAAAAGGATTTCGTGGTGATCCAACGTCACCACGGAAATTCCTCGCGTTAGCTTTTAGTCATTTTTTAGTCCTAGTTCATTATTACAAAAAAAACAAAAACATGCAAATAATCAAAAAACACAAAAAAATCTTTTCTTAATAAACCTTGATTTTCAATCAAGTGTCCGTTTTTTTCTCTTTTATTTTTAAATAATCATTAATCTACTTTAATTACACTTTAACCATTTTCAAAATAAAAAACACAAACCAATCCCATTTTGCCACTTGGCTTTTATTTTTAAAACCTTTTTTAAAAACTAATAAAAAACATCAAACAAATCAACCGGCATTTTTACCCCGAACTACGAGGTTTTGATCCCTCACGGGTACGTAGGCAGAGGACCTTGTCCTTCCAAATCATAAAAAATACAAAAAAACATTTTTATTTTTTTTCCTCACTATTCTAATTCATTCTTTTCTTTTTTAAAAAAAAATAAACAAGTTATAGCTAAAATAAATAAATAAAATCAAGAGGTTCTCGTAGAGTACTACGAACGTTTAGGGTGCTAACACCTTCCCTAAACGTAACTAACCCCCGAACCCTAATCTGTTTAAAATGTGGTAATTTAGAACTTTTTTCCGCTTTTCATTTAAAAAATTAAAAGTTCAGTCGTGAAATAAAATTAGTGAGTCAACGCTAATCAATAGCTTGATCTCCGAAAATCACCGCGACAGAAATGGCGACTTCACTGGGGACTCCCTAAGAGGGTAGAGCCTAACTTGAATTTATTTAATTATTTTGTGCTATAACTTGCTTAAAACAAAATTAAAAATGTAAATATGTGCATATGTGTTTTTTTTCTTTTACGTGAGTAGTGAGATAAGTCCTATACCCGGGCTTGAGGGAAACATAAGATAGGATGGTGGTATAATCAAAGTGCCATACCAGGAGTAGTCTTGGGTGTTGGTACATGTGATATAACCCCGCTCAATGGAGGTCTCTTAAAGGTAATACCATGTCAACATGAGTAGTCGTGTTTGACATTGTTATTTTTAAGTGGCCTATGAAGTTGAGGACCTTTAGTCACCTTTAACCCATCTTGGCCTTTTAGGACGTAGTGCGGTGGCTAATCAAGAGTAGTCTTGAGTTGGTCGATACGCGATACTACACTCAAACGAGACTTTCCTACGAACGTTGTTGGACCGGGAGTAGTCCCGTAATCCGGCAATATTCGGAAGTGGTCAATTACTTTGGGAACTTGGTAGAACCCGTGATACAGGTACATATGAAACCATAGTCCTAACCAAATGGCGTGTTTACCCTTGACCCCAACATTTTGGACTTAACCTCACCATGTTTTCTCCGTTTCTTTAGCATAATCATGCATACATGCATCCATGCATAAACTCATTTTTTCATCCAATTACCGAAGGACTTAAACAAGTTTTTTAAAACATCATAAAGGAGCACTAGGAAGTACGCCTTCAAGAGCCCTGAAGCTAGGAGTCTTTAAATTTTTCCTGTTAAAATCTAGCTTCCACTAAAGGACTTTTGAATTGGTCCCTAAAAAGGGAACTGTTTGTAATGTTTTAATGCTCAAAAGAATGTTCAACTATGATGTTTACAATTACTTCAACAAAGTTCTCCGATAACAAATTCTTCTTTTTGCATAAACATAATCATGCATCATATCGCATTCATAGTTTCTCAAGCCGAGTCTCACGTCTTGTTTTTTCCAAAGGTCAATCAGTCGCAGTCCAAAGAAAGTGGCCCGACGAATTCTCCACAAACTGAATCGCATTTACAACGCTATGGCCAATCGGAAAAGAATGAATCTGTTAGAGCAAGAAAACCAGAACCTCCGGGAAGAGGTGGCCAATCTCCGGGAAGGGATGGAGAAGTTGACCTCCATGATGAATGCTCTGTTGGCTTCCCAAGCCCAGACGTCAGTTCCTCAGCCTGCTGTTACTACTCTTGAGCAGCCAATCTTATCTGCTTTACCAAATTCTACCATACTTGCTCCACCGCCCGGCACGTCTAGAGCTTACCCATGGGGATGCCATCCCTATCAGACGAAGGTTTTCATCCCACCTCTTTTGGAACCCCAACTCCGGCTATCCAGAAATCAGCTCCAGCCCCAACAAAGGCCTCAGCAACAATATCAACAACAGCCTCGACAACAGAATCGGGTTCAGCAGGCATCCCATTTTAATCCAATCCCCATGGCGTATGCAGAGTTGCTTCCTGCTTTACTGGGTAAAAATCTTGTTCAAACTAGGGCACCTCCTAAGGTACCTGAAAAGTTGCCACATGGGTATAGACCTCATCTTTTTTGTGCTTTCCATCAAGGGGCACCCGGTCATGACGTTGAGCATTGTTATGCCTTGAAAGCCGAAGTCCAAAAGTTGATCCAGGCCAACATCCTATCCTTCAAAGGGTCAAGTCCCGATATGCAAGCTAATCTACTACCTGGCCATGGGACCCCATCTGTTAATTTGGTGCAAGATTGCTCAGAAGCTCACCCTGGTGAAGAAGGTGGCAGTGAATTTTGTAACACATGGCAAAGGTTACTGCAATTGGATCGTTGTTGACATTCCCTCAGTTACTCATGGGTCCAAGGAATGTGTTTTAGTTGTCTTATCTTTTCAAAAATCCTTTCGTTTCGCCTGATACGAAAGTGAAATCATGTAGGGCTCTACTTTTGTCTTCAAGTTACCACTATCAATGAAAAATTGTCGTTTCTTTCGCGACTTTTTATTTTTATTTTACTGCTTTTTCTGGAAAAATGGTAACACAAAAAAACCCAAAAAAAAATTATTTTATTTTAAATCAATTTCAAAAGGTCTGCATTTTTCACTCATTTTCTAAAATCAATCATCAATCATATGTAGACCGAACATCAATAAGCTCGTTGAACACTGTAACCCTATGCTCTCTCCCGACTTTGAGTTCCCTGTTCACGAGGCTGAAGAGGAGGAGGATGAACAGATTCCCGAAAAGATCTCTCTGTTACTAGAATATAAAAGAACATCATTCAGCCTCATGAAGAAGACTCGAAATGATTAACTTGGGTTCCGAAGAACTGCCATTACAGTATTCCTGGTCAAATCCCAGATGAATGGTGCCATCGAGGCTGCAAAAAAAACAAAAACAAAAAAAACAAACAAAAGCAAAAAAAAACAAAGAAAGAAAATACATCAAAAAGATGGTGCAGAAGATGGTAACCACTTACAAGGACTTGCATGGGATGTTATCGTATGCTTTACATAGATATCGTACTTCAGTGTGTACCTCAACACTGGCAACCCCCTCTTCTTTAGTGTATGGCATGGAAGCAGTACTCCCTGTGGAGATTGAGATTCCATCAATGAGAGTTTTAACGGAACCCAAGTTATCAGAGGTTGAATGATGTCAAAACAAATATGATCAGTTCAAACTTGATTGAAGAGAAACGCATGAATGCTTTGTGTCACGGGCAGTTCCCGTGTGTTCCAAGAAGGAGGCCTTGTGCTCAAAAAGATTTTATCTTTCCAACCGGACGCCAGGAGCAAATGGACGCCTAATTATGAAGGCCCATATGTCGTCAAGAGAGCTTTTTCTGGTGGTGCAATGACTCTTACGACTATGGATGGTGATGAGCTTCCCCGTCCTGTGAACGCCGATGCAGTCAAGAAATACTTTGTCTAAAAAATAAAAGAACAGCTCGGTAAGTCGAAAACCCGTAAGGGCGGCTTAGGCAAAAATGAGCGTCTCGGTGGACTGAAAACCCGAAAGGGCGGTCCAGGCAAAAATTAGAGACATGAAACAGAAAATAATCATCCTGATAGATCGAAAACCCGAAGGGGCGGTCTATGCAAAAATTAAGGATCAAAAGACAAAGTAACTGTATCAGGTTGGCCATGACTCACTTGGGGCACATTAGCGGTCAAAGAGACTCTGAATCTGAAGCATCTAAACGGTGGAATTCAAAGTTGTTAGGGAGAATAACGGTTATTGTGTTCAATGTACCTTCCCCTTATATTTACCATTTTCCAAACTTTTGAGAGATCCGTGGGGCAATGCCATTGGCGGGCCACCACTCTGTTAAAATGAATTTGAGCCTGTGCCTTTTATTTGGAATTCTCATTTATCCGGTTTATAAAATTTCTTCTATTTTTGATGGTAGTACTTGAAGCAAAACTTTTTTCAAAATCATAAATCTCTTTTATATATTTTTTGGAAAGCATAAACAACAAACACATTCTCTCTGAACTCATGAATAAGTGAAGTGTGCGTCAACATCCATCCTGAGAATGGATAAACTTTGCAGACTGAACATGGTCAATTGCTTAGAAAAAGGGGAATACAAAAAGAAATATATGAAAAAAGAGAAAAAACAGCTCGGTAAGTCGAAAACCCGAAAGGGCGGCTTAGGCAAAAATGAGCGTCCCGGTGGACTGAAAACCCGAAAGGGCGGTCCAGGCAAAAATTAGGGGCATACAAAAGAATATATTCCCGGTGGGCTGAAAACCTGAAAAGGCAGTCCAGGCAAAAATTAGGGATTCAAGGAAAAAGCAAAACAAAAATAAGCATGACCACAGAAGCACCAGTTCTGCTACCAGGTTTTTGGATTAGCACACTCTCCCCAAGAAGTGTTTATTCCCCATCGGTTGTTGCATGTCGGGCTTTACCCCGTTAATGTTTTGATACGTCCCCAGTGGCATCATCCCCATTGAAGATTGCCGAGTGTTTGTGATGCGACGTCGGGTCACTTTCCATCTTATCCGTCCAATCTTGTCTCATCAAGTCGGTCTTTCATACAATCATACAAGTCAGTCTTTCATACAATCATACAAGTCAGTCTTCCATACAATCTTACCAGTCAATCCTTCATACAGTCACAAGTTAATCAGTCATGCCAGTCATACAAGTCACATCATCATTCATGCATTCATACATTCATGCATATACACATTCTTGCATACACAACATGCACATAACATCATTCATACATGGTTGCATTAACCACCTTGAGTCTTGTTTTTCATACCAATCAGTCATGAACTTTTTTTAACTCTCTTTATCCCCAAGTGTCATCCCCAGTGTGTCTGGTCCAGAGATGTCACCCTCTTTATACCAAGTGGCAGTTCTTTAACGAACAGCTTGTGCATCTTTTATCCTGTTTTTTTTCGCCAAGTGGCAGTTCTTTAACGAACAACTTGTGCATTTTCCTATCCAATCTTTTGTCGTCAGTTGACTCGTTCGGCAATAACCCGAACAGCTGACATTTACCTTTTTCTTGTCGTCAGTTGACTCGTTCGGCAATAACCCGAACAGCTGACATTTATCCTTTTTCTTGTCGTCAGTTGACTCGTTCGGCAATAACCCGAACAGCTGACATTTATCCAATCTTTTGTCGTCAGTTGACTCGTTCGGCAATAACCCGAACAGCTGACATTTATCCAATCTTTTGTCGTCAGTTGACTCGTTCGGCAATAACCCGAACAGCTGACATTTATCCAATCTTTTGTCGTTAGTTGACTCGTTCGGCAATAACCCGAACAGCTGACATTTATCCAATCTTTTGTCGTCAGTTGACTCGTTCGGAAATAACCCGAACAGCTGACATTTATCCAATCTTTTGTCGCCAGTTGACTCGTTCGGCAATAACCCGAACAGCTGACATTTATCCAATCTTTTGTCGTCAGTTGACTCGTTCGGCGATAACCCGAACAGCTGACATTTATCCTTTTTCTTGTCGTCAGTTGACTCGTTCGGCAATAACCCGAACAGCTGACATTTATCCTTTTTCTTGTCGTCAGTTGACTCATTCGACAATAACCCGAACAGCTGACATTTATCCTTCATCCTGCTTTTATATTTCATCCTGCATTTATCCTTCATCCTGCTTTTATATTTCATCCTGCATTTATCCTTCATCCTGCTTTTATATTTCATCCTGCATTTATCCTTCATCCTGCTTTTATATTTCATCCTGCATTTATCCTTCATCCTGCTTTTATATTTCATCCTGCATTTATCCTTCATCCTGCATTTAAATTTCATCCAGCTTTTATATTTCATCCAACATTTAAATTTCATCCTGCTTTTATATTTCATCCTGCTTTTAAATTTCATCCTGCTTTTAAATTTCATCCTGCTTTTAAATTTCATCCAGCATTTAAATTTCATCCTGCTTTTATATTTCATCCAGCATTTAAATTTCATCCTGCTTTTAAATTTCATCCTGCTTTTAAATTTCATCCTGCTTTTTATGTTTCATCCAACATTTATCTTTCATCCAGCATTAATCTTTCATCCAGCTTTTATGTTTCATCCAACATTTATCTTTCATCCAGCATTTATCTTTCATCCGGCTTTTGTATTTCATCCAGCTTTCACCTTTCATCCAGCATTTACATTCATCTTTGTTTCTTGTCGTCAGTGGCATGTTACTTTTATTTCCGTCTTTCCCTCAAGTGGCAAGCTCTACAAACGGGCGGCTTGTGGTCGGTGTCTTTTCCCATATCATATTTCCTTTCTCAGCTGTCAATACGATAGTTGATCCCTTCCCCAGTGAAACTGTGTTATTCCCCAGTGGAGTCGGATCCCTTTCTTTAACGAACTCGGGTATCCTTTCGTTTTTGTTTTATCCCCAGTCAGGTCATCTTTGCCGTCTTGCATCTGCATGTGCATCACAAGCATTTCACATTTGTTTTTTTTAGGTCCAAAATTGGCGTACTCTGTATTTAAGTCCCTTCGACCCGGCGAATCCAAGATTTTCTCTTCAAATCTCCGGACGAAGAGACTTAAATAGGGGCATCTGTCATACCCCAATTTTTGACCTAAAATTTCTTTTTTTACTCGTCTTTTCAGTTCGGAATTTTTCGTCGTCACAGACGAAATTTCGACAAGAGAGGTATTTTAAAATACCTCATTTTTTTAATTTAATTTCATTCGAGTCCGTCTTTTGGTTTTTTTATTATTATTATTTCTATCTTTATTTTTATTCTTTTAAATATTTTTTGTCATTTTTATTTAGCATTTTTATTATTAATTTTTTCTTCCTTTTTTATCTTTTTTTTTACCTTTTTTAAACATCTGACTTTTTAGAGGAGACTTTGGATCAGAGACTTTTTTGTTTTAATGTGTCAATTAAACTGCTTTATTGTCCATCATTTGTTTTGATTATCATTAACTGTATTGTTTGATTAAAAGGGAGAATTCAGTCAGAACAAAGGGGGCCAATGACCAACAGAAAAATTCATCAGAAAAGCAAAAACATATACCAAAAATCTCATCAGTAACTCAGACTCACGCAAGCACACAAACCCCCTCACACGCCCAGCCACTCACAAACTCACGCAAACCTCCCTCATCACAACAACCACCCAAACTCACGGTTTCCACCACCATAATCACACTCACCCACTCCCTTACCAACAACCGCCACCAACACAACAACAACACGTACCACTATCCTAAAAAACCACTCCCACCACAAATTCCAGCAAAACACTCATTCACGAATCCTCCACCACTTACCACAACAAAAACCCAGCACAACGCACACCACTACCATCCAAACACACACGGTACGGCAACAACCCCCATCACTACGCCTCCCTCCCCACGCCCTCAAACACGTCCTCACTTCCCCAAACAACCCCCCTAGCCACTCGGCCAATCACCACTATCGAACACCCTGAGCCGCCGCCAACCCCTCTAACAATACACAAAACAAAACTGCTGGTCCAAGTCAAAAAGAAAAAGAGGTAGATTTCAGAGATTTTGAAACTTAGATTTGCTTTTTTAGGAAAAGATTTTGGAAAATATAAGTTGATTTTTGGAAAGGGGGGGAGAAAAGGAATCGAAAAAATGTTTTTTTTTTTAAAAAAGGGGACGGTGGGCTTCTCCGGCATGGTGGCGCCGCCCCCTGGGCTGGCCGGCCGCCGCGCCGGAGACTGTTTTTAGGCCAGGCTTTTTTTAGAGAGATGTTAGAGAAGATGAGAATTAAAGAGAGAGTAAGAAGAGAGAAATGAAAGAAAACCAGAGAAATTTTGTTTTATGAAGCCTCCAAAACCAGGCCCACACGGCCCAGTTTGCTTCTTCTTCATTTCTCCTTTCTGATTATTTTTTGCACCCCCCATTTTGCTTACTGCACCCCCCTTTTCCCTTTTATTTTTTTTTTATTTTTCTTATCATTTCTTGCATTTTATCTTGTTAATTTTATTTATTTTCATGCATTTTATTTCATTGCATTTATCTTATAGTACTTCATGCATTTTTCATTTTTTTTATTTTTTATTTTTCCTTTTATTTCATGCATTTTTATTTTTCTTTTTAGCATATTTATTATTTGTAATTTTGTTTTTTTTTCTTTCTTTTTGTTTATCATTTTGTTATTTTTATTCCATTTTATTAGAATGTATTTAGGTACAATGTAAGTCATAAATGAGAATTTGCACTGACACCCACACTTTATTTATTTCGCTTTATGTCTTTTTATTTTTTTTTATTTTATTTCGCCTTATAAAAAAAATACAAAAATATTAGGATAGTTTATTTTCAAAAGGATTTCGTGGTGATCCAACGTCACCACGGAAATTCCTCGCGTTAGCTTTTAGTCATTTTTTAGTCCTAGTTCATTATTACAAAAAAAACAAAAACATGCAAATAATCAAAAAACACAAAAAAAATCTTTTCTTAATAAACCTTGATTTTCAATCAAGTGTCCGTTTTTTTCTCTTTTATTTTTAAATAATCATTAATCTACTTTAATTACACTTTAACCATTTTCAAAATAAAAAACACAAACCAATCCCATTTTGCCACTTGGCTTTTATTTTTAAAACCTTTTTTAAAAACTAATAAAAAACATCAAACAAATCAAACGGCATTTTTACCCCGAACTACGAGGTTTTGATCCCTCACGGGTACGTAGGCAGAGGACCTTGTCCTTCCAAATCATAAAAAATACAAAAAAACATTTTTATTTTTTTTCCTCACTATTCTAATTCATTCTTTTCTTTTTTAAAAAAAATAAGCAAGTTATAGCTAAAATAAATAAATAAAATCAAGAGGTTCTCGTAGAGTACTACGAACGTTTAGGGTGCTAACACCTTCCCTAAACGTAACTAACCCCCGAACCCTAATCTGTTTAAAATGTGGTAATTTAGAACTTTTTTCCACTTTTCATTTAAAAAATTAAAAGTTCAGTCGTGAAATAAAATTAGTGGGTCAACGCTAATCAATAGCTTGATCTCCGAAAATCACCGCGACAGAAGTATTCTTCGAATTTCTTGATGTCCGCTTCGAGACGATTGCAATGTAGCTTCCCTTGATGAGAAAGGCTCTCATGTCTTTGCCGTTGGACGCGTTCGGCTTGGAGCTGCTCTTTGTAGTCTTTGACTACTTCTTGGAGCTGTTGATTTTTCTCTTGAAACTTCAACCTCTATTTCCGTTGAGCTTCGATAGCTAGCTCGCCGAACTTCTTGAGCTCTTGGTTGGAATGCAAGATTCTTTCCAACTCTTCGTCCTTGGCCACAAGGTTGGCATCCGCACTAACCAAGCCGCCTCCTATCCAATTTCTCTTCCCTTCGGAGATCTTTAGCCGCTTTTGGCATACTAGGAGAGAGTTTGTCACCTCATCATGATCTCTCTTCGTCCTAGTGATTTCTCCCAAAGCTTGGAGGTGCTTCAATTCTAAGTCTCCGTTTTTGTTTTGGAGCTCTCGAATCTTAGCTTTGAGTTCCTCCGCTTCTTGGTTGGGAATGATTGTGATAGGTTTAGGTGTAGGAGGTTTTGGAGGGCATATGACCACAAAGGGTAATTTGATTGTTCTAACCCTCTCCTTCACCCATTGAGTATAAAGGGGTTTGGCGACACAATTCCTCTTGCCGACCCTTCCTTTGTGCACTTGGTTCCACGCTCCTTGGATTCTCTCTAGCAATGCCGGGTCTTGATCGCCTTCCCTTAAAAAGAAAGCTTCCAACAAAAGGTCATTAGGTTTGTCTTCCATTGAAAAACCTAGTTGTCGGAGAGAGAGGACCGGATTGTAGTTAATACATCCCTTAGTACCAATGAGGGGTACATTAGGGAAGTCCCCCCAACTGAGGATAATTTCCGGGTCCTCTAAATTTGGAGAAAACCAATGGATGTCCTTTGCGACGAGGGTCGTCATCCGTTGTGACCATTTGAGCTTGGCCCGGTTTTCCACAAAGTCTCGGTTTCTCGGCATGTGGGACATCATCCAAATTTGCACTAAAGGAGTGCAACAAGAAATCTTGCGTCCCCTTGCTTGTTCATGCCTAGAGTAGAGGGAGTGATAAAAATCCGCCAAAATTGTGGGAACCGGATTTTTAATCATGAATACCTCTAAAGCCGGAAAGTCTACGAAATCATCCATGTTGGGGAATAAGACAATCCCATAGACTAAGAGGGCTAAGATGGCGTTGAATGCTCTTCCCTCTTTGTTGGCTAGCAAATCCCGAGCTTTGGCTTCCAAAAACTTTCTTGTGAATCCCCTAGTGTTTCCTCTAATTTCCAAGTTAGATGCTACTTCTTGGACACCAAGGTGTAAGGATTCGGCGATGGCTTCTAATGTGGGGTCCTTTCCGGGACCGAGATATAGTTCATGACCTTTCATGCTACAACCCAAGATCTTCTCGAATTCTTCCAATGTTGGAGCTAGTTGGAAATCTTGAAATGTAAAGCACCGGAGCGGTGGGTCGAAGAATTGTGCCAAAGTGGTTAAGGCCGTTGAATCTATCCTCACGGGTAGGAGATCAAGTATTAACCCATAGCTTGCTTCAAAAATACTCTTGTTGACCGGGGAGAGCTTCTTACTTAAGGTTAACAAACTTTCCACCCTAGGAGCTTTAATCTTGAAAGCGAGCGTACTTTTATTTCCGGAATCCATATTTCTTTTTGCTAATATTTGATTGTTCTTTTTAAATTCCTATAAAGCAAAGTGATATGCGAAAATTATTTTCCATGAATGTAAATGTATGATATGCATGGGTGTGATATGTATGTTCAAAATTTCCCCCATCCTCACGTGTAGGCTCTAAAGGTAAGATTTCCTAAGAAGAGGTCCCTAGAGTCATCGATCTCACATGGAATTAGGGTTGTCTATGGACATACGTCGACATGACTTCAATTAATTCCATATGAAAATCTCCTCTAAGCGGGGCTGGACATCCTACCTCACGGACATACGTCAACGCGGGCTTCCGCTCACAACCACCATTCTAACTTAGTTTTCTCTCGAGCTCGGGTAGAGAGCCTCACACGTCCGGCATTAACCCGAACAATGTGGAGTAACATCGCTCAAGTAACCCCACAATTGATATATGTAAAGATATGAAGCAAAATGATATATATATAAATGTAGAGCATAAAGAATAAACAAACAAAAGACAAGAAAATATAAACACGCAAGTAAAATGAAACAAATTAGCCTAAAAGCCGACTGAGATAGGCTTGACTCGTTTATGCACAAACAAAGTGTTTTATGCATGGTCCCCAGTGAAGTCGCCATCTTTGTCGCGTCGAATTTCGGATGTCAAGCTATTGGGAAGCTTTGAATCACTAATGTTAAACTACGACTGAACTTTTAATTTTCCGGGGAGAAAAGGAAAAAAGTTCGAAATTACCTTGAAAAAGATTTTAGGTTCGAAAGTCGATTATGCGAGGGGAAGGTATTAGCACCCCTCACATCCGTTGTACTCAACGGGAACCTCTTAGTCGGCTTAGGCTTAAAATGCTTCGATGTTTTACTTGCGTGTTTAAACATATATAAAAGAAAATATAAAAACATAATGCGAAATGAAGAAAGAGATAAAAACAAACTAAAGGGAAAAAAAAAAGTTTTTTATTAATGGGCTTGACAAGATGTCGATCCTGCTCCTACGTATCTCCCAGTAGTCGGAGAATTCAAAGCGTACGTAGTTCTTTGGGTAGAAAAAGTTTGTATGTTGGTTCGTTTTAGTTAAAAAAGATTTGATCGCGTCCGAGCGAAAAAAGTTTGGAAAAAGAGAAAGTAATGAAAGTAAATGTCAACTGTTCGGGTTGTTGCCGAACTGGCCATTGACGACAATGCATAAAAATAAATGATTTGATAAAAAGATTTGCACTCGGACTTGAACAAAGGTTTTGAAACGCACGAAAGCGTACAAAGTTTTAAATGGCGAAAGATGGACGCTAAGGCGATAAACTCGCGCAAGGCGTAAATGTTTTTTTTTTTAAAAAAAAGACAAACGCGCGGAGGCGATAAATTCGCGCAAAGCGTAAATGGTTAAAATAAACGCGCAAAGGCGCGAAAGGTTCGGATTGACCACGAGGGCCAAAAAAGGGTAAAAATGGCCACAAGGGGGCCAAGGGAAGGTTGAGCGTGCTAGACGCGTCAAGGGTGGAATGACGGTTGCCCGAGCGACGAGACATACGTCACGCATTCGTGCAACCGAGGTTTGGGGAGACATACGTCAAGCCATTCCCGTTTCATTCAAGTTTGGTTTTGTCGGGACTCTAAGGAATCTCAAAGGGAACCAAAAATGCCTTAAAAGGAAAAGTAAAAAGAAGGGGATCACGAACAAGTTTGTTGTTCGAGTTTATTAAAATCATGAACACTGCTCGTTACTTAAGCTATCGAAACTCAAGAACGAGCGTAGTTCAAGTTTGAATGATGAACAAAATCATAAGACATGCACAAAATTGGAAAGTTCACAAGTTCGGCTCATTTTAAGTTTGGTTTTAGAAGAGTGAGCAAGCTCGGCTTAAATTCGCGTTTGGATTGAAAATCATGAACAACATGGTTGTTCAAGTTTGTTTTGAAATAGACGAACTTAGCTTGTTGCTCAAACTTGGTTTTGAAAATATTAAAGAACATAACTTGTTTCACAAGTTACTCAAAATTATCGCACGAACTTGTGAAATTTTCAAAGTTGTGCATGATTATGAATTGGGTTTGGACAAAAATGGTTTTAACCCTCTTTAGGTTCTGAATCAAGGGCTGGAACCCTAAAAATTTGGCATTTGAATGCCTGATTCATGTTCTGAGTTTCACATACTTCGCAGAGCAACCAGGACTTGGCTCTGCGAAGTCAGGTTCTGGTGTGTTCGCAGTGCGAGCAATACTTTGCTCTGCGAAGTATGCGAAATTTTGAACTCAGAAGCTGTTTCTGAACAAAAGTTCAGAAACTGCTTCTAAGCAAGCTTCAGAACCTAAAGGGGGTTAAAAAGCTTTGCAAAATGGAAGAAAAAGGAGGGTAAAAACTCAGTTTTAAAGCTTGGCCTCTTTGAGGTCCCTTTTGAGTTTCAAAAGGGGTTTTTGTGCACAAAATGAATTGAATAAAACAAAGGATGAAAACAGCAAACACAATGCAAAATAAAGATTAAAGGAGACTTACAGAACTCCTAGCAATGCTTTAGCAATAGTTTGGAAGTGGCTTGCTTGCTTGATTGGTTAGAGGTTATGAACTCTAACTTGCTTTTGGTTTGTGTATGAACTGACTTGGTGCTGCAATGTGGGGGATTTTGGTATGAATTTCGTGTGTGTAAGGCTGTTTGATTGAGTGTGCAACTGGTTTTTTTCAATCTCTATAATCCTTATGCCTTGCCATTCCTTTTATAGGCAAAAAATGCAATCTTTGCAATGATGAACCATATCCTAGAACACTAGCTGATTTGGGCTAAGTTCAGGCTAGAACACTTTGCATTTAATGCTAATGGATAGAAGTTGCTTTGCCTTGTGCCAAGGGGCAAGATCTTGACTGATCTCAGCCACAAATCCAGCTGATTCTAGAAGGTAATGATGAGAAAAAACTGAAAAACAGGGCAGCTGCAAAAGGGGTGATTCTTGGGATCAATCCTTGCAATCTTGGAAGGCCAAGCAATGAAAACGTGTACTGCCATGTACAGGGAGATTGGGGGAAGCAAAATGAGCATGTGGGCTGGTGTGTGGGAGGAGAAATCCAGCTCAAAACAGGGCAGCACAAACAGCTTTTTGCAAGCCAAAACCACTTAAGTTTGACTGGTTTTGGTGGAGAAAAAGGGAAGGAAAGGGATCAAGTAGCTGGCTGGCAAGCTCAGGTTGGATGATGGGTCAATTTGGAGGGACAAGAGCTGACCAAGGGCAGCCAATTTGATTGAGCACATGATAGGTTGGAAGAAAATCCTTCTTTCCTTTTACCTTTAATGTCACACATTAATTCTTGCCTTACTGCACCAAATCAGTCACAAATAGCAATAATAACAATAATAATACTAATAATAACCATTGCAAATGAAAACAAAAAGGATAACTCAAAAAATAAAAATTTGCAGAAAAATTCGCAAAGGTCGCAGTGCGAAGGTAACTTCGCACTGCGAACTTCCCTTTTTTGGAATTTTTTGCATTTAAAAAATAAAAAGGTGGAAAATGAATAATAAATAATAATAATAATGATAATGAAAATGGCAATGCAAAATGCAAATAAAATAAAAAGTAATGAGAATGAAAATGATGATAATAATAATAATAAAATGAAAAGTTTAATATTATTAATTAATAAAATCTTAATGATAATAATAGATAATAATGATATTATTAAAGAAAATAGAATAACAATAATATTAATAATATTAAGGATAATGGTGATGATACTAGTAATGCTAATAATGATAATGATAAAATGCAAATAAAATACTATGATAAGAATGAAATAATAAAAGGTAAAAAAATAAGTAATGAAATAATAAAAGATAAAACACATAAAAATATAAGTAAAAAAATGGGGTATGACAACAGCCCAACAAGCACGAGTCTTGGTACAAGGCGAAGTGATTAAACTGTTTACGGGGGGATTTGCCTATGACCTTTTGCCCAGCAAGTGGGGATTACTAGTCACGAAGCTATATGAAAAAATTTTATGAGTATTAGCCCAACATGGATGCTTGCCCAATCATGGGTGCTCGCCCACGATGGGTGCTAGCCCAACATGGGTGTTTAACCCTGCGTGGGTACTAGCCCAACACGGATACTAACCCAACGTGGGTACTAGCCCAACACGGGGACTAGCCCAACATGGGTACTAGCTCCATGTTTCTGTTTTGAGTGCCTTAATGGGCGCTAGCCCAACGAGAGTATTCATATTAACCCAACAAGCACGAGTCTTGGGATAAGGCGAAGTGATTAAACTATATGTAGAAACGGCTCCTTTGAGTAGATTAGATCGCCGCGCCAGGTTGAGGACGCGCCTTAGTAGGATCCGACGGCTGACGTGAGGCGACCGTTCGCTCTCGCTGACGTGTTCACATCGCAACGGCTCTCGGAAATCGTGTCAACTTAAGTGACGTCATCTGCGCGTTTTCCCAGGCTTTTTTACTTTAAACTGAAACGGATCTACTTTTCCTCCTACTTTCAGATTTCTTTTATCTTTTCCCCTTCCTTTGCCTCCGTCTTTCTCTTCCGAATCGTTTCTAATCGTTCAAACAGTTACAGTCTTTGTGGATCGTTGGGCCTACTGTTTACGGATCGTTCGGAGCCCGTGTTCGTTCTCAATCTTTCACTTGTCTAAGTCCAGGTAACCCTTTTCGATCTCGTTCTTTTTTACTTTAAATCGGTAGTATGGTGGTAATTAGGGAGTGCGATGAGGCGGGTAGGGAGCTATCCCCAGTTAATTCGGAGGAGAGGTGTAGGTTGTGGAGGGAAAGTGTTAGGCATGCGAAGCGGTCAGATGGAACCATTGATTGGGTGGTGTTTGATAAGGCCTACTACGGCCACCCCCTTTTGACGGAGTTTTTGAGTAATTCGGACGCGGGTGAAGGGGGGAGTAGTAGTGGGGATTCATCTGACTCTGTTATTCATTTTGTTCGCCCAGGTCCGTTTTGTAGGAGAGGAATTTGTTACATGGCATCCTCCAGTGGATCAGAACGAGAGAGTTTCGCTGACGAGGTGCTTCGTTCAGAGTCCGTGTACATGGACCCCCAGCGGGTGGCGTTTTTTCGAAGTAAGCTGCATGTGTCCTCTACGGGATTTGAGGAGGACGTGGTCTTGGAACATTGTCGCCCAGGTGAGAAAGTGTGCGCACAAAGGCCGAAGGGCGTGAAGAGTGAGATGTTTCATATGTACACGGCAGTTTTTGAGGATCTGGATGTGAAGTATCCCTTCACGCCCTTTGAAGTTGACGTACTCAATTTTTTGAATGTGGCGCCTTCTCAGCTGCAGCCGAACAGCTGGGCGTTTATACGTGCTTTTGAGATTTTATGCGAGGGGCTGGGTTTCCAGCCCTCAGTTGGATCCTTCTTCACGTTTTACGGCACGAAGGGGGTAGATAAGAAGTCTTGGGTGTCCATCAGCGCGCATCCTGGTAAGAGGTTGTTCCCGCCCTACGCCTCTCATTACAAGAATTGGAGACAAACGTTCCTCCGGACCCGGGGACGAAAGGATTATGAGGCAGATGCTGTGTGGGTTGATGGTAAGCTGAATTTTCCCATATGTTGGACGAGTGCTCCGGCGTCTATCATGGGATTTGACTATGAGAAGCTGGATGCATACGACCAGGGCGTCGTCTGTTTTTTGGATAAAATGTTGCCTATGAACATCCGGGAGTTGTTGAATAGGGAAGGGGATGTAGATAGCTTAGACGAGTACCTACGTGAGTCAAATTTATTTATTTATGCCTATACTTTGCTTTTCTATTTTCTTGTCCCCTTAACTTTTCTGCTTCATTTTCTGTAGAGGATATGGCGCCCATGACTGCGGCGGAGAGGAAGAGATATCTCGAAGAAATGAAGGCCAAAAAGGCTGCTGAGGGGATGGCGGCCACTGATCCCGTGGGACTCATTACCCGCAACCCGAAGAGAAAAGCTGATCATTCGCCCGAGTTTCAAGCTGAGTCCCTCACAGCGGCTACGCATGATAAAGCGTCACCCGGGAAAGATGATAAAGGAAAGGCAGCGGTGGAGAAAAAAGGTAAGAAAACGCCTTCTCCTTCCTCGATTAGCGCCATCAAACCAGCAGGTCAGTGCCATCTTTCTGGGATAAAGGCTTTGACTATGGCACCTACGTCAAGGAGAGGCTGGTTTTCAGTCCAGAAGACGCGGAGGCGGGAAACCAGGGCGCTGTGCCCTTTATGACGAGGGATGTGGGAGTTCATTGTTTGCGGTCTATAATGCTTTTTGATGCGGTGGATCGGAAGTATGAAGAGGTGGTGCAGAATGAGGAGGCTCTCCAAGCTACGGTGAGGGCGTTGGAGAAAGAGGTGAAGGACGCCACGGACGCGAGAGAAAGAGAAGTGAGGGAAGCCAGAGAGGCGGTGCAGCTTGAGTGTGACAAGCGTATTTCCGATCTGAAAGCTGGCTATGCAGCGGATCTTGCTAGGAAAGACGGGGTTATCGCTAAGCTGCAAAGTGATATCGTGGCTGGAGCGGAAAGGGAGGATCAACTGAAGGCTGAGATTTCCGAGGCGAAGGGCGAGCTAGCTCTGAATTTCGATGCTGGCTTTGAACGGGCTAAAGCTCAAGTCGCCCTTCTGCACCCTGGCGTCGATCTTTCCGCCCTTGATTCTTTTAATGTTATTGTAGATGGTGCCCTAGTGGACGAGCCATAACTTCGTTTGTTGTAATTTAATTTACTTTGAACTCAGTACTCTTCTTGAATTTGTAATGATGCGTCGTTCTCTTTTAAGCTTTTCATTTGTTCCCTTTATCTTCAAATTTATGCACTTTAGAAAGCCCCTCCTGGGCGGTGATCATTACTCGTTTTTGTTTCATAATAATGTTGAGAATTGTGGGGTTGTTTCTTTTGGCGTGTGACGCCTTAGGGTTCCCTTTAAAGGGTTGAGGAATCAGGCGGCGATCTCGTTTTCGGTTCCCGACGTCTTAGAGCCCTCATTGGGGTTAAGGAATTAGGTGGCGATCTCCTTTTCGGCTCACGACGTCTTAGAGCCCTTTTTTAGGGTTAAGGAATTAGGTGGCGATCTCCTTTTCGGCTCGCGACGTCTTAGAGCCCTCTTTGGGGTTAAGGAATTAGGCGGCGATCTCATTTTCGGCTCGCGACGTCTTAGAGCCCTCATTGGGGTTAAGGAATTAGGCGGCGATCTCATTTTCGGCTCGCGACGTCTTAGAGCCCTCATTGGGGTTAAGGAATTAGGCGGCGATTTCATTTTCAGCTCGCGACGTCTTAGAGCCCTCTTTGGGGTTAAGGAATTAGGCGGCGATCTCATTTTTGGCTCGCGACGTCTTAGAGCCCTCATTGGGGTTAAGCAATTAGGCGGCGATTTCATTTTCAGCTCGCGACGTCTTAGAGCCCTCTTTGGGGTTAAGGAATTAGGCGGCGATTTCATTTTCGGCTCGCGACGTCTTAGAGCCCTCTTTGGGGTTAAGGAATTAGGTGGCGATTTCATTTTAAGCTCACGACGTCTTAGAGCCCTCTTAGGGGTTAAGGAATTAGGTGGCAACCCTCGCTGGGGTTCACACGTCAGATGGCGAACTCGTTTAAGATTCGGCGTTGGTGATCTGCTACAGGCAATGAAAGTAAGATAAACAAGTAATATATATGATAATAATAAAAAAGCGGGGCCTCATTAAAAACCCCCATTACTGCGAGGGGAAAAGAGTGCCCCTTACTCCTTCTCTACAAGGCTGTACAAAGATGTCGCAATACATAAGATAAAAGACAGTAAAAATTAAAGTGGCTTTGTTGACCCTCTAGCTCGCCTTTGAATTGTTGTGGCGAGTTTCTTCCTGCTTTGTGTTCAGCTCTTTAATCAAACCGCATTTGGCTAGTTTTGCATGGAGTATCAACAAAGGAGTACTTATTTCCTAAACCTTCTTGATCTCGTCAAAGTCCGCATCCTCTTCCACATCATTGACATTTGGGTTGGCTAGTTTTGCATGGAGTATCAACAAAGGAGTACTTATTTCCTCAACCTTCTTGATCTCGTCAAAGTCTGCATCCTCTTCCACAACATTGACATTTGGGCCTTTATAACCCGGCAACGGATTGTTCGTCACATCGGGCCCCTTCTCTTTGAAGGATAGGCTTTGGTTGCTGACCATCTCTTCGTCCATCGAACTTTCCTTTGGACCTCTTGCTGTTCCTCTACGCTCTTGCTGAAACTCTTCTTCTAGGTTCGTGCCAACGAAGTTCACTTGATGTGCTTTCGGGTTGCTGTTTCCTTTCTTCTCTCTTTGCAGCTTCAAACTGTTGTGGTAACATTCTCGTGCAACTTTCTGATCTGCTCTGATAGCGCCGACCCGTCCATTGTCCAGCGGATATTTCATAATGAGGAACTTAGTGGAAAGATAAGCGTCAAGGACGTTGAAGGCCGGGCGGCCTATGATGATGTTGTAAGAACAGGGCGAATTGACTACTAAATACCTAATCCTGATGGTTTTGGCGTTGTTACCTGTACCGAATGTTGTCTTCAATGTGATGTATCCACGAACGTGCACCTGCTCCCCTGTGAAGCCGGCCAGTATTCCTTTGAAGGGCTGCAACTGGTCCTCGTCAAGTCCCATTCTCTCAAAAGCAGAATAATAAAGGATGTCTGCAGAGCTGCCGGGGTCAATCAACACCCTCTTGACATCCCAATTGAAGATTTGCACAGTAATGACCATGGGATCGTCATCGTGGGGGATCACTCCTCTGCGGTCTTCGCTTGAGAAGGTGATATCAGTTTGGCGCTCTGGCTCCTTCCTGGCGTGGTCATCGAGCAACATTACCTGCCTCACATATTTCTTCAGAGAGGTGCTGGACTCCCCTCCTCCTGTGAAGCCGCCGGATATGGTGTTAAGGTGTGGCGCTCACCGTCCTTCGCCACATCTTTCTCCCTTTGGGGGTCTTCGGGGGGACGCATGTCTCCCTCTTTGCTTTCCTTCACGTATCCTCTTAGCCTGCCATTCTGAATCAACTTCTCAATCTCTCTCTTCAGGTGGATGCAATCATCTGTGATATGTCCTTTAATGCGGTGATACTTACACCAGGCTTCCTTGTCGCTTCCCATGATGTTTCCTCTCGGTGGTGGGGGTTCGGGGATGATTCTAGAATGGTACACATCTCTCCAGATTTGCTCACGGCGAGTGTTGAGGGCCGTGAAAGATTCTGGCAGGGGTGCGCGCCTATCCTGGATGTGACGCTTGTATGGCGCTCTGTCTCTGTTGTTGGGTGAATAATAGTTGCGGCGATGGTCATAGCCGTAGGGGGCGCGCTCCCTGGAATCCCTTGCTTTCTTTTCGGCGTTGCTCTCTTCTCCTTTAATGTAACATTCTGCCCTAGACATGATTTCTTCCATGGAATCGGCAGGCTTTTGCGCCAGCGATTCGTTGAACTGTCCAGCACGGAGGCCATTTTGGAAAGCTCCCACAAACAGATCCTGGTTCGGGTTCACGACTTTAATTGTGGCGTCGTTATATCTTGCAAGATATTCACGGAGGGTCTCATTCGGCCCCTGGCGGACGTTGAAAAGGCTGGTAGATGACACCTTGCGGTGGCGACTGACCGAAAACTGGTGTGTTAATTTGCGCGTCATGTCCTGGTAACTGACGACTGAGAAACGAGGCAAGTTCATGTACCACCTGAGGGCGGCATCTTTGAAGGTCCCTGCCAGCATCTTACATTTGAGGGAGTCAGCAGTGACGATGATGGCCATCTGGGTGTTGAAAGTTGTTACGTGTTCCACCGGATCGCTCTTTCCGTCGAAAGACCAAAGAGAGGGCGGCTTGAAGTTTTCTGGGACCGGCGCGTTCCAGAGTTCAGCGGAGAGCGGTTGTGGATCTGGATCTACCGACTCGTCCTGTTGGGACCCGTTCCCCTCAGCGTGTTGTTGTTGCTGGATTGTTTCCATTGTCGCTTGCAGAGCTTCGTTGTGGTCGCGAAGCTGCTGGATTTGTTGCTGTAGGGCTTCTAGGGCTGCTGGGTCCGCCATCGACGGCGACGATGATGGTTGTTTGGGTCGGTTATGAAGACCAAGATTGGTTGTTGAAGATTAGCGGTTAGGGGCGAAAATGTCAGAGAGAGGATTGGTTTCTGAACAAAGAACATGTTAGGTTGAACGTTTGATTAGGGTTAGGGTTGAATCGCGGCGGATTCGGAGGTTTTAAGGTTGCTCCTGAGAAACACTGCGGATGCACGGCGTTCTGGTGACTTTCAGAGGCCGTGGATCAACTGCCTTTCTTTCGGAGACGGTGGCTAGGTTAGTTTTACCGTAGCCCCACGGTGGGCGCCAACTGTACTTGTTACAAATAGTAACCTTGGGATCATTCCCAAGGGAGGACCAAAACAGAACTCTGAAACCCTAGTTTTCATACATTGTACTCACAACCAGTACAGATATGAATCACTTTGGTTAAAAATGTTGATTCAAATCAACATACTAATGTAATTTGAATCATGAATGTCATTTCTCAGATTTTTAATGCATCAAACTTCTTTTCTCATACCTAAATTTTCATTCACATTTGAACAACCATTTCAGTCTAAAATTCATCGCTGGGAGATCCAATTTAGTCTTCTTGATCCTAAACTTTGAGTGAGATTCTTGGAGGCATAGATAGGGATTCTTTGTACATGAATGTTTCATAGAAATAGATTGTGGATTGTTCAATCGTTTCTAGAAATCAACAAAAAGGAGTACATCCTTTTCACCTAAATTGAGAATTTAAGGCTTTAAGATTTTTGATTGATCATGATGTAAAGAGGTCAATTCAATAAAGGCTTTAAGATTCTAGTGTCTTTCTTTCTAACTCTTAATCTCTCTTTTTTTGTTTGAAACAACTACGTTTCCGCATTTGAGGCATATAAATATGATAAACTCACTTCTAGATATTAGCTGGGGCACATAGTGTAACAAGATGTACTCCTTCATTGTGGTTAATATGATCATATCTTGAATGGCTCATAACCTACACGTGCTCCCCCTCATTCAAGAAGATTTATATCTCATTGATCGACCGAATTGGCATTGAGAGATCAAATATAAATATCGAGAAGCTAGATGTTGCGCTGATTGTCTTGCAAATCTTGATCATGTGGCGAGCTTGATTTCGTAGAGTTATATTGTCCTTCTTTATTTTTAGGGTTAATTGTTCAAATTGACTTTGTAATATACGTAAAGTCTGAAGAATGACCTTGTAAAAATAAAAACACAAATTCTAACCATATAATTTGAGATTCTTCTTATTTTTTACCTCTTATTTTTCCATGCAGACATAAACTCCAGAAAAGTGAGCCAAGGGTTGAATTTTTGCATAATTTTGTATGATGTTTAGGATGCTAAAATACAGCTTTCCACAATAAATCAAAACTTTTCCGCAAGAGACAAAATAATTATGAATTTTTAAACCATCAAAAACTCAAAAAATAAAACAACAGAAACCTCAACCTAGAAATTGAATTTTGAGATGGTTTTTTTACAGATACATCTATAAAAATTTATAGAAGGATCTGCAAAGTTTTATAGCATTATGAAAAAGCGTCATTTTATTTTTATTTTTTGTCCTAAACATGCAAAATTATAATTTTGTTCCGAGTAAGCATATACTAGCGGTTCACATTTTGTTCCCTAATTTTGCTACCTTGTTTATAACATCATAAGAAGTTTCACCATGAAGTTTTGGAGTTTTTAAACGATGGATGAATTAATTATGAATTTCTTATTCATAATTATGGTGATCGAAAATTTATAATTTTTTTTGAAAAAAATTTATAATTATTTTGTCCCTCGTTTAAAAACTCAAAATTTTGTGGTGGAGGTTCTTACGATGTTATACGCAAGCTAGCAAATTTAGGTAATGATATTTGACCCATGAGTATATGCTTACTATAAACAAAATTGCAATTGTTAATGTTTAGGTCAAAAATAAAAATAAAATGAGGCTTCATTAAAATGATACGAAAATTTCTTCTATATATTTTTATAGATGTCTCTGCCAAAAAAAACAGCTCAAAATACGATTTGTAAGTCGAGGTTTTTGTTGTTTTGTTTTTTTGAGTTTTCGTTGCTTTAAAAATTTATAATTAATATGTCCCTTGTGGAAAATTTTTTATATTTTGTGGAAAGACATATTTTAACATCATAAACATGTCTGTAAAAAAATATAAAATGTAAAAAAATATGAAAAAAAAATTCAACCTTTAGGCCACTTTTCTGGAGTTATTATCTACATGGGAAAACATGAGGTCAAAAATAAAATAAAAAATCTCAAATTACAATGTTAGAATCAGTATCTCTATTTTTACAAAGTCATTTTTCAAACTTTGTGTATATACATCCTTCAAAAAAAAAAAAACTTTGCATATATTATAGAGTAATCATTCCTTATTTTTATTACCCGAACTTAGCGTATATTAGAGAGTAATCATTCCTTATTTTTATTACCTTTTGATAATTGTAAAAGGATCTCCTCCCCTCACCTTGTTTCTTAGATATCGGATCTTTTTTTTAAAAAAAAAATAAAATATTGGATCTCTTACAATATAACTTTCAAAACTCAAAAAATGAAAAAATAGAAGCAAAAATATTATTATTTTTTCCAACTCGGATATTAGTTTCTTGAATTATCTAAAATAAACTAACATCTAGTTCATTTATAGTTACAAAAATCATTTGACAATGTGTACATATAAGCATATTCGTGGATATTTTAGGAATTAATCTTATTATAATTACACAATGCTATAATACCATAGAAATATTATTATTTGACTAAATACCATAGAAATATATACAATTAAACTGTTGTGTCCTTCGTGTTTAGTTAACTGAGTTTGAAGTAACTCGAATCATATCACGACGCCTCTTTTTCTTTTGAAGTAACTCGAATAAATATCATGACGCCTCTTTTTTATTTTTAAGAGACCTAGATGATTTGGTTGCAGCACCTTGTGCTTAATTAAATTATATGTTGTTGAAAGATGATTACGTAACAAACGTTAAACGAAAAGATTGACTTTTAAAGGAACTTCCTTATGCCAAAAGATAGTTGAGAGGTCGATATTGTAGTTTTGACCCATCAAAGACAAGTAATTATAGGCACTAGAAACATTGTATTTTAATGAAGCATGAAGTTGTGAGATCCACCTATCGCTGACGTTAACCTCTAAAACAATAGGATGAAGTAAAGCACAACACTCCCTCACATGTTCTTCCTCCGAAGCCAACAACCGTCGCCGCAAATTCCACGCCTCACCCCCCACCCCACCTAAAGAGAACATATTGCCACAGTTGCCATTTTGTTGTTAGCTAAATCAAAAAGAGGACTAAACCTGCCCTTCAACACCCCTCCTTCCAACCAAAGGTCACACCAAAATAAAGTGTGTATGCCATCTCTCACCTCTCGACATAAATTATCGTCAAACCAATTGCATACTTCCTCACCCACCCTCCACTGCTTCTATTTCGATCTTCTCCTTGGTAAAGTTTCTCTTCATGAGCAAAGAAAGAACAAAATGGTTCTTCTCTCGTCTTAGTTGAAACAAAAATAAAATATAGTCAGGAGCAAAATTCATATGCATGCATTTTCATTACTACCTAGAACAATGTAATTTATGACTCATTTGGAATGTAATTTATAAACTTGATGACTACTGTGAAATCTGCAAATAGAATTTGTATGAATTCGCTCATTGATTCATCTCCTCCTCGCAATCATTGACTCCACGTTTTGTTTTCTGATCACCTTCAGCTTGCCATGATGCCTCTTCTTCACGGATGAGTTCTTCTTGTCTCTTTAGAGCAACAGCTTCCTGATAAGCAACCTCAATTTTGTTGCTGCACCCATGAAATTAGGAATTAGGATTTCTAACTACATCGTGTATCCAATACATAGATGTAAAGATCACAAATAAAAAAATGTGTGGTTCAGATGTAGTGAAACAAAAAGTATGCCTTCTTTAATTATCAGATATACTATTAAGAACTTCTCTATTTTTCCACACATCACAAATCATCAGTTCTCTCGTAAAAGTGAAATTGTACATACTTTGTAACACGATTACTTCATATCCATGCACAACCATTAAAGATGTGACACACGATGGGGGAATCAATTATCCGGCAAGTATATTATACATTTAAAATGTATGTAAGGATATACCCAAATCTTTATCTTTATCTTTATAATACTAAATGTTAGGTAGTCTGACCTAACCCTAATGACTAACCCTAATTTTTGGTTTTGAAAAAAATTTATGAAAAAACTCCTGGTGGGGATCGAACCAGGTACCACATGCTTCTAAATCACAACTCTCACCACCAAGGTACTGATGTTTTTTATGACATGCAATTGCTTCAATGTTATGTATTCAACACAAATTTTGGGCCCTCTTTCTTTCAATCTCACAATTCCTAAATCATTTCTCACTCACTTTCATCTCTCTCACCATCATGCAATTGAACCTAATAACCATAACCCCGCCCTTTTTGACAGACCTAATTAATTTTTATGAAAAAAAAGGTCTGCAAGGAATTGAATCAGGTAGCACATGAAAATTGGAAAAAATGGAAGATACCACCATCGTCTTCGTCGGTGTCCGAGTAAGGAGCCAGAGTAGGCGTGATTTCATTCTCAACCTGCTCAGAATGCTGCACACATGAATTTCCCACTTCAGACTCCTCACTCAACACCCCAGCCATTCCCTGATCAAGAAATATTTCAGTAACACTCTCACATATTGTATCATATTAGTAAGAGAAAAATGATTAAGTAAATGAAGGAGATGATCGAATAGAAGGAGAAGAACCTGGAATCAAACAGTAGCGCGCGGTTGTGAAAAGCATAACCCTAAACAAAATTATTTGTTTTTTATTTTTAATTTTGGTTTGTACTAATAATGAAAAGTTTCCTCTTTAATTTTATTTATTTATTGTAATTAAAAGTTTACGTGGATTCGGCTCCGGAGTTCAGCAAAGTCAAGCAGTTCTCAAGACTCATTTGCCCGCTAACAGGTGTACTTACAATCAGCTTTTCACATTGATACCATGAATTGAACTCATCGACAAGTGTTAACGGAGCTACTTATATTATATATCACATATCTCGTTGACATTGAGAGTTCAACTCACGAATCAACTCCTTATCAACTGATCAATTTTTATTAGAAGTTTTTTTTTTCTTGTGTTATGCATTTATAGATATGTAGCTTAAAAAGTATATTATAAATTTTCATTTCAATTATATTTAACTATTTAATCAAAATGTTTGGATATTGGATCCTTTGTAGCTTATCTTTCAGAACTCAAATTTAGTTATAAAAGTACATCAGAATAAAAAAAATTAGTAAGAGTGTTGATGTTTTTTTTTAATGGAGACATGGTGTCGGTCTCTTGAATTATGGATTTTTTTGACACAAATAACCATATTTTCATTTAAATTGATAGAATACATAATTCGAGATCGCTAAAAATTTTTAGAAAAACATATTACTAAAAACATAAAAGATGAATCTGCGAATAAACTCACAAACATCCAAATTAATTGCATACAACGACAATATGCATATGCCTACAAATAATAAGATAATATTCTTGACCAAAAAAAAATGATAATAATAAAGTGACCGGATATTCATGTCTTCGGATCTGCAACGTTGATGCTCAAATCATTGATTGAATAGTCAATCTTTCAATAAGAACCAAATGAACACCACACCAAGACGGGAAATCAAACAGTGTCGCAAAAAACGACGAACAAAAGAGCGCCATACTCAAACGACAAAATCACGAATAAAAAAATTGACCCAAAACCACCCTCTCCATTAAAAGAATGAATGAAAAAAACTAGGGTCGGCTTGTTGGAAAGGGAGGAGCCAGAGAGAAAATTTTAGAGAGAGGATATGTGTTTTTTTTTAAAGAAGGATGTATGTATCTTTTTGAATTATGTGAAATTAATATTTTATTTATTTGTACTAAAAAATCATTCGATAATATACTACATTTATGTTGACCAATTTTTTTTTATAGAAAAAGGATAAATAAGTTTTTAGTCCCTATAAATATATCAAATTTTGTTTATATTCCTCATAAAAGAAAGTAGCATATGTTTTAGTCCCTATAAAAAAATTAACATTGAGTTTTAGTCCTTGATAAATTCAATTTGTTTAATTATCCTTAAACTTTTAAAATTTTGAATTATTTTTGTCAGACATGTTTAGAGCATTATAAAAACTCCTCTGTAAAAAAAGAGCTCAAAATATGATTCATAGACCCAAATTTTCATTAATTTTATTTTGAATTTTGTAAGTTTAAAAAATTCATATTTAATTAATTTTATGAAAAAAAATTGTAATATTTTTGTGAAAGAACATTTTATAAGGTTCTAAACAAGCCTATAAAAACACCTTAAAAAACGCCTACAAAAATTCAATCAAATATTTAAAAGTTTAAAGATAATTAAACAAATTTAAATTTAACGGTGACTAACACTTCATGCTGAAATTTTTTATAGGAACTAAAACATATCACCTTATTTATGAGGATGAAAAACAAAATATGATATATTTTTAGGGACTCAAAACTTAACTCTTTAGAATAAATAATCTATTAATAACGACACAAAAGTCTATATATATATATATATATATATAAGCTAGATTTGATGCTTAAATTTGTTGACTTCCAAAAGATTTTTACTTTGAAGAACAAAAAAATTATCTAATTGGTAAGAATGTGTTGTGGTGAAAATCTTTCTCTCCAACAAATGAATTCAGATGATCAATCTATGATTCGAGTTAGATCTTATAGAGGTTTTTAGCTTATAAGTTTTAGATTACAAGCGCACAATTAGAGATTGAAGAAAGTATGGACATGAAACTTGAAAGAAAAAAAACACAAGAAAGGGAAAATAAAGGAACAAAGTATGCAAAAGAGAAAAATATAATATAAAGATGTGATTGAGTTTCATACATCACTTTCAAAGTTATGAGTAAAAAGTTATCCTATGAGAGCGGATGTGTTACCTCTTTAGACGAAGTTTTATCGAATGGAAATGAACTCATTTGCATTGTGTTTGATTCTACAATTTTTAAAACTAGACAATAAACCAACTCTTATGTTGTCTGGGTGTCATGTATCTGCTAACTTCCCAAGAGTCTTCTTCTGCAAGTTTCTTCAATTAGAATTTAAATCTTTGGCGTTGAAAAGCTCATAATTTAAATCTTTGTCATGTGTCATGTGTCATGCGTGGAAAACTTCTTCGATACAATTCATATGGAAGTTTTTAGAAGTTGTATAATTTGAATTCTTTGAGTAACTCTGGACGTTACTTCTTAATATCTTCTTCGAAATAATATACTCTTCAAACTTTTGACTTGTTCATGATCTTCAAGGATATTCACTACAAGAAACATTGACATTTGGCAGGGGCGGATTCCCTGGAAAAAAAACCAAAAGTCTTGGCAAAAGGACGTTTGCTAGGGATTTTGCCAGGGGCTGAATCCCTGGGAAAAATGCCCATCGCAAATGGAAAAGCGAGGGGTTTCACCCCTGGCAAAAAAACGAGGGGCAGGGCCCTGTGAAAACTCCCTCACTTTTTCCCTGTCAAAATTCCTGTTTTAACCTCTGTCTTTTCTATTGACGCATCTCCATTGTTTTTGACGCACTGCTGTACTGACACAAGTCTAATCATGCAGGTCACAGTACCAGGGGTTTTGCCAGGGGTAAACCCCTGTGAAACGGTATATATTTTTTTTAAAAAAAAATTTAATAAAAAATTTATTGTTTTAAAAATCATTTTAATTAATAAAAATTATTTAAAATAATAAAAAAATAGTTTTTTCCTCAAAATTGTTTTTGAAATATAACTAATTGTTTTAAAAATCATTTTAATTAATAAAATTTATTTTAAATAATAAAAAAATATCATTTTTTTTCAAAATTGTTTTTTTAAATATAATTAATTGGACGAAAAATCATTTTAATTAATAAAATTGATTTAAAATAAAAAAAATTTAAAATCATTTTTTTTCAAAATTGCTTTTTTAAATATAATTAATTGTTTCAAAAATCATTTTAATTAATAAAAGCAACATGACACTAAAATATTAAATCTAATAGGCATGAAATTAAAATTGTACTTAATAATATTACAAAACATTGCATCACAAAAGAAGCAAATAAAAACTGTGCCAGAAGCGTAAAAACGATTTTCCTCTAAATTAAAAAAAAGTTTTAAAAAACTGTTTTAGTAAATAAACAGTTTTCCATAATAATTAACAAAATGCTATGTTTTATTGGGCATTCTAGTATAACAATAACTATACACATAATCAACAAATCTAACTAAAAAGCATATATTCAACAACATGCATATATTCTATTTTGTCAAAAAAAAAAACAACATGCATATATATTCCATAAATAATTTGAATATTCAACAACATGCATATATTCTATAAACAACATGCATATATTCTATAAATAATTTGAAATATTATGTAAATAACATCCAACATCATCATCAACGTATATCATTCTATATAACATATTTATTAAAATTTTGAATAAAAAAAAATAAAAAAAAACGTTTTTAACAGTTTTAAAAATAACAGTTTTATTATACAATTTTTTTCTCTAGTTTTAACATTTTTTCTAAAAAAATATTTTCTTTAACAGTTTTATTAACAAAAAAATTTGAAATATATTTTGCACAAAATAAAAACAGATCATGCAAAAATTATAACATCATATATATATATATATATATATATATATATATCCAATAAAACAAACATCATATGAAATAAAAAAATCCATAAAGTAAGGAGCAGCAGGAGGAGGCAAATTTGGACATTGATACAATAAAAAAAATTTATGCTAATAAGTAGTAACAAATAAAAACAGAAAAAAATAATAAGTGAAAAGAGTGTTACCAAATTAAAGAAGTTTATTGATGTTGAACTAGTGTATGAACTGAATGATAATGGACACGGTTTAGACAATATGAAATAGAAGAGTGAAAAAATTTCTAAGTTTCAAAACACTGATGATAATGGACACGGTTTGTATATATAGTGGGAAAAAAAAGCCAGGGGTTATGCGACGGAAGAGCCCCTCGCAAAGAGGGTCAAATCCTAGCCTAGCTAGGTGCAGCTAGGGGGCAAAACGGGTGCTTTTTTGCCAGGGATTTTAGCCATTTCCGAGGGGTTTAACCCCTGTCACGTCTGGCCGCACAACTTTTTGCAGTGCATGGTCATGTCTTGCTGACTTCTCCCAAGATTTCTTCAGCTTTTCAAAAACGAGGGCATGCCGTGTGAGGTGTCCGTGTGAAACTTACATCATGTTTTAAAATTCATTTTCCCGCTCTTTTTTATGCCAAGGCTTTTGTATTTTTGCGAGGGGCAAACCCCTGTGTAAATGTAAGTGGTCCCAGCCTTCTCCAATGTCATTTTGTCAGGGGTTTCCTTGGCTTAGTCCCTGGGAAATTTGCCAGGGGTTAATGTCCCTGTCAAAAATCCCTAGCAAATGGGCATATTTCTTGTAGTGATTGGACTTAGTTCGCTTATATATATATATATATAAGAATATTGCTTTATACACTTCAAAGAAAGCTAAAACACACCAGTAATATACGTTTTTAACCCCATCGGCAGTTAACTGCCGATGGGAAGGATCCGGCGGCAGCTAGTTGCCGCTGGTTGCAGCTAACTGTCGATGGGAAGGAAACCAGCGGCAGTTAGCTGCCGTTGCCATGTTTTGCCTATATTTTCTAAAACTTCACATTTTTTTCATCTTAATGTGAACAAAAACGATAAAATGAGTGAACAACAACAATAAAATGACATGTGATTAAAGTGAAAAAGCTAAAAACAACAAAAAAAGTAATAAATAAAAATGATAATAATAATTTGAAAATTATACTCTTAAAAATAATAGAAATTATATTTTCTTTTATTATTATATATATGATATGATTTATTATATATATAAATAATTTGATTTTTTATTGCATTTCTATTTATTATACTCTTATATTAAAATTATACTCTAAAAAGCAATTTTGATTTATAAATATATATAGAAAAGAATAGAAAAAGAAAAGAAAAAATAGAAAATAATGGAATATAAATAAGTCAATGTGTGGAAAATAATGAAAAAAAGCATATTCATGCTCCACGGCAGTTAAGTGTCGATGGCGAAGAGATGTGAAACGGCAGTTAACTGTCGAAAAATGTGAAGTTAATTTTAGAAAATATAGACAGAACATGGCAACGGCAGCTAACTGCCGCTAGTTTCTTTCACATCGGCAGTTAACTGCCGACAGATCCTTCCTATCGGCAATTAACTGCCAATGGGGTTAAAAACGTAAATTACTGGTGTGTTTTAGCTTTCTTTGAAGTGTATAAAACAATTTTCTATATATAACCACGACTATTTCTTGATGCCTCTCAATGTGGGCTTTTGGCTTTTGCTCAGATAATGTCAGATAACCAGGGTTTGGGATTTCTAACATTAACGTTGTGTTCATTTCTCTCGGAAATAACTGAGAATAATATCTTATTTCTCGTGCTCGTTCAAACTACTTGAGTGTTCGTCGTAGCAATGTTTCTTCTAACCTCAATAAGCTTTCTAAAGATCAAATGATAGTCGATAATCATATCAACATACTAAAAGAAGAACTTCGAAAGGAAGAGAAGAAGAAAGAGGAAGAAATGGAGGCTATTGTTGCAATCAAATCTATTCTCCATTATATTGATATGGAGTTTGTAGAGTCTTGTACAACGTACATAGTCTGAACTTTTATGAGATTTCACTTTTCCGGAGAAAGCTTGTGACGTGGCTGCTAAGAAAAATAATTTGGAACAGACTTAGGCCAGAATCCAATCTCTTCTAAATATTTAGATGTATTTGCTTGTATTATGTTAATACAACCTTTTTTGTTTTTTGAATGTTATTTGAAATATAGTATATTGGCCATTCACCCCTTAGACTTTTTTCTTATAATAATATAAGTTATTTTAATCTCATGAATGTCTTGTTTACAGTATTTTAAATATTGTCCATTAATTAACATTTCTCGATTCAACCTATATCTTGAATCAAATAAGTATCATTCAAAGAAAAAAAAAAAAACTAAATGACGAAAGTCTCATCCCAATTTGGGGACCATTTTCCAACTCTTCGAGTTTTAGTATCGACTAAAAAAAATTGTTTTCCTTACTAAATCTCCTATTTTGAAGTTTTTCTTCTTGACTTTGTTGTCATAACATTTTTTGTTCACTCTTTCTTTTCGTCGAATAATATTGTCCAAAGCCAACATTCGTTCTTCACTTAGATTATTCAGTTGATCATACATCATGTTCCAATAAATCCCCTTACATTTGTTCTTCACTTTCTTGCCTTAAACCTTGTTGCTTCTCGGGTACTCTCTTCTCCACCTCACTCTCCCTCTCTCTCCCTCCCTCTCTCTCTATCTTACCTTCAAGTAGTGTTTTCTCTCAATCTTTTTCTTTCATCAATTGATTCGTAACTTTTTCCCTGAGTTCCTATTTCTTTGTTTGATTGTTGCTTTTTAATCTTTTGATTGTGTTTCTATTTCATGAATTGATTCCCTACTACTGTTCTTTTTTACTATTTCCACTATCTGTTCATCTTCCATGTGTTTTACGATTGATGTTGATTGAAAAAATTGTAACAATCGTACAAAAAAAACTGAATTTGTTAATTGAAAAAAAAAATTGTTGATTTAAAATAAAAATGTATCATAGGATTGTGAAAGGTTAATTTTGCATTAGTTTTCTAAATAATGTTATCATCTTTTTTATCATGTGTCCACCAAACGCATGATAGGATATGTGTTTATCATGTCACTATCATTTCGTATCTTTATCCAGTTTATTATTCTATCTTATCTCGATTATATCATGCACAACAACGAGTTAATAATAAATTGAATTATCACACTTTTCTCCAGTGTGATCCTTCGAGAAATGCTACGGGAGTTTTTAGTGAAACCTATCAAATGTCTCGTAACAATTATTCAAAATTTGCATACAACAAATTAAATTTGTATACTGTAGAAACATTATAATAAATCATGAGTTTGTTAAAATTAATTTATCACTTTACTCGGAGCCAAATCAAATTCATATATAGAAGTAAAAAGATCATATATGAGGAATCTTAGTCTAAGGCATTTATAATCATTTCCCTTCATACGATTGGGATTGGCTGTGATTAAATACCATGCAATGTAATGGACATATTTTATGGACTTGGACAAACTATTGATTGTGATCTAGTAGCTAGGAACATAATATAATATGAATATAAAATTGATTTTGAGTTTTGACAAAAAAAAAAGTTCATTTTACACATCTAAAAAGGGCATTCTTAATGGAGCGTGTACCGTCATCTTAATCCACTCAGGACACGTGGCAGTCCTCCCTGGCAAGCTGGATCTCACTCCCCACGTGCCCGCCACGTGGGCAAGGTCAGGGCCCCGCTGCAACAATTCGGGAAGAATAGGGGACCCCATAACGCGTCAGAAGCGGGTTGCCCACGTCGAAACCCGAGCTAACGGTCCCCTTTTGACCCGTCTACCAAGTCTTCCCCCATGTTCCCATTATGGGCCGAGATCCTCGGGGAGGAGGACCAAGTCACCGCTCCAGGTGGCTTGAGAATCCCGAAAAGGCCGCCCTTACCCGCCTAGGCCAGGGGGTGTATAAAAGGGGGGCGGAACATCTCATAAGGAGAGGACATTCATTCTACAGAAAAAACCTAGAACCAAGCTCTTGAGTTCATCAATTACTCGAGGGGTTGGTACCATTGTTCTCTTAGCAGGAACAATTGGCGCCCACCGTGGGGCCCGGTAAAACTGACTTGGGCCACACTTCAGTCCATGCCGACGAGGTAACCGCCTTGTTTGATGCCGCTATCACTGACCCCGGGCATCTGCCTCATCATCGACGCCGCTAAGAATCACATCGCTATGAACCCTATCAACGTTGTCTTCAAAGTGCGTATTGGAAGCTACATGTTGTTAGAAACGTTTATTTCAGCAGTGCAATTAATTAGAATCACGATTAATCGTATTGGAATCACGATTAATTAACAATTTTATTAGTATATTGCGTGTTCCGTCAATTTTTGGCACATGAATCATATGCTCTATTTCTCTAAGTTTTCATATATATATATATATATATATATATATACTGTATTTATGATGTTATAGGGCATTTTAAATTGATTCAAAAGTAGCTAACATAACTTGTTCAAGCATGTATACTAATATATTTGTAAGGATAGTTCTACAAAACAAGGTCGGACGAGGACTTCAACGAGAGCGGCGTGAGGTTTGATGAGCAATCGACTTGGCGAGATCAATCATGTCCACGATGCAAACAAGCTTGTCAAGTCCGAGATTCAAATCAAGCTCACCAACCAGCACGCCAGAATTAAAATGTGAAAAAAGAAATGCATATGGAAGCAACGGTCCCGCCATTCAGAACATGAAGAGGAAACGCGAAGTTATTCTAACCTTTTTCGACCTTATTCTAACCTTTTTCGATCTTTTCAGATTTGTTTTGCAGGATTTTAACGAGGCGCCTCAGTTCTAATATATGCGTATTTACTTTATTTATTTTGACTGGATGCACTAAAAGGCGATAAGACCCCTGTGGCACTAAGACCTTTCACTTAAAGGCGATAAGACCCCTGTGGCGCTAAGACCTATCACTTAAAGGCGATAAGACCCCTGTGGCGCTAAGACCTATCACTTAAAGGCGATAAGACCCCTGTGGCCCCTGTGGCGCTAAGACCTAACACTTAAAGGCGATAAGACCCCTGTGGCGCTAAGACCTATCACTTAAAGGCGATAAGACCCCTGTGGCGCTAAGACCTATCACTTAAAGGCGATAAGACCCCTGTGGCGCTAAGACCTATCACTTAAAGGCGATAAGACCCCTGTGGCACTAAGACCTATCACTTAAAGGCGATAAGACCCCTGTGGCGCTAAGACCTATCACTTAAAGGCGATAAGACCCCTGTGGCGCTAAGACCTACAACTTAAAGGCGGTAAGACCCCTTGGCGCTAAGACCTATCACTAAAAGGCGATAAGACCCCTGTGGCGCTAAGACCTACAACTTAAGGCGATAAGACCCCTGTGGCGCTAAGACCTATCACTAAAAGGCGATAAGACCCCTGTGGCGCTAAGACCTACAACTTAAGGCGATAAAACCCCTGTGGCGCTAAGACCTATCACTAAAAGGCGCTAAGACCTACAACTTAAGGCGATAAGACCCATGTGGCGCTAAGACCTATCACTAAAAGGCGATAAGACCCCTGTGGCGCTAAGACCTACAACTTGAGGCGATAGGACCCCTATGACGCTAAGACCTATCACTAAAAGGTGATAAGACCCCTGTTGCGCTAAGACCTACAACTTAAGGCGGTAGGACCCCTGTGACACTAAGACCTATCACTAAAAGGCGGTAAGACCCCGGTGGCGCTAAGACCTATCACTAAAAGGCGATGCCCTACCATAGTAAAATGACTTTAGGTCTTTAAAAAGACTTGGTTAAGATTCCACTAAGTTCCCTGATTAAGCTCAAACATCGTGCCCTAGGTGGCATAAACATGGTACATGTTTTCCAAAGTGGCCTGACGAGGTAGCGCAAAATCACGCCATAGTGTTCGGGGTTGAAACGGTGCTCGGAGTGGAGACGCTCCACCTAAGCTCTCGCCTGCTAAATTTTGTGATAAAAGTAAATGTATAAAAAGCATTCCACTGAGATCACCATTCGGTTTAAATAGCCCATGAATCGCTCACTCAAAGGCGTTATCATTAAAAGGAACAATGTTGGACTAAGATTAAGAGTTCAAGTCGAATAAAAGGTGAAATAGAAGTGTGTGAAGTTGAATGATTTTGTGTACCGCCAACTTCTTGGCGACATCGGTGTGACAACATTTTATCAATCACTTTGCCTCTTTGAGCCTTGTGCTTGGGAGCTGTGTACCGCCAACTTCTTGGCGACATCGGTGTGGCAACATTACATCAATCACTTCGCCTCTTTAAGCCTCGTGCTTGGGGGCCTGTGTACCGTCATCTTATTCCTCAGAGACACGTGGCAGTCTCCCAGAACGAGCAGGACAGTTGCAAGGTCTGCCACAGAAGCAGCCAGCAGGCCGCCAATTCTTGTTGCTGGCTAATATTTCACCTCGCCTTAAGACAGACAATCGTTCAGTCCGGCAGGGGGAATCTGGTGGTCGCCCACGACGCCAGGGCCGGACACCTCATTAATCACTTCACCTCTTAGAGCCTTATGCTAGGGGGCTTTGTACCGACACCTTCCTGGCGCCCTCGTCTAAAGAGCATGACATTAATCACTTCGCCTCTTCGAGCCTAGTGCTTGGGGGGCTATGTACCGTCATCTTAATCCACTCAGGACACGCGGCAGCCTTCTCTGGCAAGCTGGATCTCACTCCCCACGTGCCCGCCACGTGGGCGAGGTCAGGGCCCCGCTGCAACAATTCGGGAAGAATAGGGGACCCCATAACGCGTCAGAAGCGGGTTGCCCACGTCGAAACCCGAGCTAACGGTCCCCTTTTGACCCGTCTACCAAGTCTTCCCCCACGTTCCCATTATGGGCCGAGATCCTCGGGGAGGAGGACCAAGTCACCGCTCCAGGTGGCTTGAGAATCCCGAAAAGGCCGCCCCTACCCGCCTAGGTCAGGGGATGTATAAAAGGGGGCCGGAACATCTCATAAAGAGAGGACATTCATTCTACAGAAAAAACCTAGAACCAAGTTCTTGAGTTCATCAATTGCTCGAGGGGTTGGTATCATTGTTCTCTTAGCAGGAACAGAGCGTCTATTTTTTTAATACTTAAATAGATGTTATTTATATAAATCTCTAATTTATAATTTTCTTAATAACAATATTTAATAAATACTCAATCTATCCAACCCGACACATTTTACAAAAGTTCTAAATGGATCTCACGTATAATGCATAATTGTTTATTTTAATGGCAAATATTGATGGAATCCATTTCAAATTGAATGGTTCATGTAGACATTGCTCTCTTTAGGTATTCAATTTTTTTATTTCAATAGGAATACCGCATAAGTACCATGTCTTAAATGGAGAGATCTTCGTTGAAAATGGTATAAGAGCCCGTCATGTCTTAAATGATGACCCAATAACATGAAATCTCACACCATGATGGAGGCCATCAAGTTCAAATTTGAAAAATAATTGATGATTGCTCTTTAAGCACCTGGTGATTGCTTTCAGGCACCCACCAGACAACAATTAACTGTTGTTCAGTACTTATGAGATCAGTTAAGACACTTTTTAAATCGATTCACCTAATTTAAAAAGTGTGTTGAACAGTAATATCTTCGACTTTTTCTATATGTCTAAAGAGCAATTGTAAAAAGAATTTGTTCTATACCCAAAAAGTCAAAAATTAGAATATTGGGTTTTAGAAAAGCTGATTTCAAAGAAGGAATAAAATGAGTGACAAGGCTGATGAAAAGATTCACAACAAACATGCAATTGAAAACAAAATACGATGTACCGAGAACCAAGCAAAGTGCCCCAAGTTTTTGACAAAAGGAGTTTTTCTAAGTCTGATGTCGTGCACGGTCCATGGTGTCACCCACTAGATCCAAGCAACAAATAATTAAGCTAAATTTCAAAATAAACATTCATTGATATTAGGAAATTTTATTGTAATTTTTTTAGTCATGGCTTCCTTCAATCTACAACTTTTTTTTTGTCACTTCAATTTACATTTGTGATCATTTGACTTTTTTAAATTGATATTGGAAAATACAAAAATATCTTTTTTAAACTGTTATTTCTTTGTGATTTTTAAATTAATATTGAAAAAATTTATAATATGTCCTTGTCTAGAAGCCTCATGAGGCATGAGCTAATTTAAGATTTGATTGAAGGGTACTCTTGCACTGCTGTAGTTTCATATTCATATTATCGTCAACAACTGTTACCTAGTCAACTAACATCACTTGAAATATTCAATCACAATATAAGCTTAGTAACTTTTTCCCTCAAAAAATCTTTTTATCTCTTTTAAGGAAGAAATTGTCTTCCTCGTACGAGATATAGCATCCATTCAACATACAGTTTGAGTTCTGGATCGTTTTTCTTTTTCTTTTCTTTTTACCAAAATTGTTAAAGACTATTTTCTTCGAACAAATTCTGAGTTTAAAAACTAAGAACTCATAAACATCGATGAATTTCATGAACAGTTTACACTCTTTATGACTTAAAAGAATTAATCTGGTTAAAAAAGATAAAATACAAATTTAATTTATACAATATATAAAGAGAATACATGAGTTTAAGTTGACCTTTTGTTTTTCTATTTTATCCTTTTATAATATTATTTCAATTGTTAATAAAAAAAAACCAAATCCATTAAAATAGAAATTACTCCACTACAATAGAAAGAATATTATACATTACTACTGTGTCCGTTTGTCCGTTTTTTTACTGCATTAACAGATGTATATTTTATTACGTTTGTTTGTATAATTTTGATTAAAAATTTTACATTTTTAAATAGTAATGAAAATTATTCGTACATATTCACAATTTTTAAATTTTTTACTCGCATTTGTTTTTAAATTTAATTTCAACGTGTTTCCCGGTAGGATTTCCGCATCAACATATTCATAAACAAACCACAACATAATAATTTATGTTCCATTACGCATGCCATATTTAGGGTTTATGTTTCGCAACAACATTAAAATTCATGTATTCTTCCGTTAAAAAAAATGAATCCTATAATTTTTTTAATTTTTTACCTTTAATTTTTTTAACCGAAGAACGCATGTATTTTAAATTTTTTTATCAATGCATGAATGTGAGATTTTTTTAGGCGAAAGTCAAATATTTTTGTTATTCATCATCAAATTGTAGAACAACAACATATATGAAAAAAATTTGGAAAAGGATCCATATATGAAATTGAAATCATCAAACTTTCGAAAAAAATGGACAAATCTCAATGTCCAAAATAGTATGGACCAGAGATTTTATATTTTATTTTCTGTGAAATAAACTAAATAAAACAAATATTAATGATTTCATAATAATTCTAAAATAAAATAATTTTTTTGTTTTTTGGAATTTTAAGATAACAGTGATCGAGAGAACATGAATCAGTGAAAAGAGAAACAAAAATTTATTTTGGCAACTTGATTCCTTAATTAATGATCCAAGAATAAATATTTTATCTCACCTATGTTAAGATGACTTATCTTTGAGAGGATGGATATGATAAGAGTCGTTATTTTATTTTCTAATTGCACCTTTGAAAATATTTTATCTCAGTGAATCGATGATAATTTTCCTTTTCGTATTGATTATCTTTATACTATATATAAAGAAAATAGCATGTTTCGGTTCTTTTGGGCTGACATTTTCTCTTTCTAAAATTACCATCAACTTTCAATACAAATATCACGTAAAACAAATAGATAAGAGTAAATTCAAATATTAAAAAAATGTAACAAATTGTTCACGAACAATAACTAAGAACCTCAAATAATTTATATATACTATTCTATACTATAAAGGATTTTGGGTTGCCTTTTTTGTTATTCCAATTATACCCCTAAACAGTTTTTTATATAATAATGTTATGTTGTTGGTGTTATTAAAAAAGATAAGAATTTTTGTTATATTTGTTATATTATTGTTGTCATTGAAAAAGATAAATATGGTTTTTTGAATTTGTTACATTTGAAATTCACAAATATCTATACTTATAATTTTAATCAATATAATTTTTTTTATAAAATATCATTTGTAATTTACACACATTTTTTTTATAAAATATCATTGATAATCTACACGTGTTAGCGTAATAAAAAGAGTGGAAAGACGGGCACGTGGGTGCCCGTCTTTCCGCTAGTATTTATAGTGACATATACTTGATCTAGTTTGTTACAATTTTTTAAGGATAAAGGAAAAAAACTGGACATATACTCATATTGTGTTTGGTACACGTTATATTTTGTATGATAACCAAAAAAATTGTGTTTGTTACACTTTTTTTAATATTTGAATTCACTATCATTCATTATCCTTTTTAAATAATAAGGAACAAAAATCGGACATATACAATTTGTTATATTTGGTTTTAATATTTGAATTTACTCTTATCTATTTGTTATATATGCTATTTGTATTGAAAGTTGAGGGTAATTTTGGAATGAAAAAAAACCAGCCCAAAAGAGCCAAAATATGTTATTTTCTTTATATATAGTATAGATAAAACCTTTTTTTTTCTTTTCGACAAAACATTGTAAGAAGAGCTTATTTTAATTTTTTTAGTTAACTTATTTTAATCTTATTTGTTAAACGGTTTTTTTATCATAATATATGTTAAAATTGGCATATCTTTTTATATATAATTTAGTGCGCACAATAGAAACGGTAGATAGATAGACACGTTAGTGCCCGTCTTTTCGTTAGTCTAAATAAATAGCATAAGGAGGACATATTATGCCTTGATTTTAAAACTATAAAAAAAAATTGGTAGGGTTTCAAAGTAACAAAGAAAAAAGAAATGAAAAAACAGAAACACAAGAGAACTTAAGTTCCAAGCTTGTCTCTCAGGAGGAGTGACTCCACGCCTGGTGGGAACGGCCTTAATAAACAGTAGAAGCCGAATGAGAACCTTCTTTAGACATAAAGTTTGCACTTGTATTTTGCACACGCAAAATATACACCAAAGTAAAATTCTCTTCTTGTTGTAAGGTCTTACAGATTTGGAGAATGGTCGAGGCATGAAATGTACGTTATGACTAATGGTCTTCCAAGCAGTCACTTCACAAATCGCATTTGTGTACCCTCAATTATGGAAAATGTCAATCCCTATCTGTATAGCTCACAACTTAGCCAAGAGAGCATCATCACCAAGCTCATAAAGGGAAAATCCAGCGACCCATTCACTATTCCAGTTCTGGATGACACCACTAGCGACAAGGCACAAAGTCTTCTAGGAAACTACCATATACATTAAGCTTAAAAGTTCCTTCTGGAGGCGAAGCCCAATGAGCCAATAGACGTGAATATGATATATCGAGGTCATATGCGGTAGTAAGTAATGCAATCGTCGTGTAAAAGGAAAGTTTTCCTCATCGCCTCATGTATTTGCCAATGCCGATCTTCAAATATCATGTTATTTCTCCAACATAACGATTGCCATAAACCTACAATGAAAAGAGTTGAGGCAGCACCACAAACCATATCATGAATCCAAACAATGACATCTATTTGAAGGAAGAAAGTTGAGTAAGGTTCATTCCTAAACAAAACAACAACTCTTTTGGATGAGGACATTCACGTAAACGGTGAAAAACATCCTCCATATATAGGTGATGAGCAACGGGTGCAGCTTGGCGAAGCTGCCATGTTGCAATAATGTTGGCATGCATTCTTGGGGAGGGCATTATGGTAACAAAGCCAGATAAAGTGTTGTTGCTTTGCTGAGACTTTGAGTTTCCATATCCAATTCATGTTACAATTAACATTCCAAGTATTGTGTTTGAGAAGCCATAAGTACCTACTTGAGAACGAATACACAACTTGTTTTGTATGATATCAAGTCCACTCATCTTGAAGCCTTAAGTCCAATCTTCTTGTAGGGACATGCATCTGGTGTAGATAGTCACAAACTTCAGGTGGAATCATTGTGCAAAGACTATAAAAGTCCCATCTACCATCAATATACACACTCTGTATGCATAATTCGATTTCACTAATGTGAACGAATGGAACAAATTGGCAGAGAGATCCCAACTTAGTCCAATCCATATACCACATAGACGAACACTACAACATTTTCATCCTACGACAACGCCAAAAAGTGTTGCAAAAACCGAAAAAACCATTTCGATTGGATACTAGAACAGTTTCTTGTCGTGGCAAACCGAGGCGTTGTCTTATCAATACACAACGGTTTTGATCACAAACAGGAACAGGGTTCAAAAATCCGTAGTATTATATTCCTTTTAAGAACGGTTCTCGTTCCTACCACCACAAAATTAGATAAGCATTGTCCATGTGACTCTACTAGAACGGTTTTTTTACCTTTCAAAATTTAGGCGTTGTCCTAGAGTCAAAATGTTGTAGTGGAATCACCAACTCCTGCTCGAAATCTATACACTCCAACAAAAGATGAATCACGAAACAAAAATATTACTTAATAAGATACATGAATAAATCTTTATCTAATGGGAAAAGTCTATAATTTGATGAAATCTCGTCTATGGGAGCGATGAACCACTATAGCAAATATAAACCAAATTAATCTTACGTGGTTAAAATATCTATCATTGCCTTTATTACTTTACTAAGATCATCAACAACAGAAAATTCTATGGGTAACTGGATCACTCATGTACACGTCACTAATTTATATTTTTGTAAGAAAAGTGCTATTGTGCACGACAATATTGACCACACGACCCGCACGACATGTTATGTGGCATAACCTCATTGCTTAAATAAATTTTAATTGAAATAAATGAAAAAATCTGAAATTGTACGCACATAGAATACGTTGTCGTGTGGATTCCACGCCAAGTTGTTGTCGTGCTCTTTATCATTTTTGTTTTTTTAATATTAGTAATATATACTCAATTCCTTCAACTCAACACCTCACACAAATTTTAATATTAACTTTATATCACTTATCAACAAAGTCATTTTTTTCCATTAAGCACCATTTTTATCTCCCCTCCAATGACGATACCTACCTATTAGGTAATAATAATATAGCTTATGAAGCCAAGCTCCCCGGCAAGAGGGATATCGATACAACAAACACACGAGTTAGCTACTTAGCATCCACAATAAAAGTATCTCAAGATTAACATTAAAAATATATACCATTATCGTTATCTATACAAATATATTTTGTATAAAGAAAATATTATACTATTACATAAAGACAACTTTATATTAACTATCATTCTCTTTCAAAAAAGAAATGTAACTATCATTTAGTTGCTTTTTGGTCGGACATTTAACTAGACAAAATTAGTCTTAACAATTAAATTATTTTTTAAATTTAAATTTTTGCTAAAATTATAGAAATGTTGACTAGATATTTCTGGGTACAAACAATTTGTTAGTAACAAATGGAAGTCTTTGCATGTTGATGGTTGAGGAGGCTTTGTGATGAAAAAAAATTAAAAATTAATTAAATTAGCTTTGAAGGAGTGACACATATCTCATTCTCAAAATGTACATGGGAAGATTGACTCTCTGAAAGCTCCTTTATCCATTTTAGACTGTAAAGGGGAAGATGAGGTGTTGACAGAAGCTGAAATAGAGGAAATGCATCGTATTACTTCGGACATCCATTCTTTGTCTCGTATTAATACTAGTATTTGTTGGTAGCAGTCCAGGTTGCTTTGGCTTAAAGAAGGTGACGCAAATTCAAAATATTTTCATTCAGTTTTGTCTAGCCGTTGGACAGGTAATGCTCTGAGTTCGATATTGGTGGATGGCGTTTGGTAGGAGGGCGTGTAGACGATCCGTCATGTCGTTGTTTCGCATTTTGCTGCTCAGTTTCAGGCGCAGAATGTGGAAAGGCCAGGTGTGGATAATCTTCAGTTCCAGACATTGTCTTATGCGAAAGGGTGGTTTGATTAAGCCATTTACAATGGAAGAAGTCAAAGCAGCTGTGTGGGATTGTGACAGTTTTAAGAGTCCGGATCCGGACGGTATTAATTTTGGTTTTATTACAGAGTTTTGGCATGATATGAAGAATGATATTTTGAGGTTTATTTCAGAGTTCCATCAGAATGACAAGTTAACGAAAGGTATAAATAATACTTTCATAGCCCTCGTTCCTAAAGTTGATAGCCAGCAAAAATTAAATGATTTTCGGCCAATATCTTTGGTGGGGAGTCTCTATAAAATTATGGCAAAAGTGTTGGCAAATAGGTTGCAGTTGGTTATAGGTAGTGTTATTTCAGATTCTCAAACAACGTTTGTTAAAGATAGACAAATTCTTGATGAAATTCTGATTGCGAATGAGCTCGTAAGTTTAAGAAAGAATTATTGTTGTTTAAAGTGGACTTTGAAAAAGCATACGATTCTGTGGACTGGGGATATTTAGATGCAGTCATGGGTAGAATGTCTTTTCCACTTGTGGTGGAAGTGGATTAAAGAGTGTGTGTCTACGGCTACAACATCTGTGTTAGTCAATGGCAGCCCCACAGAAGAATTTCCTTTACAAAGGGGTTTACGATAAGGCGATCCCCTTTCTCCTTTGCTTTTTTTTTTGGCAGCAGAGGGTTTGAATGTGATGATGAAAGCTATGGTGGAGTCTAATATTTTTACAGGGTACAAAGTTGGTACTTTAAATTCAACCGTCATTTCCCATCTTCAGTTCGCCGATGACATGTTACTTTTATGGGTTAAAAGTTGGGAAAATGTCTGAGCTTTGTGGATTGTTCTTGTTTTTTGAGGTGATGTCGGGTTTGAAGGTTAATTCTAATAAGAGTATGTTGGTTGGGGTAAACATCGATGATTCTTGGTTGAGTGAGGCGGCCAAAGTTTTGGGGTGTAAGGTGGGCAAGGTGCCTTTTTTGTATCTGGGTCTTCCTATTGGTAGTGAGCCGCGACATTTGATATTTTTGGAGTCGGTTCTGAACTGTATTAAAACTAGACTGTCTGGTTGGAAGAGCTGTTTTCTGTCTTTTGGAGGTCGCTTGATTCTTCTTAAGTCTGTCCTGACTTTGTTGCCTGTCTATGCTCTGTCCTTCTTCAAAGCTCCGTCAAGTATAATCTCTTCTATTGAATCTCTTTTATAAAAAAATTTTTTGGGAGGGAGTGAGGAACATAGGAAAATATCTTGGATTTGTTGAAAAAATGTTTGTTTAGATAAGGAGCATGGAGGTTTGGTGGTTAGGCAAATGAGGGAGTTTAATATTGCTTTGTTAGGAAAATGGTGCTAGAGGAGTTAGTCGATATAAGAGGTTTGTGGTATAGGGTGTTGGTTGCTCGTTATGGTGAGGAGGTAGGGAGGTTGGAGGATCGGGGGCGGAGTGGTTCTTCATGGTGGAGGGAGGTTGTGAAAATCCGTGATGGTGGAGGCGTTGATGATGGTGGGTAGTTTAAGAGAATATTGTGAAAAGGGTTGGTAATGGTGTGGATACTTTTTTTTGGACGGATCCGTGGTTGGGAGATTCTCCCTTGTGTGTGCAGTATAGGCGCCTTTTTGACTTGGTTGTGAATAAGTCAATTTCGGTGGCTGATATGTGTGCTTTAGGATAGGAGGATGGCGGGGCGGCCCGATAGTGGCACCGTCGATTATAGGCATGGGAGGAGGAATTGTTAGGGGAGTGTAGGATTTTACTTCACGATATTTCTTTGCAGCATAATTCTGCAGATCAGTGGCAGTGGCAGATTGATCCTATTGGTGGTTATTTGGTCAGGGGTGTGTATAGGATGCTCACCAGCCAGGAGACTCCAAGCTCTGATTCTACTACAGATTTAATTTGGCATAAACAGGTTCCCTTGAAGGTTTCGATTTGGCCTGGAGACTCCTTCAGAATAGGTTGCCGACGAAGGATAATCTGATGGCGCGCGGTATTCTTTCTCATGTTAATCAGTTATGTGTGACTGGGTGTGGAGGGTTTGAGATTGCACATCATCTCTTTTTGTCTTATCCCTGTTTCGCTTCTCTTTGGGGCCTTGTTTGGTCTTGGATTGGCATTTCTTCGGTTGATCCGTATTACTTACAGGAACATGCTATTCAGTTTGCTTATTTATCAGGCGGTTTGTGAGCCCGTAGTTCTTTTTTTTTCGTGCAGCTTGTTTGGCTTTGTTACATCTGGGTTTTGTGGAATGAAAGGAACAATCGAATTTTCAAGAACATCGAAAGTCCAATCCATCAGTTGTTAGATAAAGTGAAGTTACATTCCTTTTGGTGGATGAAGACAACAAATATTAATATTCGTCTAAATTTTTATATGAGGTGGTCGAGCTCATTTGTTTGTTTGGGCATCAGTTAATTTGTTGTAATTTCGTTTTCTTTGTGACTTGTTTGATTGTATACTTTTAAAGTCCTTTTTGACACACCTTGTGCTATTAAGGATGCTCCTTTGATCGTAATATATCTCATTTTTACTTGTTAAAAAAAATTATAGAAAAATTGAAAAATAACTATCTTTCGGTTGAAACATTTTTTCAACTACAAATTTTCCCTTAGTAATCTAATCTTTTCTTTTCAAGTTTAAATTTAAAAACACATAAATCGAAATAAACTAAAGTAAATATTTTATAATAAAATATTTATACAATGAAAAATGGATAGATTGGCACGTTACGTTAGTGCATGTTTTCTGCTATTTATTATATAATGACAACTTTAAAGTTAACTATCATTAACTAGCGAAAAAAGATGGACATTTGCATGTTCGTCTATCCATTTTTTTAGTGCGCTTAATTCTATATAGAAAGTAGAAACATATATTAATTTTCACATGTATTAGAATAAAATATTTTTGGAAAATAAAATTTAAATAAGCTCGTTATATATCATTCAATATTGTTCTTATTGTAGTCATGAATGACATCCCGGGTTGGCCCGCCCTATTTAGGCCTAGAATGCTATTAACCCACCAAAACCAGGGTGGGCGGGGCAGGCCAATTTAAGTTGGTGGGCTCAATCACACATCCCCGCCCCCAAAAGGCGGATTGCGGGCTTGCCCGTCTAACAATTTTTCTTTCAATTTTTTTTTTGTGACAAATGTTATTAAAAAATTACGTTACCGCTATTAAAAGTCAACTTTATTTTCTAATAAACATTTTATTCTCATTTTAATCCCACATCAAGCAAAAAACAATTGTCTAATAAAGAATTGTCGAATTAATTTTAGGAAAAAATTGAGACATTTATTATTTATTAGTACAATAAAAATTAAATAAATATTTTTTAATTAGCTCGCGGGCGGGCCACCCCGCCATAGTCCGCTTTTTCAGCGGGTTAAACGGACATGCCAACTATATGGGGTGAACTCAAAACCTCAGCCCAGTCTGCCTAAAAAGGCGGGTTAAACGGGTTGATCTGACGGATCAGACAGCCACCCCTAATTGTAGTTGGGTAGTTCCCATTTTATTATGATTTAAATTTTTTTAACTAATAGTTTAAATAATATTATAAAAACGATCAAATAGTAAATGAAATAGTTTAAATGAATGATAAAAATGGAAGGAAATGACCACACAAAACTATGTATCCCCTTTATCTAAAAGTATATATTTAAGTAATATTCTATAATAGATAAACTAGTAAATAAAATAGTTTAAATAAAGGATAAAAATAAAAGAAAAAATCATACCAAAACTATGTATTATTGGAACAAAAGTGGTTTGTACAATTCCTCTGAGGTTTTGATGATAACAAAGTATTGAAGAACAATTGGATATACTAATATTTGTTTAAGTGTGCAGGATCATAGAATATATCCATCAAAGTATTGAACATGTATTAAAGCATCAGAAGCACAATAGAAGCTCAAAAGACTATGGTAGAAGATCTGAAGAAAGGTCAACCAGAAGTCAACTTATTGGATCAGAAGAAAATGACGCCTCTTAGAAGCTGAAGATTTGTCTCATTAGACTCTGTGGAGATCATCAGACTCAGAAGACCTAGCCAGACACAGAAGACCCCATCGAACTTGGAAGACCTTCAAACTTCAAAAGAACCTGAGGGACCCAGACTCCACATCAGATTTGTCGTCTTCTATAGTTGTCTACATCAAAGGATCTGAGCACAGTTTTGTCTTCTTCTGACCACGTGTAGAAACAGACAAAGAACTTCAATGGCAATAAGAATGAACATATACTTCTAGTTTCAACAAAGGATTTTCAAATGACTATCCATCAGAATTATCCATATCAGGCAATGGCTCAACGTCCTTGATTTGAAGCTTCTCAACAACACTTAATGCGCTGACACTCTTCTCCAACGTCTCTTAAATCCATGCCTATATAAGTTGTAACACCCTATTTCCCGACGATAATTATTAAATAATAATTATATATTTAATAAAGAGGATGTTACAAAACTCGTCAATATATCACATATAACATAAACACTTTCTTTAAATAATAATTTCAATAGCAGAAAACATTTCATTGATTTCATAATATTGATTATCCTTGTTATTCAACATCATAAATAGAAATAACAATATTTCCAAGTTCTCGACTTAAAAACAAATTAATTTCAACGTCAACCCCAACCCTGGTGGTACAAGAATCAGAGCTCGTAGCGACTACATGCTTAATAGATTACTAAATAAAATGAAAACTAGATGGAAGACGTATTCCATCTCCACCTTCTAAGTCGTCCCACAGCTAAACTTCCTCAACCTGAGTGTCTGTACCCGGGAGTACAATCACCACAAAGAAAACAACACAACACAACAACAACAAAGGGGGTGAGAAATCCTGCCGTAACATAATATTTGGGAAAAGCACGCACAACATTATAATACAACAATAACAATATTCTGTCGTCATATGATCATCGACATTTATTATATTCTTCTCAATTAATCATACATATTATCATCTCATTCAATTCACACTTAAAAACACCAAGTATAAGTATTATCATTTAAATGCATATGGACTCACCCTAAGACCTATATGAATGTGGTACCACACCTATCGTCGTCATAATTTGCCAGAGATATGTTACTGGACTTTCGTCGTCATAAATTGCCAGAGATATGTTACTGGACTTTCATTGTCATTTCATCTTCATAATTCCTAGACACGACTCTATATGCATGCATGGTGACAGACTCATTAGGTATTACACATCATCACGTCTTCATGAATTCACATTCATAAATGCAAGACTCTCCCTAATATGCACAACATTAATGCAAAACACACCGTCATCATTCTCATCGTCTTCATAAATAAACATCGTCATTCTCATCATCAAAATAATATAGACATCGTCATTCTCATCATCATTATAATATAAACATCATCACTCTCATCATCATATTAACGCAAGTATCATCATTTCTCATCATATTTATTTATAAACTTGTATATAATATCAATCGTCATCACTCTTTGTCATAGTCATATGATTCCTCATCATTACTCTCTATTACCGTCTATATCTCTACATTATCTCCTCATCAATCCAACCCTTAAGCACGACTCATTTCTACGTTAACAACCCTCTATTTTATTTTATTATTCATCTTACGGACATGCTCTATTCTCTCGTCTATTCTAGGCTCTCTAGATATTTTATCCTGATAGCACACCTTATTCCTCCTTCTTAGTTTTAAGATGTTTACTTCTCCATTAACATTACATATAACGTCTCCTCTCTATACAACTAGGTTTCACCTCACCATCGTCAATAACTCTTTCCTACTTATCCCTCTCATTATTACGACTTTATAACTTAATCCCCGTCTCACATTTGTCGTCATCTATAACCTCGACCATTCCCCTAATCTTAACTTCATTCTAATTCAAAGTTATTATCTCACCTTATCGATACTTTCTACGTCAGCAACTTTTCTCACTAAAACTTCATTATAATTTAAGGTTTTATTCTCTCGATACCGGTCATTATTATTATCGTCAAACATTATGACTATTACCTCTTATCTTCTTTCCTATTCATCTCGCTCTCTTCTAATCAATTCCCGTCTTATTCACCGCTATCCTCATTCCTATTATCTTTCACTACTCAATACACACCTTATATGTTCCTACCTAACATTCATCTTAAGTTCCTTAATTACCTTGACTCTTTTACTCTTCAACTTAACAATATTCCTAAGCTCATTATTTATTTAAGAAGATTATATTTAACTTCATCACTTACTCGGAAGGCACCTACGTTATATCCCTTCTTATCATCGTCTCTTTTCACTTCTTTATCTCTTCATATTTTATACTCTCTTAATCAGCTTACCATATTAGACCTTTTAAAAATACCCCAATGGATTAATCCTGTCGTTATCACTCCGCCGTGAACTACTCATCTACATCCCTTACACTTCTCCTTCTACTGCTTAAACTACTTCACCTTTTTAGGCTCAAGACTCATCAAGTATTAAATGTCAACACATCAACACAGCTTACAATCATAGATGCAAACTCTTCCTATTTTTCACAACACCTGGACAAAACATATCGTCGATATTCACATCATCAGCATAAGAAAACGTTGTCATCATGAATATACATCGTCACTCACATCATTTATATAATCAACATCATCATTACGAGTATGCTTCACCAACTTCATCATATTTATATATTCAGTAGTCAACGTCATTAGCAACTTCATTATCTAAGCGCTTTCATTCTCACCATTCACTATCCTACTCCTCTCTCTTTATTTCTTGTTGGATTTGTCTCTAACACCCTAAAGTTCTTCCATGTATTAATTCGTTAAGGGGTTGGGGAACTACCATTAAGACACAAGACTAGACTCCCTTCATTTATGTTTATAGGTTCGGAACCCTAGTATACGCTTACTTTTCACGCTAACAGCTTTCTTAGACTTACTATTCATATCGCAGCATGACCCAGGTACAATATTTTATTCATAACTCAAGTTCTAGAGATCTAAATGGATTCAAACCAAAGGGAAATGAAAGCTGACATCTATATCTAAAACTTTCATGAAGGGACCTAAGTCCAATTCGGGACAGAGAGGGGTGGAAATGTTTCGTTTCCTAAACCTGGGCAGAGTGCACGACCGTGCCGACCCCTGTGTAGTAATATTACCATAAATCGAGTTGGGGATGTCTAAATGAGGTCACTCCAAAGCCACTTGAAAGCTAACATCCATATATACAACTTTAATGAAGACACCTAAGCTCAATTCAGAACTGAAAATGGTCAAAAAGTTGTGCCAAAATCGCGTCACGATTCTGTCAGCATCAGAACGCAGATTTTGTAATTTTCCACCATGGGAGCTTCCCCGGCTCCGATTTCGACCCCCCCAACTCACCCAATTCATCCCTAAACATCACCCTAAGGTTACCCTATCATTCAAACACTAATTTTCCATTAACCTACTGATTCACACACTCTCTTCATGGTCAATCCTCTATTCGTAAACCGTAAACTAGTTTCTCTTAATTTTAAATAATTCAACCTCGTCTTTACCTTCGTCCATCATCAATCTCTCATCACAATCTCACATCATAACAGAAACATCATCTTAAGAATTAAACACCCCCATCATATATTAAGATACCCTAAAGTGTAAAGATTCTCCCCCTTACATCAATTCCTCTGAAATCTCTGGTTTGACTTGACTTCGTTGTAGCTAGGTTTTCCTTTCTCTGACGGCTGCTCTTCTCTCTGTTTCTACGTTCAGCAAAACTGAGTTCTAATTTCCAAAAACCCTTATTTATATTTGGTCTAGCCACTCTTCATATAACTTTCCTCTTCTATTCACTATTCTTTTGCTTTTCCCCTCCCCCACTTATTAAAAACCTATTTTCTACACATCCTACTCTTTTCTACTTGTTTTTCAATTCTCTTTCTATATTATTTAAATTCTGGTATCATAAATTAATTCACCAATATAATTCAACCCTCTCAACATTTACATCACATTCAAATAAAACAGCATTAATAATAATATTCACCACGCCACACCTATTAAAATTTATTGAATTACTTAAAATATAAAATTGGGGTGTTACATAAGTAAACTGAAGACCTGAAGAAGATTAACAAGACTCTGCTATTTTTACTGTGTCATTACTCTGTCAAATTAAATAGCGCAAAAACACTTAGGATTTTTGTTTCAACTTTTGTATCTTAGAAATTCTAAAAGTCTTAAGAGTCTGTTCAACATTGTTCAATTTACACCAACAATTGTTTATCCGTTGTGAGAACAGGTTTGTTTATATTTGTTGTAAACAAATAGAAGTCTCTTGCTTGCAAAGCTTGAGCACCAGAAGTCTCTTTCATTTGTGATTGAGCACTAGAAGTCTCTCGGGGTTACCCTTGAGCATTGGAAGTCTCTTGCCTGTGTGCTTTAGCAATAGAAATCTCTTGGAGTTGTCCTTGAACAATGGAAGTCTCTTGATAGTGACCTTGAGCATTAGAAGTCTCTTGCAAGTGTGCTTGAGCATTGTGAAGTCTCTTGGAAGAGTCCATTAGCAATTGTAATCTAGTGAGATTATAGTAAAATCCCTTGGAAGTACAAGGGGACTGGACTACTCATGTGTTGTGGGAGGAATTTATATAAATTGCTTGTGCATGCTCTTTCTCTCTCTATCTCTTTTATCTTTGTGTCTGTTATATTCCGCTGCATTCAGACTCTGTGTCAGAATCTGAACCCATCAGAATATGACCAGTTCTTTACACTCAGAAAAAGAAACCAGAAAAAGCCAACACAATTCGACCCCCTTCTTGTGTTTTTCGCACCTTTAGTTGGTATCAGAGCACGATCTGTGCTCAGCCACTTAAATGTGCCACAATTAAAGATCCAGTGAGAAAAACATGTATACTCCTAAGAGTGATACTTCAGCTTCTGAATCATCCAACAACACCTCTGAGCCCTGCACTTAAACCTTTGATAAAAACAGTTTCTCTGTTAGACCTCCATCTTTTAATGGAGATGTTGCTCAGTTTTCCTGGTGAAAATCAAGTTGTCAGTCACATCATAGGTATTGATGATGAGCCATGGGATATCATTGAAGAAGGTGTCACGTTTGAAGTTGATTAAGAAGGACTCGTGTCAAACATGAAGTGTCTGACACCTGCACAAAGGAAGATCTACAAGAAGGATCACAGAGTGAGAAGAATTATGGTGGATGTGCTACCTCATACAGAGTACACAAAGATTGCGAATAGATCAACAACAAAAGCCATCTTTGAGTCACTTTGCTCTACCTATGAAGGGAATCAACATGTCAAGGAGGCTAAGGTCAACCAGCTGGTTCATCAGTATGAGCTATTCAAAATGAAGGAAGATAAGGACATTGAAACCATGTACTAAATGTTTCAAAATCTTCAGTCTGGACTTCATGTTTTGAAGAAGATCTATACTGTAGCTGATCATGTCAAGAAGATTCTTAGGAGTCTTCTTGCCAAATTTAGACCAAAGGTTACTGCCATGCAGGAGGCAAAGGACTTAGATAAACTAAGTCTGGAGAACCTAATAATCTCTCTTAAAAGTCATGAGATTGAACTCGATGGTGATGAACCAACTAAGAAGTCTAAGTCCATTACTCTGACCTCAAAGGGTAAATCAGCCAAAGCTCTTCAGTCTGTTGAGTCAGAAGTAGAAACTCCAGCGGGAGAATCTGACAATGATTCGAACCTTGAAAAGATGGCCTATTTAACCAAGAGGTTCCAGTACTCGACCAATAAGAGAAGGTTTCCATGTAGAAGCAATAGTTCTAAAGGATCAAACTTCAGGACCGAGAAAAAAAATCAGAAAGGAGGATGCTTCAACTGCAACAAGATTGGTCACTTCATACCTGACCGCCCAGATTTACAGAAGGGAAAATCAAAGAAGGAAAGCTCTAAGAAGGATAGCTACATAAGAAAGCTTAATGAGAGCTTTACGACAACCTGGGAGAAGCTTGATGAAGAATCAGATTCTGAAAAAAGTGAAAAAGAAACCAACCTGGGTCTGATGGCCATTACAGCTTCTGATACAAAAAGTAATTCAGACTCTGACGATGATGAAGTATGCTTCATAGGAAAACCAAAGCACCAGTCATGGTACCTGGACAGTGGGCTGCTCACGACACATGACAAGAGAAAAGCATTTGTTCGTGACTCTGATCGTGAAAGAAGGAGGCATTGTAGGATTTGTAGGAAACCAGCAAGGAAAGATTGTTGGTACATGAACAATTGGTAACTCGTCTATATCTATCAACAATGTCTGTATGTTGATGGTTACAGACATAATCTGCTTAGCATTAGTCAATTTTGTGATAGTGGTTTTAAAGCGGTGTTTGATAAGAGCACTTGTACAATCACCAATGACTCTGACCAATCCATAATGTTCATAGGATAGAGGAAAAACAATGTTTATAAAATAAATTTCTCTAAACTGGTATTAGAAGGTTGTCTGTCTTCTGCCAGTGAATGATGAAAAGTGGCTCTGACACAAAAGATTAGGTCATGCTAACTGAAGGTTAATCTCCAAACTTAGCAAGCTGAAATTAGTCAAGGGACTACCAGAGTTACAATATGATTAAGATGCTCTTTTTGGAGCATGCCATAAAGGAAAGATTGTTAAAACTTCTTTTAAACCTAAAAATATTGTCTCTACCTCTAGACCTTTGGAACTGCTTCACATTGATTTGTTTGGACCAGTTGGGACTGCATCAATCAATGGGAAGAAGTATGGATTAGTCATAGTAGATGACTACAACAGGTGGACTTGGGTGAAATTCCTTAGAACTAAGAATGAAGCATATGATGTGTTTAACATCTTCTGCACTCAAGTACAAGCTGAGAAAGATTTGAAAATTCTCAAAGTCAGAAGTGACCATGGAGGACAATTTGAAAATGAGTCATTTGAAATTTTTTGTGAAAAACATGGAAATTTCCATGAATTCTCTTCTTCTAGAACTCCATAACATAATGGGGTGTAGAAAGAAAGAATAGATCTTTATAAGAAATGGATAAAACAATTGCTCCATGAAACTAACATGGCTAAGTACTTATGGGAAGAGCTGTGAACACAACTTGTTATGTACAAAACAAGATCTATATAAAACCTATTCTGAACAAAACAACATATGAATTATTCAAAGGAAGAAGGCCAAGTATTGCTTATTTTCATCAGTTTGGATGTACGTGTTACATTCTAAACACCAAAGACTATCTAAAGAAATTTGATGCCAAGGCACATAAGTGTATCTTCTTAGTATACTCTGAAAGGTCAAAGGCATACATAATGTATAATTCTGAAGCTGACATACTGGAAGAATCAATGCACATCAGATTTGATGACAAAGAGCCTGACAATAAAATGTCAGAGCTAGTTGAAAGTTTTGCAGAGATACATATATCAGAAGATGAACCAGAACCTGTACAAGCAATTGTACCATCTCCAGAGGTCATAGAAGCTGTTGATGCACCAGACGAACCAGAAACTGATGTGCCCTTTGAAGATCATTGAGATGATGAAGACTCTGAAGAAGTCCATGATGGTTCAGAAGAAGCTACTCAATCCAGAAGGGCATTTAAATACAAATCCTTACATCCGGAAGAGTTAATCATTGGGAATAAGAACAGTCCTCTGAAGACAAAATCATCATTCAGGAATGAATCACTTTTGGGATTGATCTCAGTAATTGAACCTCCTCTATGGATGAAGCATTGTCAGATGATGGATGGATTGTAGCTATGCAAGAGGAGCTGAACCAGTTTCAAAGAAATGATGTCTGGTATCTAGTTGTCAAGGCACAACATAAGAACATCATTGGAACAAAATGAGTCTTCAGAAACAAGCTTAATAAACAAGGTGAGGTGGTAAGAAACAAAGTTAGACTGGTAGCACAAGGCTACAGTCAGCAGGAAGGTATAAATTACACTAAATGGTAAGAAATCACTATATGGTCTGAAACAGGCTCCTAGAGCTTGGTATGATAGACTAAGTAATTTCTTGTTAGAAAAAGGTTTTAAAAGAGGACAGGTTGATAATACTCTTTTCAGAAAGACACTAAAGAAAGATATCTTAATAGTTCAGATATATGGTGATGATATCATTTTTGGTTCCACTAATGCTGTTCTTTGCAAGGAGTTCTCTGAGATTATGCAGGCTGAGTTTGAAATGAGTATGATGGGAGAATTGAAGTTCTTTCTTGTTATTCAAATCAACCCATGCAAAGATGGAGTCTATGCTCATCAATCCAAGTATACAAAGGAGCTCCTGAAGAAGTTCAAGCTGGAGGATTGTAAACTGATGACTACACCAATGCACCCCAACTACAACATGAGCAAAGAAGAATCAAGCAGCAAGGTGGATCAGAAGCTATACAGAGGTATGATAGGTTCCCTGCTTTATCTAACAGCTTCCAGACCAGATATTTTATTTAGTGTCCGTCTGTGTGCTAGATTCCAGTCAGATCCTAGAGAGTCTCACTTAACTGTTGGTAAGAGAATATTTAGGTATCTGAAGGGAGCAAATAATCTTGGATTACTATACAAGAAATCTCATGATTATAAGCTAGTTGGATTCTGTGATACTGACTATGATGGGGATATGATTGAAAGAAAATCCACAAGTGGAAGTTGTCAATTTCTTGGTGAGAACTTGATATCCTAGGCTAGTAAGAGACAAAGAACTATTGCATTGTCCACAACAGAAGCAAAATACATCTCAGCTACAAGTTGCTGCATACAACTGCTCTGGATGAAACATCAGTTAGAAGACTATCAAATTTGTGAAATTAAAATCCTAGTTTACTGTGATAATAATGTCGCCATCTATTTGTCTAAGAACCCAATTCTTCATTCAAGAGCCAAGCACATTGAGATAAAACACCATTTTATAAGAGACTATGTTCAAAAAGGTGTTATAGATATACAATTCATTGATACTGATAATCAATGGGCTGATATATTCATAAAACCCTTAACTATTGAACGATTTGATTTTATTAAAAAGAATCTGAACATGCACTTTATCTTAGAATGATGCTTGTCTTCGAAGGATAACACAGAGTCTGGAGGAACTCAGATGCAACACTAGTCAGAGTCTCTTAACTGATGCCTTTGATGGAAAGTTGAGTCTGAGTACCCAGATCCTCTGATGATACCCATAAGTTGGATAATCTAGGCTCTGACTGTACATGGAAGTGGAAAGTTCTTTCAAAATGTCTTTATTAAAAACCTATCCATCTACGTATCACATTTCTAAGTAAGTCTCTGACGTGGCGTGTGACTATTGGGTAATAACTATTAGGCAATGATGTAGTTTCTTTGATTATTGTATTCTCACGCCCCAAATGTCATTAATGCTTTTGTTTGATCTTATGTTTTCGAAAACACCTAAAGTCGAAAAGTTTGTTTGCTTTATTTATACCTGTCTTCACTCAAAACTTTTCACTTCACTCTTTCTCAAAATGTTTTATGAAAAACCTCTTAGCTTTCAAAGAACTTTTAGTAAAACCAAGCTCCAAAATGTCGAACTCTTAAGCATCTGGAATAGAACCTTCATTCTCAAAGGAAGAACAATGGAAGCTCTTGGAAAAGGACTGAAGCTGCACAAGATATCCACTATGGATGAGTGTGATATGAAGACCATGTTCGCAAAGCATGGATGGATGAGAAGTTCTAAAGCTCTAAATGGAGTTAATTACGCATTTTTTGCAAAAACAAAGTTGTGGAGACTATAACTGAAGAACAGAAAACATGGATTAGGTCATCTGTTATGAGGATTGATATCAACATTACTCAAAATTTCTTATCTAATATGACTGATATCAAGGCTAAGCAGCCCAACTCTGCTATTCGCAAAGGTGCTAGGGTTCAACTCATTAAAAAAGGGAAGAAAATTGTTGCCTTTGTGCCTAATGATGGTTGCTTAAACTACATTGAAGACCTGATTACTGGATTTGGATGTAAAGGACTTATAAGCACCTTTCCTAGTGTCAGATTCAAGGTTGTGAAGGTTTCTGGAGCTGCTGCTCTGAGCATGAAGCTGAAGTAAGAGTTGTATCTTAAAGACACTCCAGAAGATCTTGAAGATGGACCAGCAAAATACTAAATAAGATTGAGATTGAAGATATATGGACATTCAGATGCTGAGTTCAAACGTTAGGATTTTGTTTTACATTTAAGCTATTTTCCGTTTGTTTTAATTTTGTAATTTTCCTGATTAATGAAGCTTGTTTATCAAATTTGGTTTCATCTTTATTTAATCATGATTTTACTGCACTTGCATGTATGTTTGTTGATGACAAAAGGGGGAGTAGGATATAGTATTTGAGGTCTGAGCCTAATTGAAAAAGCTAAAGGAACTTAATTTAATTCAAGTTAATCTGCGCTTATTGAAAATTTATCAGAATCAGAAGAAGTTATCAAACGTAACTGACTAAAAAGACTTTAGAAGTTCTGATATGTCTAAGAGTCTGATACGAGCTAAAATTATGTTAAGTTTATTCTTTATTTAACTTGTGTTTTTGAGAACTCATCAGACTCTAAAAGGTGTTATCAGACTTGAGTAAACAAAACAGATCTTAACAGCTCTGATATGTTTGAGAACCTGATACACTTTAAAAATCTGATGTGTTAATATGTATGTGCTCTGAAGCATTTTACTATAATTAAATATGAATTTAATCAACCGGTATAGAACTTAGGGGAAGCTTGCAAACCTCACCTTAGGAACTATCAGACAGGACTTAAGGGGAGCTTGCAAACCTCACCTTAATGGACTATCACAGACTCAGGGGGAGCTTGGAAACCTCGGACCCTGAGACTGTTAGACTCAGTGGGAGCTTGCAAACCTCAGACCCTGAAGTCTACCTGTTAATTAGATTAACAACAATTGTTTCAAATACTTGTGTTTGTCATCATCAAGAAGGGGGAGGTTGTTGGAACAAAAGTGGTTTGTACAATTCCTCTAAGGTTTTGATGATCACAAAGTATTGAAGAACAATTAGATATACTAATATTTGTTCAAGTGTGCAGGGTCATAGAATATATCCATCAAAGTATTGAACATGTATTAAAGCATCAGAAGAACAACAAAAGCTCAAAAGACTATGGTAGAAGATCTGAAGAAAGGTCAACCAGAAGTCAACTTATTGGATCAGAAGAAAAGGACGCCTCTCAAAAGCTGAAGATTTGCCCCATCAGACTCAAAAGACCTAGCCAGACACAGAAGACCCCATCGGACTTGGAAGACCTTCAGACTTCAGAAGAACCTGAGGGACCCAGACTCCACGTCAGATTTGTCGTCTTTTATAGATGTCCACATCAAAGGATCTGAGCACAATTTTGCCTTCTTCTAACCACGTGTAGAAACAGACATATAACTTCAAGGGATATAAAAATGAATGGATACTTCCAGTTTCAGCAAAAGATTTTCGAATGACTATCCAACGAAATTATCCATATCAGACAATGGCTCAACATCCTTGATTTGAAGCTTCTCAACGACTCTTAATGCCCTGGCACTCTTCTCCAACGTCTCTCAAATCCCTGCCTATATAAGAAGCTGAAGATCTGAAGAAGATTAACAAGACTTTGCTATTTTTACTGTGTCATTACTCTGCCAAATCAAATAGCACAAAAACACTTAGGATTTTCGTTTCAACTTTTGTATCTTAGAAATCCTAAAAGTCTTAAGAGTTTGTTCAACATTGTTCAGTTTACACCAACAATTGTTTGCCCGGTGTAAGAACAAGTTTGTTTATATTTGCTGTAAACAAATATAAGTCTCTTGCCTGCAAAGCTTGAGCACCAGAAGACTCTTTCATTTGTGATTGAGCATTAGAAGTCTCTTGGGGTTGCCCTTGAGCATTGAAAGTCTCTTGCCTGCGTGCTTGAGCAATAGAAGTCTCTTGGAGTTGTCCTTGAATAGTGGAAGTCTCTTGGTAGTTACCTTGAGCATTAGAAGTCTCTTGCAAGTGTGCTTGAGCATTGGGAAGTCTCTTAGAAGAGTCCTTGAGCAATTGTAATCTAGTGAGATTATAGTGAAATCCCTTCGAAGTGCAAGGGCACTGGACTACTCCTGTGTAGTGGGAGGAACCAGTATAAATTGCTTGTGTCTGCTCTTTCTCTCACTGACTCTTTTATCTTTGTGTCTGTTATATTCCGCTGCACTCAGACTATGTGTCAGAATCTGAACCCATCAGAATATGACCAGTTCTTTACACTCGGAAAAAAAAACCAGAAAAAGTCAACACAATTCAACCCCCTTCTTGTGTTTTTCTCACCTTCATGTATCTCGTTTGTATATAGTATAGAAGATAACTAACTTTGGTGGAACCTTTTTCTTGACAAAATGTATCCTTAACAACTTAATTATTGTTTAAATTTAAATTTAGGTTTAAATCTAAACCATAACTTAAGGAACTAAATATTTTAGTCAATCTTTTTTTTTTTGAAAGAGAAATTTAGTCATTCTTTATATAGTCAGTTTTTCCTAGAAGTATAATATTTTCTAAATTCAAATTTGAATTAGAAAAAACATGAATATCTAAACCGAAACTTAGATTAGTTTATATAATATATAGATATTATAAAATTAAAATAAACAATTTAAATTCAATTTAATACAAATATAACTGATGAGATTTTATTTTTCAACTTGTAATGTTTTTCTTTTGCTAAATATAACCACCAATAGTTTTCTCAATTCCACTCAAAGGAATTATTTTAAGTGATGGGCAACACTATAACACAAAAATACACCTAAATTTTTCCAAAAAACAAAAGGGTTAAATATGTAAAGTTTGTTCCAATTTATTTTTGGTCAAGTTCATCCTTAAAGTTGATAAGTGATTGTTCGGAATTTGAACCCCGACTCCTACATATATAATGTAATGTTTCTGTCAACAACTATACTCACGGAACATTCAAATTTAGTTTTACTCTAGTATTTGTAAATTTAATGACACATTTTTGTCTCAACTTTTAAAATATGTCATTTGTAATCTCCATAATTCAATTTAGCATTTCCTTTAATATCTAGAAACAGGTCGCTTTTTAAAGAAATGGATAAAACTAATTTTTAAGACTGATTTATGTTTATAAAAAAAAAACTGATTTATGTTATCTAGGAGCATTTCCGTAATATTAGGGAGTGTGAATAGATTTCGTGTTTTTAAGAATAAAAACATTGATTTCTAAACACAAGGATAAGAATAAAATAATCCAAGCAAATTAATATTCTAATTATTTAAGAATCAACTCAAGCAAATTAACACAACTTATCTCAAAAATCACAATAATGATGTTAATGTAAATGAATTATGAAATTTTGGTGAATCAATAAATTATGTTGAATTAATAAATTGTGTTGTCAATTTTAAATTATGTCGTAACATTTAAATTATGTCATCTCTATAACTGCATACTGTTATGATATTGGGGCATTTTAAATTATATAATTTGAACCGATCTAAGATACTTGAAACTATGAAATCCGAAACTCCTCGTTACCACACAAAAGTATCACAGTGGTATATAACATAAGGGATGAGCAACTATAGAATAAACCAAACTACAATTCAGATTATAAAATCAAAACATGATAGAATATGTATAACAAAGGGACCATGAAAATGACGGAGGGTGTAAAAATAATTTCTCAAATATTTTTCATACCGAAAAAATGCCATCCAATTTTTTTTCTTTTGAAAACTCTTAAAAGAAATTGTTCGAAATATTGGCCAACCCGTGTGTAATCGTCTAACCCGCTTGCGTTACTCGTAGAACCAAATGCAAAACCGAACGACTTTAGACCTTTCTATATGCATTCATGAATTTGACTGATGCTTGTTTTCAAACTCTCTAAGGCTCATTCATTTTAAATAAGATCATTTTTTCCGGTGTAAGAATATCAAATCTAAGTAAGAATATCAAATCTAAATCACCAATGTTGAAGAGTTAATTTTCAACTAATTGATTCTAAAGTAACCAACATTAAATAGGGCCATTTTTCTTTAAGAGGTTAAATAAGGCCAAATTAACAAGGGCTGTATTATTAAATTTATGGTACGTGTCTTAGTCATATATTGTACTATTAATTTTCATTTGGATTTGATAAGCGGGCCTTACTTTGATACCATCAACATATCTAAGGCTAAATCTGTGTGCTCCCAAATAAGTAAGGAGACATCCCCAAAGTATACAGTATACATACAGTGTATATCCACACATTTGGACTTGGTGGGACGACGTTGCACTCAAAAAAATCTCCTAATTCTAAAGAGAGAGGGAGAAAGTTAATAGGTATGGGAAACAGGTCGGGGTTCTGACACGAGAAGATCGAACATTGAACGAAAATTCATAGGAATTTTTTATGTGTCTTCTCATTTTTATCGGAACTCGTGTATTTTTTAATAGTCATTAAAAATTATTACAAATTTTAATGTATTATATACACAAGTTTTTGATAAAAACTTACTCCTTTTGCATCACTAGATGCCCCATTTGATTTTTATGGTTATTAATAACATGGTTAATAAGATTGATTTTAATGGTAGAATATGTAAAATATTTTTATTAATTATAGTTAATACAGTAAATTTCGATAATTGAAATGCAATAAATGAAAGTATGTTACTCCTTCTGTCCCTTTTTACAGGAGTAGTTTATAAAAAAATTTTGTCCCTAAATAAGATCATATACAAATTCCTAGATGCATTGATTACTCTTTTTCCAAATATACCCCTTATTAATACTACCAATTCGTCTTGGTATATGAAAAGTTAACATTAAATATATATTTAATTAAGGGTAATCTAGTAATAGTCACACACACACTTGTGATAACTTTATTGCTCCAACAACTTTTCTTAATACACGTGATTTTTGTAAACTACTCCTATAAAAAGGGACGGACGGAGTAATAGAAAATACTCCCTCCATCCCTTTTTATAGGAGTAATTTACAAAAATCACGTGTATTAAGAAAAGTTGTTAGAGTAATAAAGTTGTCTCAAATGTGTGTAGCTATTACTAAACTACCATTATTTAATGTTAACTTTTCATATACCAAGACAAATTGAAAGTATTAATAATGAGTATATTTAGAAAAAGAGTAATTAATGCATATGAATTTGTATATGATCTTATATTTAAGGACAAAACTTTTTTGTAAACTACTCCTATAAATGGGATGGAGGGAGTAATAATAAATAATATATTGATATTATAAAATGGACAAATAATTTAAAACCGAAAAAATTAGAAAATTGAACACCTAATTTGAGACCGTTGAAATATTAAAGGTCCTTAAAAGGTTTTTCCTCTTAGCAAACACTCCACTAACACTTTTTAACAATTTTTTTATTGCAAATGAGACAATTATAATGAGAGAAAGAGAATCCTATAAAATCAATTTATCACTTATTATTGATTCATCAAATTTGTTGTAGTATAATTCAATTTTTTGAGATATTTTCATAGGTACATGATGCATGCTTGATATCATGATAAATTTGTCAAAATTATGATAAAAAATCATAATTACCTTGACTTCATGAAATCCATCATAATATCAAATACATACACTCATAAATATAAATTTTCTTTTTACATCAACCTTTTGATTATCAAGAAAATAGGTGATAATCGATAATTTGATTGAAAGTAACTAAAATTGTTTTAAGATTCAAACTTGAATTCTTCCTAATATCACTAAGAGTGTGTTTGGATGGGGAAATATTTTGAGGTGATGTAATGTTTTAAGGGAATTCAAATACTTTAAGATGAATTTCATTGTTTGGATAATAATTTGAAGACTTTTCAAAATGATAAAAATTTATAAAGTATTTTGTTCAAGTTAAATTTAGAGAATTTCAAATGACACCTAAAAGCTAAGAATTTCAAATTTCTTCATTGTTATAATTTTTCAAATTTTGCATTTTGGTCCCAAATTTGCCAAAATTTTCAAATTGACCCTACCAAATTTCCAAAAAATTGCAAATTGACCCCTTAATTTTTCAAAAATTGTAATTTGACCCCTCAATTTTTTTGAAATTTATAGATTGACCTCTAATTCCAATTTTCAAATTTGGCCCAAAAAAATTAAAATTTATAAAAGTTGCCCAAAAATGATGACAATGAAATTTTTTATTACTCCATCCAAACAAGAATATTTAAAAATGAAATCAATTTAATTGAATCATTTAAATTGCCTAGAATTCTAAATTCTTCAAAATTTCTTAATTATCTCATCCAAACACACTCTAAAGATATTTTCAACATGAAATGTGTGAAAATTAACATTAATCATTAATTTAGTTAATTTATAATTTATTAATTAATTAATTAAACGCACAAACCCAAAGGGGAGAGAGGGGAAACCGAAAAGGAAAGAGAGATGAATAAAATATGGAAGGAATATTTAAAACAAAAAACACAAGAGCGTCCAAGTTCTCTTCATGTAAGAAAGTGGGACCCACTTTCTGTCCTTCTTCTCTTCTAAATACAACTCACCTCTCTCTCTCTCTCTCTCTCAAAACAAAAACAACGGCGCTTTCTCTCTCTTCCTTTCTTCATACGTGGTTTTATTTTAGTTTTATTTTTTTCCTTTGCCATATCGAAAAAACAGAACACAAACTCTAATTTCTCCAAACCTTAACATTCTCAAAACCACAACACTTTCATTTTCTTTTCACCTTGTTCTGTCTTAACAATTTTTTCTCTCTCTCTTTCTCATTTTCTGCTATGAAATTCTAGCTTATGAAGCCATTTTCAGTAAAGGGTCGCACCCGGTTTCGTGCCGCAGAATCCCTAGCACAGTAAAAATTGATTTTTTCTATTTTTTTATTTGGTTTTGAATTAGTGTCTCTTTTCCAATGACAAGAAGGTGGGTGCACTTTGTTCAAATTTATTGATTATAAAGTAATGAACTTTGTTATTGGGTTGCTTTGATTTGATGCTAAAGAAAGTGGTGAAGATTTGTTCAATGTGTTGTTGATAATGCATTCTTGACAAGGCTTTGTTAAGATCTGATCAAGGTGGAATATCTTGTTGCTTTATTTTTTTCAGGTACTATTTATTTTTTGGTCTGCATTACTTGATTTTTTGTTTATTGTTTATTGTATAATTTTTTTTTAGGTGGGGGATTAAGGGAGTATTAAACTTAGAAATTGTTGGACTTTGGTTTTTTAAATATTATTTTTTGGATTTGGCTTTCATCAGGTTTAGTATATCTTGGATTTTCATGATTTTTTTTATTCTATGGTATATGTGTTGATGGTGGTTATATCCTCTGTATCGGTTGGTACTGTCTTATTCATTGATTTATTCCAGTCTATACCCTAGGTCTATGTTGACTGAAACTAGGTTAAACTTAAATTATAAGATTGGAATAGTTTAGGTCATTTAATTTGTGAAAAATATGGTTAATTTTTGTTTAGGATTTCATATTATTTTTTGTTTGATTTGGATCTTACTGAGTTTAGAATTTTGTTTTTGAACTGTTGACAGGGCCAGACTGGTAGAAATTGATCAAGACTTTTCTTGTTTTGTAACTTAAGTTATCTTGGGGAATGATTATGGTCCAATAATTTATTTATATCCTTAGATGGATTGAAGAATCAACAGCATATTGGATCAATGGTAAAAGCAATAGTATTTGTGCTGTTGATTGCCTCTATCCTCTTGTGTGTATCTGCAACAACAGATAATGAATTTCCTAGATGTAATTGTGATGATGAGACCAGTTTGTGGACTATTGAGAGTATTTTGGAGTGTCAAAGAGTTGGTGATTTCTTGATTGCTGTGGCCTACTTCTCAATCCCTCTTGAGTTGCTTTATTTCGTCAGTTGCTCGAACGTCCCTTTCAAATGGGTCCTTGTTCAGTTCATTGCTTTTATAGTACTATGTGGATTGACACATTTTCTGAATGGTTGGACTTATGGTCCTCACACTTTTCAGCTTATGGTAGCACTTACCATCTTTAAGATTCTCACTGCCTTGGTGTCTTGTGCAACTGCGATAACGCTGGTCACTTTAATTCCTTTGCTTCTCAAAGTGAAGGTCAGAGAATTCATGCTCAAGAAAAAGACATGGGATCTTGGACGGGAGGTTGGTCTTATTATGAAGCAAAAGGAGGCTGCAATGCATGTAAGAATGCTTACTCAAGAGATTCGGAAATCCCTCGATAGACATACTATTCTGTATACTACTTTGGTGGAGCTTTCGAAAACATTAGGCTTGCAAAATTGTGCTGTGTGGATGCCAAATGAAGAAAAGACAGTGATGAATCTCACTCATGAATTGAACGCAAGGAATTTAGATATTTCTATACCGATTACTGATCCAGATGTTGTAAAAATTAAGGGAAGCAATGGGGTGAATATACTTAGCTCTGAATCAGCGCTTGCTGTTTCCAGTGTTGGTGTTTCTGGTGACACAGGACCGGTTGCTGCAATTCGAATGCCAATGTTACGTGTTTGTAATTTTAAAGGAGGTACACCTGAGCTAACTCAGGCTTGTTATGCAATACTGGTCTTGATTCTTCCGGCCGAAGAACCTAGATCTTGGAGCAATCAGGAGCTGGAGATAATTAAGGTGGTTGCTGATCAAGTCGCCGTGGCTTTATCGCATGCTGCAATTCTTGAAGAGTCTCAACTTATGAGAGAGAAGTTGGAAGAGCGCAATCGAGCTTTGCAACTGGCGAGAAGGAATGCTATGATGGCAAGCCAGGCAAGAAACTCATTTCAGAAAGTCATGAGTGATGGTATGAGGAGGCCTATGCACTCGATTTTGGGATTGCTTTCAATGATACAAGACGATAATTTAAAGAATGAACAGAAGCTTATTGTGGATGCAATGTTAAGGACGAGCAATGTCCTATCAAACTTGATAAATGATGCCATGGACAGCTCTGCAAAGGATGATGGAAGATTTCCTTTGGAGATAAGGTCTTTTGGGTTACATTCCATGATAAAAGAAGCAGCGTGCCTTGCCAAATGCATGTGTGTTTATAAGGGCTTGGGTTTTGTGGTTGAGGTTGATAAGTCTTTACCAAACCATGTTATGGGTGATGAGAGGAGGGTTTTTCAGGTGATTTTGCATATGGTTGGGAATCTACTGGATTGTAACCATGGGGAAGGGGGGATCCTAGTATTTCGGGTTTCGGCAGATGCTGGAAGTCAAGGGAGGAATGAAAAAGGATGGGCAACCTGGAGACCAAGCTCATCTAGCGGTGATGTAAATATTAGATTTGAGATAGGGATCAACAGTAGTGATTCTGAAGTTGGGAGCTCAGTGTCCTCAGGTCCTGGGGGTAGGACATATACCAGTGATAGATATGAGGGAAGATTGAGCTTTAGTATTTGCAAGAGGATAGTCCAGGTGAGTTACATTTGTTTGTTATATGTGTTCATGGATAATAACTGCATCATATCATTGATTTCATTTGATTCTTGAGTCATGTGCTATATACATCTTGCGAAACTGAATTTGGATAGACATCTGTTGAAACCTTTTCATTGTTTGTGTGACATAAGTAGCTGAATTTGGTTCCCTTAATCAGAACTTGCATTATTTTTACTTGTGTGTTTTCCTTGAATACTGTGGAATATGTTTCAAATGCTGTATTATGCTTCAATCGAAGAGATGTGTTTTACTGACCTGTGATGTTAGTTAGAATCCTATTCATCATAAGAGCAAATCTGGAATTGGAATGTTATAGGTGTGTTGTATCTCTAGGAGATTAGAAGTAATGTGTGTTAGGTATAGTTGGTATTGTATTAAATATTATAGCTGTAGTTTTTAATTTTGCTTAGGAGCCAAGCTATGCGTTGTACTGTTAAATTTAGCAATCCTTGTATTCTGTGAGTTAATTTTTTTCTTGCCTGATTTGATTACTTAATCTCTGTTTGCTATGTTAATTGCAGTTGATGCAAGGAAACTTATGGTTGGTACCATATACTCACGGTATTCCTCAAAGCATGACACTTCTTCTTCGGTTTCAATTACGGCCTTCCATTGCAATAGCCATCTCTGAACCCGGGGAATCTTCAGAACGCAACTATTCCAATTCAATGTTGAGAGGTCTGCAAGTTCTGTTGGTTGACAACGATGATGTAAATAGAGCAGTGACACAAAAACTGCTTCAGAAACTAGGTTGTTCCGTGACTTCCGCTTCCACGGGATTTGAATGCCTTTCTGTCATTGGACCTGTCGGATCTTCCATTCAAGTCATTCTTCTGGATCTCCAAATGCCTGATATTGATGGATTCGAAGTCGCCGCAAGGATTCGGAAGTTTAAAAGCGGAAATAGGCCTATAATTGTTGCCTTGACTGCAAGTGCAGAAGAAGATTTGTGGGAAAGGTGTATGCAGATTGGTGTTAATGGAGTAATTCGAAAACCGGTTTTGATGCAAGGAATTGCTAGTGAACTCAGAAGAATTCTGATGCAGGGAAATCTTTGAAAAATGGATGGTGCAAGTTAAAAAAACACTACAGCATCTAGTAATTAATTAAAGTTATTTGAAGTCACATTCTTGTTCTTGGTAGAAATTTATAGAACACAGTTCTCTTTGGCTCTACCTTGCTACCAATTTTCCACGTAGAGATGTCATACATAAGAAGAAAAAATGTTACACAGATTAGTTTCTTTCTTTCTTTCTTTCAATGTGTTCAAGTTATTGTTGTTATGTACTACTCCGTCCCAAAATATAAGCAAAATTGAGTCAACATAAGTTGATATATTTGATACAAATTTTGAACTAAATACATTAATTTTTGTTGATCAATTTTTGCTTATATTTTGGGACATAGGGAGTATGTAGTTTCAAATCTAATACACATAATAAGAAAATACATCTATAAATATAATCAGAAGAATGGAAAAGAAAAATCTAAAATTAGAAAGTATAATTAATTTTATCTTGTTTGATATTTTGTACATTTATTTATGAGAATAATAGTATGACATCTATCACCATCATCTTTCCTATTTCTTGGTTTTCAAGTCTTGAAAAAGAATATTGAATTTTGAACGAAACTAATAGTTTTCAGATCATCTATGAGCTTTTATCGTTTCTTACTTTGACAATGTTATATATGCGATATGAGTCATTATTGTTTCCTTAAATAAAGTTTATTGGTCTATCAAAAATATACATAATTAAATCAAGTTCATTGAACATAAAAAAGTTTAGTATTAAAGTTTGGTTCACAAAAGGTGACAGAATAATGAAAGTTTATTTCAACGTTTGGCACGCACCGAGAGAGAACGTTTAACAACTTGGTATAACAAGATATTAGTTTGTTTTCTTCATAGATAATCGAAATTAATAAGCAAAAGAAAAAAGGTGAATATTTGGAAGACGTATGAATATAGAATTTGTAGGTACATTTGCAAAGAGGAAAAGTTTTATTGGTTTAAGAAATTTGAATGGTTTTTCTAATTGAGAAAATTGTTAAGTTCAATTCATGTTATGGGCCAATTAACGTTGAAGTTGGAAACCATGCATGAACCTGGGCACGTACCTGAACACTTGTCTTTGTCACGTGGACCCATTCTTTTATTTTAATTTCCCCATATCCCAACACCATTCCAATGGCCCAACTTGGTTTCTTTTTTATTATTTTCATTATTATATGATTTCTTTTGCCTATTTGGATGATTTTTTAACTTTATCTTCTATTTTGGTTCATGAGTATTATCATATGGTAAATGTTAACCAGTGCCCCCGAGGCACTAGTTAAGGACTTTAAATAGTAATTTTTTATGAAAATTTGTGTAATTAGTGTATTGAAAATTAAAAACTTTGACATTTTTAAAGAATAATTACTTAATTTAGAATACTTAAAGAGTGTCCCAGAGACACTAGTTAACAAGATCCTTGTTATATTAAGGACGAAAAACCATTGTCACACTTTAATAAACCCAATTTATATCGGCCTAAAGGTAAGACCATTAAAATCTTCGATTTTGATCTATCAATATTTTTTTTTTTAAATTTATAAAAGAATTCTTCATATATCAAAATTTACATTAAACTTCATTTAGTTTTCAAGATTACTTGGCCGGCTATGATGTATCACGAAATTTACTATTTATTAAAAAAAAACCAAAATTGTAAATCATTATTTTTCTAATTTGTAAATTTCTGTAAAAAAATTCTTCACGTGTTTATTTATAAATAATTTTCCTACTAACAAAAATGAGTTAGTGTTTTTCTTCGGATAAGAAAAAAAAAAGAGTTAGGTTATGTACAAACTTGACCTTTCCTAACATTTCAACTCACACCAAGACACGAATGAACAAATGTAATGCTGTGGTGGAGACCAAGCCATGTCCCCAAGCTTGTGTTGTGTCTTGAGGAGAACATGGGAATCATCACAATAAACTTATAACAATCACATAAGTGAATTGAACCATATCTTTTTTTTTAAATAAAAGCAAAATTGAATATTACATATTCACTCAAAATTCTAATGCATTATGCATATGAGTCATGACTTATATCACTTATGCGGTGTTCAACACCCACTTTTTTATATAATAATATGAGATTTTTACCCATGTCTTGACATACCAACATTTTCAGGCTTTGAATTGGCTTTAGTTAGCAATTTTTTTGAGTAACAGAGTTCTTATTTTCTTTTTAATGTTATTCCTTTCTTTCATTTTGAATTTTCGTTTCTATAGAATAATTGTGTTTATATTTGCTTGTGTTTTTCAAAGTTCAATGCAATATTGACTAATCTTTTTACAATAATATATTCCATTAATTTTTTAGAAAGAGTAATATACTTCATTAATTATTATTGATGTTAATTATTGAAGAGAGAAAAATATGTATAATAAGTTAATAAATAGTTTCCGTGAATCGACTGACCCTAGCAAATTTCCAACTCTCTAAAGCCCATTCATTTTAAATAAGATCAAATTTTATTTCTAGCGTGCCAAAACATCAAACCTAGATCACCAAAGTTGAAGAGTAAATAGTTCCCTGTTATCATAACTCAATTAGTGAAAACGTTGTAATATGTAGGGGTCGGTATTTAATTTGAACCAGAGATTTCCCGATTATTCACCTTAACAGGTGAAATTCTGGCCACTACGCTATTTGACAAAAAAATAGTTTTGAATATTACAAAAAAAGATGATTTATTCAATCAAAATCAAAAAAATTTGGTCTTCTTAGTATGTATAAATAGTTTTCACAATAACAACTAAAAAAAACACAGAGTAAAGTATACTTTCTCCGTCTCATATTATATTTTATTTACGATTATGTACACTTCTTACGAAAGGGTGATTACTTTTGTTTAATCGATTAAGGGAAGAAAAATTAGGACACTTAAGCTTATACAATTTAATCGATTAAACTCATTAAATATCAAGAGACTTTTTTTTTAACTATCCTATGAAAATGTCTAAGCATTTAAACATCTATCAATTACCACATTAAGACTCATGTAACAAGATTGAAGGGAATATGGTTTGATACATATAAAATGTGGGCAAACATGGCTCATTTTAAGAAGGAGGAAGTGGAAATAAAGTTCAAGCATTAATTTTAGGTGGGGTTTAACATGGGAAAGAGAAGTTTTTTCCCATCATGGGAAAGTTCAATCACATCCATGAATTTAATAGTTTTTAATTTGGATGGCTAAGATTTTTACCTAGTAATGGCTTTAACTTATTAATAGGTATTGTGAATCAAAAAAGTGGATTCCACCAAATGATTACTCCCTCCGGTCCTTATTATAAGAAAATTTTCAAAATTTTTTTTGGCTCTATTTATAAGAAAATGTCACAACTTCTAAGGTGTAGTTATTGTTTAAAAGACTTTTTTATCCCTCATTTAATGTTTGTCTTTTCAATATTAGTGGATATATTTAATGTTTCACAACTTTCTATAGGGATATATTTGTAAAATTATTTAAAAAGTTATAACAATTAATGATTGTATTGATTTTGATGTTTTTTTGTTTGTCTTCTTATAATAAGGACCGGAGGGAGTAAATAACAATTGTGTATTTGTTTGATTTATTGGTTTTTGTTAGTAACAAATCATGGACTTTGTAATTTGTGTTAGGCTTCTTTGTTCTAACCAAATATTTCGGATGGCCTGTTTTTTTTTTTTTTTGACAAAAACAAAACGATATTCATTCATTCAAATTGATAGAGTACATCAGATACAATAACATGTTCAACATCGCTAAAAACGTTAAGGGTGAATCTGCGATCAAACTCACAACACCCAAGTTAATAGCATACAACGGCAAAATGCCTACAAATAATATGATAAATTCTAAGTCACCGAAATACCCATGCTTCCGGATCTGCAACGTCGTAATTGGCTGAACTCGGTCTTTCAATAGGAATCAAACAAACACCGCAACAAGAGCGAAATCAAACGCCGCACAAGACGACAAACAACACAACGCCGCACTCAGACGACGAAAACACAAAAAACACAAAAGGAAAAACTTGATATATGTGAAAACCACTTATTTAGATTGAAAGAAAGGGGAAAAAGATGCAGAGAGGGTGATTCTAGGTCAAAAAATGACCTAAAACCATCTCTTCTCGATGAATGAATAAGAAAAAAAACTTAGAGAAAAGGTGGAGTTTCTCTCACTAAAAAACTAGGGCCGACGGTTACAAAATTAAGTTCGAATAGGATAGCCTGTTCTTTGTGTTGCCATATTAATTTCAATTACACAAGCACTTAATCGATTTTCAAAATGATATTAAAAAGAAAAATAATGTTTGACATAAAGTTACTTGATGTGGACTATTTTCTGAGACATAAGATAATTTTATAGACTATTAATAAGTGACAGTTTATTTTTGTGGAGTGTTTATTTGTTTTTTAAAAAAATTACGTACTATTTTAAATAACATGTTTATCGTTTTTTAAAAAAATAACGTATCATTTTAAAATAGAGTAAATTACACTCCTTAGAAGTTTGAATTACACTCTTCTCCCTCCTATGTTAAAATATACACTTCTCCCTTTAAAAGTAAAATTTATACTCCCCTCTCCTATAAGATGCTTGAATTACAACCCCTCCCTTAATAATTAAATATGCACTACACACTTTAATCTATTTTAACATAAATAAATATTTTTATGATATATACTAATTTCGAACCACCATTTAAGAAAAATAAATTCGTTTCTTTATAATTTAATTGTCATTCATAATTAAATTTAAATATTTTGCTATTAATTTTATAATTTAGAGTATAAAATTAACTTTTGAATAACCATACTTTATTGTCTTTAGTAATTTTTCACATATATTAATTTTATTTTGGGTTATTTCATATTTTATAATAGGGTTTGAAACTATATGTTAATGAAATTTTGAATAAAAAATAGCAAAACATATATATTTAAATTTTGATTATATTAAAATAGACCCGCAATACTATTTTTTTCGGAGTGTGTTAGATTTTTTTTTCTAGATTATTAGAAATAAAAAATTATTGAGTTTGAACAGTTCAGAGTTTGTGTGACGGTTCAGAGTTTGAACAGTCATTGAACAACCTTATAAGTTGATTAGGTCTAAGATTCTTTCTGTTAGGGTGAGGGTTGAGAGTTTCAACAATCATTGAACAATCTTACATGTGGATTAGATCTAAGATTCTCTTCCGTTAGTGTGACGGTTCAGATTTAGAACAGTTATTGAACAATGTTGATTAGGTCTATGATTCTTTCCAGTAGGGTGAGGGTTGAGAGTTTCAACAATCATTGAACAATCTTACATGTGGGTTAGATCTAAGATTCTCTTCCGTTAGTGTGAGGGTTGAGAGTTTCAACAGTCATTGAACAGTCTTACAGGTGGATTAGGTCTATGATTCTCTTCTGTTAGTGTGACAGTTCAGAGTTTGAACATTCATTGAACAATCTTACAAGTTGATTAGGTCTAAGATTCTTTCTGTTAGGGTGAGGGTTGAGAGTTTCAACAATCATTGAACAATCTTACATGTGGATTAGATCTAAGATTCTCTTTCGTTAGTGTGACGGTTCAGATTTAGAACAGTCATTGAATAGTCTTACAAGTTGATTAGGTCTATGATTCTTTCCTTAGTCTATGAAATTTTACTAACTTAACCTTTATAGTCCACTTATTTAGGGTTAGGTTTAGGGTTAGATTTTTTTTCTAAGTTTTTTTTATAGTACATTAACACCTGTCACAACCATTTCTAATTTCTTTTTAATTGTTTCTTTGTACACTAACACTCAAATAAGCTAACAAAAAAAACACTTGTCATATAATTGGTTTTTAATTTATTTACCATGTGTTCTTCGATTAACCTTGCACCTTCTTTCTATTCCCGCAAACAGCATATTTGGCACCTAACCTGCATACAATCCCTAACCTTGCATCTTCCTTTCTCTTCCCGTAAACAACATCTCCTCCGTCTAAGCACAGTACAATCCCTTCTCATCCTTCTTCAAATCCCAATATTTCCAAATTATGGCTTCTTCAAGCAGTAAGGAAAGAGATCGATAACAAATCTGATGGGTTTTGAATGATTCAACAACAAACTTTCTCAAAAGCTTATGCCATTGACGAGAGAGAATATTGGTGTTTGGTCTTTGAAGGGAGGCCGTCATCCAACAACCGATGAAGAGCATGTACTCAGATTAAGTTTATGATTTCCTTGAATTTGTTATGTTTCTGTGCCATTGGCTAACTACAGTTCTGGAAATAATTCATGTGATACAATAGTAGATGGAAATTAAAAACAACATTAAAAAGATAATTAAATTTTTAATTTTTTTTTTCCTAAACCGGTTACCAACCTACACCTGTCCTGGAAAGGGGAACTTTCCCATAGTGGGAAAGAACTTCCCTTACCCAGGCTAAATGTCACCTCAATTTCAAGTATAATTCGAAGTGAAACCATTGATGAAGGAAAATGATTTTGTAAAGACATCAAAGAGAGACAAGGACAACATTGGCTTCCGAGAAAGCTAGTATGGAAGAAAAGATGGGAAAGATTTAGAGACAAAAACACATTGGGTTTCGGAGGAGCTTGATGTCCAAAAGAGGTTGGACATCATCTCATATTATCGTAGACTATCTAAGTTGAACTGTAGTATTTAGTGACAAAAATCTCAAATTAATTTGTATATATAAGGGAATGTAAACACAAAATTCTCTCATCGGAGTGTTGCAAGAAGGAAAAGGTCTAATGAAATGATTTTTATAGAGTCCAATGCCTTTCTAGTCGATGATGGAGAGAAGATCAAAGAATATGTTTTCTTACATTTTTTAAAAACGTTTGGGGCTAGCCAAAAAAAGAGACTACCCATAAAATATTTTGATTTCGTGAGAATTCAAGTTTTTGAAGCGGGAAACTTATGGGGTTTTCTTGAAGATGGAATTAAGCAAGCTGTTTAGGGGGACTGGATCCTCTGCAGGGTCTAGTGAAATCCTAGCCCTTAAAAAAATAAATGCATGAGAATTAAAGTGTTGAAATTATGAGAGTTAAGATGATTAATGGTATAGATCCTTACACTTGAGAAAACCTGAGAGAATATGACTGCAGGAAATCCATTCCCCTGTTTAGGAGTGTGAAAGCTCAAAAAGTACTGGTCTAGATGACATGTCTTTTGGTTTTTTAAAGGACTTTTAGGAAGAATTGAATGATGACTTTCTTTGATTCATGTTGGAGTTTCACGAGAATATGAAGTTGGCAAAATGGATAATTAACACACTTATAGTTCTAATTTCAAAAAGAGAGAATCTTGCGAAATTGAATGATTACTTGTTTATATCTAAGGTCGGTCATGTACAAGTGCAACAAGGTTCTTAACACAAACCCTCAAAGTTAGGGTTCTTCAAATTTGCAAAATAAAAAAACTTTTACCTCCAGAAAAAATACGTCACTGAATGTTGTTTGTTCGTAGGTATAAGTCAAGAAGACAACAATTTTACTGACAAATGTCTATTTATATGTAGGCAAATGTCTATTTATATGTAGATAAAAGTCATACTTGAACCGTGTCTCATATATTTTGGGATCAATTTTTAATATTTTAACGGTTCCTTCAATTTGATTTGGCCAACCTTGTTTATATGCTTAGTGGGATTTAGGATGTATGTAAAAGGTGTTATCCGAGGTTCTGGCAAATAAGCTAAAGAATGTGTTTGATAAATTAATTGCAGGAGTTCAACAATCCTTCATCCAACACTGTCAAGTCACCAATGGAGTGTTATAACTGATGAGGCAAGAGATTGAAAAGAGAACCATATTATTCAAAGAATTAATTCTAACTTATATCTATAATATGCAATTTGTGCCTCAATAATTGATTTTATTATCAAATTGATTGTTCAACTCGCTTATAGTTGAAAACATCAAAACATAAAATACTTTACGTTCAAGGATTATTCTTGTATGGTCTGTGGTCACTCGTCACAAGATCAATTATAAATCTTCTAGGCGCACTCACAAAATATTAATTCTACATTTTATTCTTTTAATTATTTCAAAAATAATCAAAAAATTAATTCCAATTTTTCTTTTATATGTGTGTGTCCAAAATTTATGACCATAATCTTGTGATCATAAAATACTTACTTTACACTCACTCAACTTACTTATTGCTAAAATAATTTATAAAATCAATTTATTTAAAATCAATTTTTGTTACCCTACAATTAAGTAGTGTACAATACTCTGTTTCCCTCTATATAATTTTTATTAAGAAAGAGATTATTTGTCTGGGGTGATTTGAAAAGGGACGAACTTTTATTGTTTAACAAAGTTGATATAATATGTTATGGTGAAGACTTTATCTTTATATACAAAATCCAACTTGCCCAAAATTATATAGTATATAGATATAATGGTGACTGTTGCGCGAGGGGCTCTGTATCCCCATTTTTTATAATTATATTCTTTCTCCATCCTTTTTCACATAAATTATAAAGTATGTGCGAACGACACATTAAGCTTTAGTTTCGGTTCGTCCCAATCAATTTATATAAATCGGATGCAAATTGAGAAATTGGCAAATCTCTTTTAGGATATTTTAGAATCCTTGACATGAAAAAATGCACACTCACATCAAATGTATTGATCAATGATAGTTTACAATAAAGTTCCTCAATTTACTCTATGCACTAAAGAATAAGAAATGACTTGGAAATAATTTTGATAGAATTTTGTCACATGAAAATCGTGAATTCTTTCTCTATTATTGTTTGTAGAGTGTCTCAATTTATAGAGAAACTCATGCCACTCAACAAAGGGAAAAACATTGAAATAGTTTCGAGATCCGAATACTACATATATAAGCACTTTGTAACCCTTTGCTGAGAGGCTGCTTGTTCGAATCCAACCGGTGCCGATTTATGTTTTGAATTTTAATTCATTTGCAAATAAAAATTAAAAATAATTAGTGACTGCACAAAATCGAGCCCATGACCAAACAACTATTAAACCACTGGACCAAACAAGTCCTTGCAACATCAGAAGGTTCTTAATACATTTTAAACATTGCAGCATTTCAAACATATTTTGAAAAATTCTTCATTTTATGTTGTGTGTGGGCCCCTATAGGATGGAGAATGAAATTACTCTTCATGTACTCAGAGACCCTTTATGCAACTTATGTATTAATAAGATGAGATTTGTACCTTCTGATCGGATAATTGACTTCTCTGCTTTTGACTGTAATATGTGTTTTATTAACCTTAACAAACATTGGAATAAAAATTCCAACTCCGTGTGAAAGACAACTTTTAGGATTATCTCTTTTCAAATGAAACCCTCCATTTTGTATTAAAAATAGAGATGGTTTTAACCCGGTGACGTGGCAGTAAAACATATTGGGGGTGCGAGTAAACATATTGAAATGTTTAGCTATGGTGACTTGGAAATTGTGTTCACAATATAAGAGACCGTAAATCATCAGAATAGTTATATATTGTGTCAAGATTTGTGCTTGTTAGATACTCCATCCGGTCTCATGTATAAGAAAAGATTCTTTCGTTAGGTTTATTGAATAATTAATGTATCTGTTTTACAATGTGGACCAGATACATTAATTATTCAATGAACTTAAAAACGGAATATTTTCTTATATATGAGATTGGATGGAGTAGTACTCCCTCTAGTTGTAGGCCAATTCTAGTGTACGCGAGCTAATCATATCTCGCACCGTGCGAGAGTATTTTTTTTTCACCACAGGATAAATTTGTTTTTAATTCAATGTATGAAGGAAAGGCTACCTGATAGAACCGAATTGAACAGTAACAGATTCATTTAATTCAATTCTTGTATATATTTAATCACCAGGAAGTGATATTTGTTAAATATTTGATTTTAATTACTCCCTCTGTTTCTTTTTAAGTGTCGTTTTAGAATATTAGCACCAAATTAGCAAAGTGTATTTTTACACATTTTCTTCCTATTATACTGTAACACCCATACTAACTTTAACTAGTATATTAGCATGTGCGTTAAACTGATACTGGATACATTTAAAAATTTCAATAATAATATTACATCACAACAGAATAAATACACGTTTACTCGTTTGTACAATAACCCAACACTGTTACAATACTTTTACAAATGTCCATAAAGCTCCTGAGCTGGTACACAACGAGCAAATGCACTCCATCCAGTACCTCTATGAAGATCTTCGTCACGAACCTCTGACTAACCTGAAAACCTGCACCAGAAGGAATGGGATGAGACATAATGTCTCAGTGAGCTCTACCCAACCTACTGTTGGCAACCACAGGGAACCTAGGGTCGCCATGCCTACCTTGGCAATCTCGGGGATTTCCTATGATCGCCAAGTCTTTAACTGTCTATGACTATAAGTTCTCCTGTAACTATAACTTAAACTGTCTATAACCTTTGTTGTAACTGTCTATAACCATTGCCATAACGGCCTATTACTATAACTATAATTGCCTAAATCCATAACTGTGATCATGTCTGTATCTATGACTTAGTGATCGAGGGGAAGACCTAGGATCACTTTCTGATAACTGTCTATAACTATAACTGTATGTTTCCTGTGACTATAACTGTAACTGTAACTTTGACTATAACTGTAAAACATAAAACATATAAACAGTTCGATAGCAGTTTTATGTTAGCTGTTAGCGTTGAACAAACAATTATCTGAGTTCATTTTACGGAGGGCACCCCGGGTGGAGCAACCCCGAGATACGTCTCCCTATAAACCGGTGAAACTCCTATCATATCAGGCTAACACCGGACTCCCTATAAAACGTGTGGACAACCCTCTCGGAGAAGTCCCATCCGGCGAATCCCGGAGTCTGATGAACACGCCACTGTAAAACGTGCAAGCACGCCACTATAAAACGTGTAAACACGCCAATATCTTTAATCTTTAATTCTTTAACTTTAACGTATGAACATATAATCTGTAACTGTAATCATATAATAATCCTGTAACTTATAATCTATAACCTGTGATTCTTGGCTTATCGTTCTCATAAGCCTTCTATGATTGTTGGAGAACCAACACTATAATCTTATCTGTAACTTCAAATGCCGAAGCATTCCTATTACTCTAGTATTCTAATCCGAATAGATCTATAACCTTGTTCACCTAAAATAGGTTCTTGGCTTATCAAAGTCATATACTTTTCCTTAAGAGTCAACAACTCACAAGTAATGGAATCAAACCATTAAATTCCTATTCTCATACTCTGAAATTCTATTATCCTATCAAGGATTCGACATATCGTTATCATATGCCGTCTTAGGATTATCTGTTCTATTATCCCTTATACTCCTATTGCATCGCTAAGCCTTGTTCATTCATTTCGTATACGTTATATGCCCTCGGATATGCCACAATGGTGTTTTTCTTATAAAATAAGGTTTTCCTTGAAAATGGTTACCAAAAGCCTCGCCTGACGCGTGCACAGGTCGCAGAACGAAGCAGAAAAAGTCATAAAAGTACTGCCCATTTTCGCTGGGCGAAATGCATTTCGCTGGGCGATTTGAGGCAGGGAAATTTTGGTGAAAATCGTCGTATTCTCGCCCTGCGATCGCCGAGCGAAATTGACAGTTCAATACTAGTTCAAAACATGATTTTTCCACCGTTTTTGACATAATAAGGCATACCCAAGCACTATAACATCATAAGGAATGATTTACAACTATGAATTGATTGATTAAACCGATTTGAACAAGGATTTAGCAAGCAAAAGGGATTAGGGTTCAAAATGCAAACTTTACTCAAAATACACAATACTCTTAAACAACTCTCAAAATGGGTTCTATAAACTCCTAGGGAGCTCACCTTATACAAGATTTGGTGCTGGTTAGCTTGCTTCCAACTTTGCCTCAAAACCCTAGCTTTTGCCCCTTTTTATCCTCTCTTGATTCTTGACTTCCAAGTCATAATCTTGCTTGCTTGCATGAAGATGGAGAGTTTGGGAGTAAAGTTTAATGATTGTTGAAGGATTGGAAGGAGGGGCGCATGAGAGGAAGAAGAGAGAAGGAAGAGGAGTTGTTCTAGAGAGAGAAAGAAGTTTGTAAAATGAAGAGGAAATGACTTTTGTCATATATATAATACCCATGAGTGGTAATTACCAAAATGCCATTACTCAAAACACCTCTGATACATCGTCTTAATACTGATAAATACTTGGGTCATAAGCGGGATATTACACTCCACCCCCCTTAAAGAAATTTCGTCCTCGAAATTTAGAATCCACTCATTATCGTCTGTGAATGAATCTATTATACTACCTTCTCTACTAGCCAAAATTTCAATTCATCCTGCTTATCGGAATCCCTTGGATTTTCCAACTCTATAAGTCGAGTATGCTCGACAATCTTTTCTTTAACTATGATGCTTGTGGTGCATTACATAACTCTTACATAGTAGGATATGAGGTTATCCGAACCAACATATCCATATTATCTGACTATGATCTCTGTTCGACATTTTCCTTACTAATCCAGTTTAAAATTGTTAAGTCTCGGATTTCCTTTACTCAATTCTATCAGTTCTTCTTTAATTGACAATTCCACATTAACCTGAAGACATTGAGTCATTCTGTTTTCCCCAATTATTTCAACTTTCCGAGGAATCTATTACATTACTTTTAGTTCAAGGAACTTTTGTCTGAAACTCTCGCCTCGCAAAACGACCTTTTACTGTTACACTCGTAACATTCTTCATATAAATTATTCTTACACTGAAAGGCATCTGATATTGAGTAATCTCAAACGAAAGTGAAATCTATTACAACTATCTTCACGATTTAAATTCGAAGTAATGGCTGAACTTCTGGTTTACGTTCCTTTCTTTCTGTTGTCCTGGTGTAGCTATTATCACAACCATAAGCATTGCTCACATCCCCACTGCGGGAATCCTTTAAGCTCGAGAAATCTCACAAGTCGGTTATGCTCCGATTGATAATCAACAATAACATGTAGCCAAAGGTCTTAGGAACCTTCTTCTTTACCAATACTTTCAAACTTATGAAAATCCAGTATAAGTGACGTGTGGCATAAACCGTCTCACATATCATCAAATAATATAATCCATAGCACATAGATTCCATACATGATCGAGTACGCGTACACTACTATCGGTACACAGTACGTCGCATCATCATTGTCCGACTAATGGGACATCATCCTTAGTCAACATGTATTCGAGACAACGCCACGCCAACTTAGTCACTCTTCTTGCTCTTAGCTCATACTTGTATTCTTCGAGTATCTACAATCCCATACATAACTATGATTACGTCCCATAGACGTTATAACTTATTTTGTTCAAGAACATTCTCCGTTTCCGAAAAGAAAACTCTATTCTGTTCGCTATTCGAAATAGCACTCTTAAACTCTGAATCCTTTAATTCATGACTTGAATTCACGTAGCCTTTTACTATAAACTATGAGTACTCTTCTGATCTGAGTAAAACATTTCCTTCCTTTAACTCTTAACATTAAGTTCAAGAATTTCTGAACTCCTCTACTGAGATTCGTTCAATATCAACAAACCCGTTCTACTTAGAATTTTCCTGTTAAAACATTACCGATTGCGTACCACGGTTACCGATACATGTCACACGACTATGAATATGTTACACTACTATCTAAGTAGCATAAACTCTGCCTGATCAGTATATATAATACTAATCATAATCTGTTACATGCCTGTTACATGCGACATGCTAGCATAACGTGGATACGATGCGGAATAACTGTATGCCACGACATAATTCCTCTTTGGTTAAACTTATTACTCAAGTTAACTTTAAGTTACTGAGCTGAAACAGCTAAATTACCGTCTTAGATGTGGCTTCCTTCGCTATATACTCATTGTGCTAGAACACATCCTTTGAATTTTTAAACTGCTTCATTTCTCATTTCTCATAAGTTTCAAGATCTGAAACATCCCTCGACTTATCTATTAAAACCTCCTGTTGGAACTGGTGATAAGTTCAAGTCATTACTACTTACAATCATTCTGTAACTCGAGAATTATTCTCTGAATACCTTTCCTGTAATTCATCTGGCAAGGACTTCACAAACATCCTTTTCTCTAAACTTCAGCTTTGATTTGTCTGTTAACTCATAATTGGATTTCTTCTCCGCTGCGCAACTCTGATTTTAACAATTCGCTTTGGGGTCACTATTACCATATAAAATCTCCTTGGCCAATCCTTTGACTTTATAACTTTGTAGTTACCACACATAGCTATCTTACCATATAATTTTTCCTGTGGTTTAATCCACCTGTTAAACTTACTGTTTGCTCGACGCTTGACTTTGTGTTTCCTTTCGAATATAAACAAAATTCTTACCTTCACGAAATACACCGACCCCTGTAGACAATCTTTAACAATGAATACGAGCCCAATGATGCTCCTATTAAAACAACTTAAGTTCATGCATTATATACTTGTGGTAACTTCTAGAAACATTCTATGACTTCCGGAAATTCTCGTCTTTCGTATACTTAATCGATTAATGAATCGAGCCTCATCCTATAATTATCCGTAGGAATTTCACATCCACAACCTTTTCCAAGACACTTAGGTCCACAAAACTCTAACGTAACTCTTGGTTACTCCTCGGGTTTCTCCGGGAATAATTCGTCTGGATAAAACTCAACTTTTACCGGCTCTCCTGTAATTTCAAACACATGATACACCTCTTCGAATGCCCGATTAATCAATCTTAAATTTCAACCCTTATTATTTCCCATTGGATCCTTCCTGTAACTTATTACTGTATTCCCAATTACATTTTAATCTTGTTGTCGGAACAATAGTCCATATACCTTCTCGACTGTTGCCCTCTTCATGGTTTCAACAATTCGAGGTCTATATTTCCACTATCTTTATCACAAGATGATCTTCCTGCTGTTAGAGCCTCTCAGTAATTCTTGGCTAATTCCTGCTTAATCCTCGAAACCGGTCTGCTATAATCCGACAACAAACGATTCAATCTTTAATCCATACCCTTACCGGGGGTTTCCTTTACTTATCACTACGCTCGCATTCTTCACACCAAGCATCTTGGTGTCCCCTAATAAAGGAAGATAACCTGTTCCATCTGTTCACTATTTCGCTTAATCCTTAAACGAGTCTCTTATCCATCAGATATTTAAATCTCATCCGATCCACGTGTGCAAGTTCTTCCATCCTTACACACTATGTCCTTACTGGAATTCCAGAGCTTCCGATCATTAATTGATCATTCCTTAGTCCAAGTCGCTGGGTTTGGTGCCGTAATTCTTTACCTCTGTACCCTGAATAAAATTCTGTTCCACTTTAACTTTTCGAATTGCGGTTCCCGTTGAGATTTCAAAACATTCCTTAAAGTATTTCCATAGTTCTTTACTGTCCATGTCTCCTCGGAGAAGGCATCGTTTAATAATGCGTCCAACTAGTTACGGTACCTGACCTTACTCTTTAATACCTCTTATATTCCTGAAACTTTGCCGTTAACTGGCTCAGTTACTTCACTGTTAGAGAACCATCCTTTGACACAAAACGCTTTGCCAAATTCGTCTTAGAATCTGACGTCTTAACCTTCACCCTTTGAACACTTCTTTCCTCCTTGGTCACATTCAGCTCTCGGATATTTGTCCTAACTGTCATATACTAGACTGAGTTGATCAGGCTCAACTAGACATGACATTTAGAACAACATCTGGAACCCAATGATTCCACTACTTTTATTGAATCTTAAATGACCCATGGCACGGTCTGAATCGACCTGCTCTGATACCAATTGTAACACCCATACTAACTTTAACTAGTATATTAGCATGTGCGTTAAACTGATACTGGATACATTTAAAAATTTCAATAATAATATTACATCACAACAGAATAAATACACGTTTACTCGTTTGTACAATAACCCAACACTGTTACAATACTTTTACAAATGTCCATAAAGCTCCTGAGCTGGTACACAACGAGCAAATGCACTCCATCCAGTACCTCTATGAAGATCTTCGTCACGAACCTCTGACTAACCTGAAAACCTGCACCAGAAGGAATGGGATGAGACATAATGTCTCAGTGAGCTCTACCCAACCTACTGTTGGCAACCACAGGGAACCTAGGGTCGCCATGCCTACCTTGGCAATCTCGGGGATTTCCTATGATCGCCAAGTCTTTAACTGTCTATGACTATAAGTTCTCCTGTAACTATAACTTAAACTGTCTATAACCTTTGTTGTAACTGTCTATAACCATTGCCATAACGGCCTATGACTATAACTATAATTGCCTAAATCCATAACTGTGATCATGTCTGTATCTATGACTTAGTGATCGAGGGGAAGACCTAGGATCACTTTCTGATAACTGTCTATAACTATAACTGTATGTTTCCTGTGACTATAACTGTAACTGTAACTTTGACTATAACTGTAAAACATAAAACATATAAACAGTTCGATAGCAGTTTTATGTTAGCTGTTAGCGTTGAACAAACAATTATCTGAGTTCATTTTACGGAGGGCACCCCGGGTGGAGCAACCCCGAGATACGTCTCCCTATAAACCGGTGAAACTCCTATCATATGAGGCTAACACCGGACTCCCTATAAAACGTGTGGACAACCCTCTCGGAGAAGTCCCATCCGGCGAATCCCGGAGTCTGATGAACACGCCACTGTAAAACGTGCAAGCACGCCACTATAAAACGTGTAAACACGCCAATATCTTTAATCTTTAATTCTTTAACTTTAACGTATGAACATATAATCTGTAACTGTAATCATATAATAATCCTGTAACTTATAATCTATAACCTGTGATTCTTGGCTTATCGTTCTCATAAGCCTTCTATGATTGTTGGAGAACCAACACTATAATCTTATCTGTAACTTCAAATGCCGAAGCATTCCTATTACTCTAGTATTCTAATCCGAATACATCTATAACCTTGTTCACCTAAAATAGGTTCTTGACTTATCAAAGTCATATACTTTTCCTTAAGAGTCAACAACTCACAAGTAATGGAATCAAACCATTAAATTCCTATTCTCATACTCTGAAATTCTATTATCCTATCAAGGATTCGACATATCGTTATCATATGCCGTCTTAGGATTATCTGTTCTATTATCCCTTATACTCCTATTGCATCGCTAAGCCTTGTTCATTCATTTCGTATACGTTATATGCCCTCGGATATGCCACAATGGTGTTTTTCTTATAAAATAAGGTTTTCCTTGAAAATGGTTACCAAAAGCCTCGCCTGACGCGTGCACAGGTCGCAGAACGAAGCAGAAAAAGTCATAAAAGTACTGCCCATTTTCGCTGGGCGAAATGCATTTCGCTGGGCGATTTGAGGCAGGGAAATTTTGGTGAAAATCGTCGTATTCTCGCCCTGCGATCGCCGAGCGAAATTGACAGTTCAATACTAGTTCAAAACATGATTTTTCCACCGTTTTTGACATAATAAGGCATACCCAAGCACTATAACATCATAAGGAATGATTTACAACTATGAATTGATTGATTAAACCGATTTGAACAAGGATTTAGCAAGCAAAAGGGATTAGGGTTCAAAATGCAAACTTTACTCAAAATACACAATACTCTTAAACAACTCTCAAAATGGGTTCTATAAACTCCTAGGGAGCTCACCTTATACAAGATTTGGTGCTGGTTAGCTTGCTTCCAACTTTGCCTCAAAACCCTAGCTTTTGCCCCTTTTTATCCTCTCTTGATTCTTGACTTCCAAGTCATAATCTTGCTTGCTTGCATGAAGATGGAGAGTTTGGGAGTAAAGTTTAATGATTGTTGAAGGATTGGAAGGAGGGGCGCATGAGAGGAAGAAGAGAGAAGGAAGAGGAGTTGTTCTAGAGAGAGAAAGAAGTTTGTAAAATGAAGAGGAAATGACTTTTGTCATATATATAATACCCATGAGTGGTAATTACCAAAATGCCATTACTCAAAACACCTCTGATACATCGTCTTAATACTGATAAATACTTGGGTCATAAGCGGGATATTACATATACCCTCATTTTAATCCAACCATAAATTCTTATTTTTTTTTTTGCACACACTTTCCCTTTTCTATAAATTTAATATGTTATCTTTCTCTCGTAACAAACAATTGTTAGTTACTATCTCTTTCTCAAACAAATTCCTATTTTTTTGCACACTCTCTCATAACAAATAATTGTCAATTTTCTAAATATTGTGCACTTCTCTTTAATTATTTTAAGTCAATTTCGAACGAGTCTTCCACTCTTTCTTCCTTTTGAATATTCGTGGAGTCTTTTATTTTTTTTTCTCAGATCTGTTTTTTTACTTTGCACTTGAAATTTTTAACAATTACTAGTCATTTTTTTTAAGGAAATTACTAGTCATCTTATTCATAGAAACAAAATTTTGTTTAAATTTATTATAGGTAACAAAATTTTGTTTAAATTTGAAGATAACAAGAAACAAACTTTGTTTTAAAAAAAAACAAACAAACTTTATTTAAAAAAAATAAACAAACTTTGTTTAAAAATAACAAACTTTAATTTTTCAAATATATAACATTGATTAGTTTTATCGTAAAAGATAAAAGTAATTGACAAATGGTATAATTGACAAATCGTACCCTTAAAATACTATAGAAACGCTAAATCTGCAGTTAAACGACACTTAAAAGTATCATTTATTTCATATTTTATTATTTGCGGATTCAAAATAAACAAAGCTTCCAGAAACAAAGCAGCTTGATAAACACTTGCAGCACCGATAATATCAACAAGAACACTGGTAATTGGTTGAAGAGAAGATATGTGTAGATCTGTGTTCATAAGGTGTGATCAACGTCTATCAGATCTGCGCAACACCGTTTTCGTTCTATTATTGCCGTTTATGACCCGGTCAATTTCACTGTTGTGGGTTGTTCTCCGCCGACGGCGTCGGTGACAGATCAAAGATAACAATGACCACCCGATCGATTTCACCGTCGTGGCTTGTTCTCTGGTGACGACGTGGATTACAGATGAAAGAAATCCGACGACCTTGTTAAATATTGTATGTGAGTGTTAGAGGTTGCCATCAATGGTCCTGGGTGGAGGTAGTTGAGGACGTTGCTCCGGTTCCACGACTGTGGTGATAGTCTTCTTCCTTGGACCTTAAATGAAAACTATCACTAATTTTTTTTTTTTTGGAAAAATAGAAAATCGTTAAATTTGGGATTAGAAATTAGAATTGATTTTGTCAAAAAAAATATAGAATTGATAATATGGCCAAACAAAAAATATTTATTTTTTAAATGTAAATATCCTTGGAAATCACCTCAATTCTAAAGATAAATTACTTATTTTGTAGATATTAAATAAAACGTTGTTAAATTAAAGTAGTTATGTTAAAAAAAAGTGTTTTTATTTCGTAATATAACTAATGCCAACTTTTTTTAAAAAAAAAAAAACAAATTTCAACTTTTTTTAAAATAATTATGCACTTCAAAATTATTTTATCAATTAACTAGAGTCAAAACGAGCGTCGCAACATGTCTGGCTTTTCACTTTTCTTGAAAAAGAATTAATGGATAAAATTAATTACATCAAAAGTACAATCATGATCATAATCTTGTCCTTCTTAGTAAGATTATAGGTTATGGATTAGGATTTCGTTGTTGAGAATCACAATCTCGTCCATCTCAATAAGATTCTAGGTTTCAGATCAGGATTCCGTCGTTAAGAATCACAATCTCGTCCATGTGAGTAAGATTGTAGGTTCCATATTAGGATTCTGTCGTTAATAATCACAATCTTCGTTGATGCAAAATCCCTAAAATGTTTTAAAGATAAACAAACCTTGATGATTAAAGGATTAATGGACTTTGATTAGTATCTTGGTATTTAATACTTGTTCTTGAGTGATTAACTAAGACGCGAACAAAGTATAAATCAAACCAAAAATCAAGTAATCAAAGAACATTAAAGCTTATGAACCCAGTCAAAGTTCAGAAGGTTGGTCAGAGTTCAGAAGGTTCGAAAATGGTTCAGAAAGTTGTTCATATGGTTTATCAAGAACAAGCCCAGAAATATATGAACATTATCAAGAACATTCAAGGCTCACGTGACATATAATAGTACTGAAAATTCATCTGAAGTTCATTCGAAGAACTCGGTTCATGTTATGAACACATAAATTCATCTAAAGTTCATACTGATGAACCCATGAACATTCTTAAGTTCATACTGAAGAACACATGAACATTCTGAAGTTCATACGAAGAACCCAGAAACATTCTGAAGTTTAGAATGTTGTTCCAGAATTTAAAGCAAAAGTTGCTAAGCACCAGTACACATGGAAAAAGGCTATTGGACACGTTATACCAACTACATAACATCAAGAAACTCTATAAAAGGAGCAAAACACTCAACATTGAAAATACACCACTAACAAGCATACTTAAACAACTTATTATTAATGCTTATAGCTTTAAGCTATTGATTAAACAAACCAACTCTTGCTATATGAACTTGAGTGGTATACAAAAACAGATTACAACTCAACTAAAACAACCCATCTCTGAGGCTTTGATGATCAATGGCAGCACATATAAAGGTATACAAAACACAAAGACTCAAAAAAATGAAACCCTAAAACTGTAATATTCAATGATGGCTTCGATACTTGTTATTAGGGTTGAGTCTTCCTTATATAGTCATTGTTCTGCATGGAATTTTTCTTCAATAAACACTTCAGCTGTCCAAAACATATTTTCATATGAAATCTTTCTTGAAATATTTTCCAATCTTGAGGCGCAAGAATTACTAAAACCGACAACACATGAACCATCTAGAAACACACGCTTCTTGGAGCACAAGTAACTTGACCAAAGCTTCTAGAATATACGCGAAAACCATTACTACAAAGTATGTTGAATACAGTACACCACCTTGAAGGTTTAACCAGGAGACTTATATGCTCAAGCTTAACAAGCAAGAGACTTCTGATTGATTACAACAAATATAATCAACCTTGTTCTTACACCACCTTGAAGGTTTAACCAGGAGACTTATATGCTCAAGCTTAACAAGCAAGAGACTTCTGATATTGATTACAACAAATATAATCAACCTTGTTCTTACACCAGATATATAAATGGTTGGTGTAACTGAACAAATGAACAGACTCTTTACAAGTCTGATAGGTCCTTTTGTGTCTGATTAGGTCCTTTGAATCTAATGGTCTTCACAGAGTCTGATGATCTCTACACCTTCTGAGAGGCATCATTTTCTTCTGATCCAATGTGTTGACTTCTGGTTGACCTTTCTTCAGATCTTCTACCATAGTCACTTTCATATTCTCTTGTGGTTCTGATGTTTTAATACATGTTCAATACTTTGATGGATACATTCAACGATCCTGCACGCTTGAACAAATATCAGTATGTCCAATTGTTCTTCAATACTTTGTTATCATCAAATCCTTAGAGGAATTGTACAAGACCCTTCTTGTTTCAACACACCTTGTCCTTTTTAGTACCATTCTATGAATAGACTAAGTAATTTTTTTAATTTGAAATCTTCAAAGAGTGAATATTTGTTAGGAAAACCAATGTTATATTAGATGATTTTTTTGTCAAGTAAACCAGTGGTTAGAAATTCATGTTTTAAGATTAATAATTGGATAATTTAGAGTTCAAAACTCGATGCTTGCATATATTATACAATGTCTATATCAACTGAGCTAATCTCACAGTGATACATTAGTTGTACTCTATCCGTCCCTCTGTCCCTATCAAATGATGCTAACTTTACCATTGAAATCAACACAATTAATCATTTTCTTAAAGATCGTTCACAAACTTTAAACGATTATTATTTTAAGACGGAAGGAGTACTACTAGCTTACATTGTAATATGAAAATCAAATTAAATACACATACAAATAAATGACAATTTAATAAAATTCAAACATAAACTAGACACATAAATTACACTATCAACTTTTTTTAATATGTGTAAAATTAGTCAAAGAGACGTATAATAAAAGACTGAGGGAGGATTTTATTGGCGCTAAAATAAAAATTTGGGAGACATTTTGGCGGTTTAAATTTGGTTTCAACTTTCAATGTTATAGAACTGTACATTGAACTAATTTGGGGTTGTCATTTCACACTACTGGGAACTAGCAGTCCAGCAGGCACACGTGGTTTAATGGCAGTGGCATTTTCGATTTCAAGAATGGCGCATACTAGTTCACATGAGAGGAGGTCAATTTTCGATGCAACACATAAACTTACAATGTACTACTACTATTTGAAGACCATTATAATTAGTGTTTTAAATTTACAACTCATCTGCAGGAGATAAATTTGCAATCTCTTACTCCCTCCATAACTTTTTATAAGCAAATTTGACCAATTCACATTTTTTAAGGAATGTGGTTTGTGTTATTTAATTTAAGTTAAATAACCTATTTTGCCCTCATTAATTGTGGTGTACAGTAGTATATTTTCAAGGTGTTGTTGTTAAACGTGTGTGCATTTAAAAAATTAAAGCAAGGGTATTTCAGGTATATTATCCTTAAATATGACAAAAAAAGTCAATTTTGCTTATAATTAGTTACAACTGAAATGGTTGAATTTTGCTTATATTTTGTTATGGAGGGAGTAAATTTATTGTATTTTCAACTGAATATTCATAGCTACTATATTTTTCAACAATAAAACGTCAATGTCTTACCCAAAATACTACGTGAGTTCCTTTTTAATTGTCACTTTTTAATATTTTACACAAACCAAGAAACTCGATAAATGTTACTACTTTTGATACAATAAATTATCTTTTTCCAATAATAACCTCATTCATTTAATATCTTGTTTCATATAACCTCATTCATTTAACCTCATAAATTATCTTTGAAAGTGACAGTTAAATAGAAACAAAACTTTTCTACAAAAGAGACACTTAAAAAGGAACGGAGAGAGTAGTAATAACACACAATAACATTAAAGATTACTCCCTCCGATCCTTATTATAAGAAGAAAAACCAAAAAAATCTAAAACCAATGCAGTCATTAATTAATGTAACTTTTTGAATATTTTTACAAATATACCCTCATAAAAATTGTGAAACATTAAATACATCCACTAATATTAAAAAGACAAACATTAAATAAGGGTAGAAAAGTATTTTAAACAATAATTATACCTAAAAAGTTGTGATATTTTTTTAAATAGGACCAAATTTTTTTTTTGAAGTTTTTCTTGTATATAGGACCGGAGGGAGTATATCACACGCCAATTATAACAAGGCACCAACCAACCCAATTTAGTAGTTAACACATTTATGTATGTATTTATTTTATATCAAATACCCTTTGAAGCATTGATATATATCGAAACACACATCACTCAGCAATGCATGGCAATAACCTTCCTCACGCATAATAGTACAGACAACTTCTCAAAACTTCTCACAACTCAAAACTTTCCTCACACATAGAAAGTGCATAGCTACAAATACATACTACCTTCACATAAATTTTCAAAGCTCAAGAACTTCCTCACGCCTCACGCATACAGTTATCACAGTTCTTACCTTTCACCATAAGAGTCCATAGCAATAATATATGTAGTGTTTGAAGGTCGCAAGCCTGGAATGTATGATGAATGGCCAGTTTGTCATGTTCAAGTATATAAATACAATGGTAATATATACCAGAAGTATAATGTATATGAGAAAGCTTTGAGTGCATGGATAAGTTATTGTGAACATGAAGGATATGATTCTGAATATATACAAAGAGGTATTCTTAAAAAACCAACTACAAAGGAAAGATCCACACCACAACGAATTTGTAGTAGTTCGTACGGAAGCTCATCAAACCATAAGGCAAAGACATCAAACTGTTATCAATATGATTACGATATGGAGTCAAAAACGGATGAAGAGAACTTGGGGAGCATGGAACATGCATCAGTCACACGTAAGTTTTGTTGTTTTCTATTATAATTTGAATGAACATTTTATTAGTGATGGATAGTATGGACCATGCATAGATCCCATGTAACTTTTCTAAGCATTTTATATTTACACACAGATAGATTTGCTTCTATATACGCCGAGGACACTTCATCTTTGGATTGGAACATTCAAAGAAGCATGCAAAAAGAGTTAGAGCGCATATGCTACAGGTTGAGGATACCTATACCCGAATATTCACTCCAACAAGTTCATAATATTGAAGGTGTTGAGTATGTCAGGTTCAGTGCATCCATCCAATTCGGTGTAAGTGGTTCATCTCATATGTCAACTGGTAAGCTTGCAAAGATCGAACATGACGCAAAGGAAGACGTTGCCGTTATGTTGATCCGTCATTTACTATCTTGTTCTGGCAAAAAGATACGTGAATTTAACCACTACAATGTCCACGTCATGAAGGAGAAAATAAGCATGCTTGAGGATGAAAATTTACAGCTGAAGATGGGAATATCAATGTTGAATGTTGAACTCCAACTATCAAAGAACAAGGGGAAGGGGAAAAAAATTAGCTAAGTGTTTATTAGTAACCTGTGTCAATGTAATAGTTCCTTATTATTGTTCACCTCTACTGTGTATCTTACTTTTAATTCAATTACAATTTAAGTGTCCTTTATATATATATATATATATATATATGTGTGTGTGTGTGTGTGTGTGTGTGTGTGTGTGTGTGTGTGTGTGTGTTGTTTTGCCATGGTCCAAAATATATAGTATTTTAAATTTTTAATATTTTTAGGTAGGCATCTAATATTGACATGGTCCAAAATATCGATATGTAATATAAAAAGGACATACATATAGTTGTCCAATATATACCCGATCCATTCATGTGCATCGAAATATAAATTGAAAATTAATACACAAATTTTTATTTAATTATTATAGTTTTTTTGTTTAAGTGTAATTATAGATAGCATTGAATATTTTATTTTTAACGAGCAATTGAGATCAATTGGTTAACGAGATTAACTAACTTATGACTTGTTCGAGAGAACCTGCATTATATTTCTGGATGAAACATTTATTGGTTAGACGATACTTAGCTCTCAGTTGAACTTCGAATTATCATGGTGTCCTTCGTTCGAGAACCGAAGAGTTATCAAAACTAATTTTTTTTTAGTAACTCATGTAAATGTGGTTGCTGGTGACAATTTTTGTATTATGATGTGTGTTGTCCAATGCAATTTTACAACCAGTTGTGACAATGGAAATTGGTTTACCTACACAATACCAATGTCAAGCCCAATGATCATCATTACTATAATGCACTTTTTAATCCATAGCATTAAATGTGATTTAACTTGAAATATCCAAATAGATCATACGCTTGAATAAAATTGTTTTTATCCCTACTTGCTTTCAATTTCTAAGTCTCAGACACACTACTATCCTTCCTATACTATATATAGGCGAGTACACTTAGCTCAAAGAGACACAAAGTGTAAGTTAACTCTAGAAGTTGGAATTTGAAAATGGGAGGAGACAACATGGTGGACGAAAATTCTGGGACAATTTTTATTCATTATTCATGATTTACTCTCATTAATCTATATGTTTGGTTAACCCTCTATTACAAATTTTAATTTTTTTGTTGAATTTATTGTTATGTAGGATGCACTTTGATGAAGATTTAGAAGATGGGTTTGACCCATACTGTAACAAAGACAACCCGGTTCTAAATGTAGGCACACCAAAAATCTTCATTCTTGTTCATTTTTTTTTCCAATGATAATGCTATTAATTTGATAACTTCATACAATTTGGTTATAGGATTCAAATTCATCTCCAATCCCAATCTTGCATGGTGAGATTTCACATGATGTTGAGAAACAACATACACTAGAATATGTGATACTTGAGCTGCAGGCAAGTGGTTTTAATCTATATTTTGATAGATTTTAGAATGTTATATATTTTGAACATGTGATACTTAAGTATTTTAGAATGTTATGGTTTTAATCACTCGTCATCCCACGGCCACAATCATGTTTCAATGGAACTGAAAACTTATAAGCTAAATCTAAAATAACACAATCCTAAATGTTCAATGTTTGATTTTCATGAGAAATTTTTTCAAGAAAAACCCAGAAAATTGGTACAAAATGAAGATCCAAAACCACACAAAAAACGTGCATGTCATTACCCACATCCCTGTTGAATTTGCCATTGTTCCCAATTAGGTGTTGATAGGTAATTTAAAATTAGTTACCTTACTTTCATTTTTTGTTTTTATCTTTTATTTAGTAATTATTTGAAAACATTATTATACCCACATTTTTTTCCAGATTGTGTTCTTCAAATGTGTTTGCTGATGAAGGAAAAAATTTAGAATGTGACAGAGGAGAGATATGAAACTAGAATAAAAGAAAATGCTTGAATGTTGATTGTACATGATAAGATATCATGGAGTATTGTCATCCAACCATTTATCAAACTTGCGCACGGTACATGATATGATCAACTTGCGTACACTAGCCTTGCCCTTTTGTTTAACCCTTATGTAGGTATAGAGTTTTCAATTATGTTAATAGTTTACACACACATGTATGTGGAAGAATTAGAATACTTCCTCATTTAACTTGTTAAAAAATTTTCTAATATACATTTCAACAGATTGGGTTTTTGTCATATAACAAAATAAACCTACATACTACCATGTCAAAGTTTGTCAATACATGCGCTAGAAATTTCAGAAATTCTTATGTTGGTAAAGGAAGCCATCCAGTATTGTCACACTCGCAACTCACATTCATATTCCAGAACTGAAAATAATGAACTGATATATAACATAAATGGCAGTGTAAATAAAAAAACATTGACAATATACACTGTTGTCTAACAAACTTTTTGGATTTTTAACTTAACTGTGCAGCGCCTAACATTAAAAGTTGATCAAATGGATTCAACAAATAGAAAGATGCTGAAGGTAATGATTGGAATGTATAAGATGGAACTAAAATCACCCTCTACTGCTGAAAGAAATGAATCACACATCATTGATGAAAGTGAAAAAGTGGGTGAGCCTACAGATGAAGGTACAGTCGAAGGAATGAAGCAATGGAACGTTGAAACCCATGTTTCAAACTCTGTTATGGCAGTTGGTACCAAAAGATCAGCTTCTGGATATATCCCATCATTTCCTTGAACAGAGACCATATTGGTGGATTCTGATGTTGAAGACACAATGAGAAATGTTAAAACAAAATCAAATATGAACAAGGGAGATGGAGCTGGTGGGAGTTCTGTTACACATCTTAATCATGATAAAGGAAAGACACCAGTGGTTTACGATGAGAATGGTTTAGTTGACCTCAGTGGTACAAACATGGATGTATTTGCTATCCCTCAGAGTACTAAATTCAAGGTATTTGAATTTACTAACTCAATTGGTTTATGACATGATAAAGTATTACCATACTGATAAGCTAAAACATAAACTAGGTATTGAGTTTTGATGCATCAATGGTAGCCAAGAATTTACCCCTTCACCATCACAAGCTCCATTCAAGAAACAAAAGCTATACTTACTCCTGTCAATCCCTGCAGTGGAAAAAGTGAATCACCAGCTACCACTAACACCACAAAAACAATCACTCCAAAATCAAAAACTTTCTATGTAAGTAACAGACCATACAAGTTTAAACCTGGAGGAGCAATTCTACCTAAGGTAATTCATTTTGTAGTTAAGTTAATTACATACATGATCTTTTATAATATGTTTTTTTGGACAATAGTATATGAAATGTTCCTTCCGACCAAGTGTTGATATGAAGTTAACACCAGTTGAGGCTCAAGTATGTGCATACATATTCCGTCCTGAGTTAGACCAATCGTAAGTTGCTAGCACTCTGTTTTACATCATTGTATGTCAATATTTAATGTTTGAAGATGAAATCAAACATTCACACAAACAAATGACATTTCTTTATGAACCTCAGTGTCATGGTGTTCTCTTTGGGTGCTTACTTTGGTCTGAGGTTTGAATTCAGTGCTTAATTCCTGGGCGTATGGTTAATGAGCATGTAATAAAATAACCACAACTTGAATTTTTACATGTTGTTCTGTTATTGAATGAATAACATCTGAGCTTAAAATTTTTAACACATTGATTTAAATTGAATATATCATCCATATGATGGCTTTGAAGGTGACATGGACTCAAAAACAAGCAATAGCCAAAAATCTATGGTGCTTTCCCCCCTCTTTTGCGGTAATACAACAACCTTCCATCAGTATACTAGTTTTGAAATTTTAAATTTTAAATATGTTGCTTGTTTATTAACAATTAAATGTGATTTGTTAGATGAATGTTAGACAAGGGACTCAGGTTGAAGCACTTGAGCTGATATATACCAATGACTGGATGCCCAAATATAAGACTCTTAGGCTGGTAAAGTTAATTTGTTCTATGTTACAAATATATCAGATTGAAAATATTTATGATGTTTATGCACCTATATACAAATCCTCATAACATGTTCATGATTATAGATTTACATCCCTATCGAAGAGGAAGATGGTCATTGGTATTTAATGATCATACACATGGAAGAGAGGAAAAATTACCACCTTAATTCATACCTTATTGCTGAGAAACTTGAGGGCAGACGCCTTTTAATTCACAAAATTGTAAGATTTATATGGATGTTTCGTTTCATTTCAATTTGTTTACATAATCATGTTATCATATAATAAAGATGTTAAAATGGTGTTGTTTCTTATTGTAGGCAGAAGCAATTTCTTAGCTGGTGTTAATTGTTTATCAGTTGGACGTTCCATTTTGTGCATTTTCTGACTTTGGCAATTGGGAAATTGTTGAGCCAAGGGACATACCTAATTGTGGTCATAGGTTCCAAATACTATTCAGCTTAACTAATTTTTGTTAAAACACTTTTTAATCAATCACTCTTTTCTAATTCGAATTATTGGAATTTCTGTTTAGTGCAAATGCTGGACTGTGGGTGACCGAATGGCTCAATATGCAAAACAACTTCAACAATCAAATTGTTGGAGTGGTAGGCAACAATCCATCTTATTTCTTCATTCAATTCAAGACTCATTCTAAATATTTATTTTTAGATTACAACTATACACATGTTTATTATTATTCAATCACAGATGGATGAGAACAATGCAAGAATGAAGATTGCTATGAGATTGCTATTGGGTGGACATAATGAGTGCAAGGAACTAATTGAGTTTGATGCAAGGGAAACATGGGACAAGTTTATGACTGAAAGAACTATTGGATCAACGAAATGAAAGACTTGAATAATTAAGTTTTTTGGAACCAATGTGGTTCATAGGTTTTGCAAATATATGCAACCATATTTTTGTTTTTTTAGACCACTGTGGTTCATCTGTGTAGCAAATATATGCAGCTGTATTTTGTTATGGGCGAATCTTAGGCGCCTTAGTTTATTTTGGTAGAAGGGCCCTTGTGAATATTAGGGTGCCTTTTAAGCAATATTAGTGCATATTAGCACCTTGCTAGAATCTTGTGAAAATATAACTATGATGCTACAATTGTAAATTAGTGCAAGTTGTGAAATATATGATCAATATTATGGTTTAATCTTCTCAACTTTCTGTTTCTTATAAATTTTATCCAAGCTCTGCCATGGTATCTTTTCACTATCAAGACTTTCATCGAATTCAAATTCTTTTTCTAAATCATTTAGAATTCTGTTGGCTTCTTTAGACAAACTAGTTGCATGCAAGCCCCATATTAAAGTTTCATAAATTATCATATTTGGGAAACATTTCTTCGGCGTAGTGTCTGCAGATTTCAGTTGAATCTATGTGAACATTTCTGCAGGTTTTAAACCTGCATATATTGGCCTTTTCGTGCAAATTTTCAGCTGCTTAAGCGTTGTTTTAATTATTTCGTTTTGCACTTGTTTTAGTGTTCAAATCGAACCTTTGCTTAAAATTTCTTTAACGTCATTTAGTTAATTAACTGAACTACCTAATTAGGACAATCAGTTGGAACTTTGAAGGAAGACTAGAATAATGCTACACAACATGGTGTATTAAAAAGAACTTGGTAAACTGCAAAGGGTAAACTGTTATTGCAGCATTATATTTGTTAAAACTTAAAGAGCAACTAAATTGCATAACACACAACACTTCGTCGAAATGTCATTTAATATTACAACTTATATGTTCCAACACACATTGAATCTGCATCAACAACCTGATGACAGATACCCAAAATACAAAAAATAAACAAACCAACATATGATAGTTGCAATATGTATTACACATTTTGAAGGATCAAAGTACATAACAAGTTCAAATACATTTTTGTACTTACGGTGTACCGTAAACACCATCATCTTCAATATTGTTATCATTGTCTTCGTTCAATGGTGCACTCGATCCACCAGGAGCGTCGGAGTTGTTTATTATCTTTGGACATGAGCGTTTGTTATGGCCTATCATGCCACACTTGTTGCATGATTGAGTACACCTACTTCCTCCCGGAGTACTAGTTGGAACTGCACCGCAACCTTTTGTCCTCACGCTGGCAGGATCCAACAAGTTTTCATCAACAGATACATCTAGTAAACCAGACCTGTCATCCGTAGGTGGTATTGTACTTTTTGCCTTCAGTCTCCTAAGTTCAGCGCTGAGAATATCTACAATGTGATTGTACTCATCTTCATCCTCATAAACTCTCTTAGCAACATCCTTAAACAGTTGAACTAAACCAGCATATCTAGAAGCTAACTGAGAATCCCAATAATGTGAACCATTTGCATAACAGGTGCGAATCGATTGTGTTGCAAATTTTGTCCACCTCTGCAAAACCAAACACTTAGGAAGCTCATCAAAATCCAGATACAACATGACAGCTATAATATGATCACATGGCAATCCAATGGATTCCATCCTAAGACATGAGCATTTGAAATCTACGGGATGTTCACAGTGTGTCACATGCCATACAATTCCGTTCCCACGGTACTTGGACACTTTGTAAATATCACCCGTTGATATCTCTTGGGTTTCTATTATTCTCAACAACAAGGATTTCTTAAGAACAGATCGAAACATGTAAAAAATCTCCCTGGTGAACTGGTTTGATGCAGATCTCTCAATGGATCGCAAACTGGTTTGTAATACAGGCTGACCATAATTCGAATGATGATCAGATTGTAACCCTAAATCGGAAATATGTAAGGCACCTGCGAAACTGTTGGACAAAATCAGTTAAATTTATCCTAGAATGTACATATTGTCCCATGTGGCTATGTAGGGCCTCACACCGAGACGTGGTCCTTATACCTGCAAAAAAAATGCCCTCTGATATGAGTGGTTGCCCACATATTTTCCTTCTCATACAACTCATTGATCCAAGTGTTATCTTGTAAACCAAATTTTCCAACCATCTCTTTCCACAGTTCTTCAAATTTAATCATCTCAATATCACCCAACATGCATCTTTTTAGGTAGGGCATGAAATCAGATATCGCAACATTACTTGATGCATTCCGTAAAAGATGCCAAACATATAATCTATGATGTGCATTTGGAAATATCCTCTTTATGGCATTTTTCATTGCAACATCTCCATCAGTGATCACAGATAGCGGAGCCTTCCCTTTCATTGCAATCAATAATTGATTCAATAGCCAAACATATGTATCTTCAGTCTCTCTTGTAACTAACCAGTCGCAAATACAACCGTCTGGTTATGATGATTAACCCCAGAAAAAATAACAAATGGATAATTATATTTGTTTTTCCGATATGTTGCATCAAAAGCTAAGACATCACCGAAAATTTCATAGTTCATACAACTTTCTCCATCACACCAAAAAAGACGCTCAAGCCTCTTGTCTTTGTCAACAGTGTGTGCCACAAACATTAGCAGGTCCCTCTTGCAGAGACTTCAAAGATACTTTACTGCACCAGAAGAGTCAGATGACAATATTTTTCTTTGTTTTCCTGATCGGTTGTATATATCTTTTTTCACAAAACCTACCTTGTGAAAACCACCTGATGCATTTGCCATTGCACCATACATCTGGTACAGTCTTACACCAACATTTCTAAATTTTTCAATCTCAACTAAATCAGCCGGTGTCATCTTTCTATGTGCTGGTAAAAGACCACACATCATACCATCCAAGAGCTCATGATTATGATCAAATTCAAATACAATCACATACCAACACTTCGATAAAATGTCAATGTGAACACGGAATTTTGTTTCTCATCCACACCTTGTTTCGTTTTTAGGTTCACGCTTTCGCTTCTCTAGATTTAAACCTCTGTTCTGTTTAAAGCCTTCCCGCGAACAAACAAAAGTTTGCTGCAAAGTTTCACCATAACAGTCCCTGAGAATTTGTCCCTTCCTAACAGAAAATCCAGATACCCTTGCAAACCAGGAGTAGAATTGATAAGCAATCTCTAGATCCGTAAAATCATACCTTTCAACTTCATCTAAAGAAATGTTCTTCATGTCAATCCGTACAATATCACTAATATCATTAATGACTATAGAATTGAGTGCAGAGTTAGCTGAATCACTTGTGACTTCTAAATCTTCCTCCACTCCATTTTCTTCGATGTCAACCGTATTTTCATGAATTTTCTCGTCACCATTATTGTCATTAGCTTCAGAGGTAGAATCAACTGCCTCCTCCAAAATCTATGACAAAATCATCAACTTATCAAAATTGATTTTAAAGGTTTGTTTCATCGGTACATAATTTTACTTACTTCATTAGCAGACATATCACCATTCATATCCATTGAAGCTACAGATTGATATCTCCCTCCCATGTCCATGAATCAATGCCTAAACAAAATGTAATTGTTCTTTAACAAATACAATACTATGTAATTGAATCATACTAAGTAATATTCAAGTAATTATTAATTATTCAACCAAATCAGAACACTTTAACAAAATATTTAATAGTATTTACATATTAATTATTCAACATTCTAATAAATATTCTAGCCACAAGACTAGACCAGAGCAATTCAAAAATGATGGACAAATTCACATATCACAAACGAAAGAGTATAATAAAGTCAAAATTGATGTGAAAATTGAGAAAGGTTCAAAATTACTAAGAGAAAAGAATGTTGGGATTGAATTCCTCTAGATGGAGCTGGATTTAGCTCAGGTTTCTGATTTTCAGCTCATCAAGGTCGCATTTATTCACCTTGTTGCTCAGTTGGATTCATTGCAAAATTCTTTAATAATTAATTATTCAATCAGATAGGAACATCTAATCATACTAACTAATTATTAACTATTCCCTTTAATTTTCTTTATTTCAAAAAAAAAATAAACTCCAATGAAAAGACCAAGTAGACATAACAAACATATCAGAACAACTTAACAAAATAGATCTCCTACTACACCATAAATGGCAAAATTAACATCAATGACAAATCAATTTCAGATAGGTTGTAAAAATCCCTAAAAATGGGTCACTATGAGGCATATGAAATTATTGAAAGTACATTGGCAACAACAAGATTCCTTTGTCTGCTTCACTGTTTCTAATCCGCGTTTCGTCGAACAAGATCGATTCAAGGCGACTGGATTTTATGAATAGAAGTTAATGATTTTTTTTTAGGGAAAAGTTAGTGAAGTTGTGAACATGGTGTTTTTTTAGTGAGAAGTTATGAACAATTGATGATAACACTACCAAGGATGTGTGTCTGTGTTTTAACTTTGTTTTTTGTTAGTAAATAATATATATTTCAGAAATTATATTAAATAGGTTATATAATAGTTTTTAATTTTAAATTTGAGACCTCCCTCACTTTTAGTAACCAAAAAAAAAAATTTGAGTTACCTGCTTTAACCTGCTACTACAAGTTGCAAAATACTCTATACCGTGCGCGACTTGTTTCTCCCATGCATGGTAGAAGGCGCCCTAGTTGTATATGTAAGCAAACATAAAATAAAAGAGCACACACCCTTTTGTAAAGTGTGTCAAGTGCATTAACTGATGAGAGAAAAGCACACCAATCTCAATTATACCCTTCTTGGGTGGGAAGTATAAAATATTGTATTTATTAGTGAATTTAGAAAATGAATTAATATTTAATTTAAAAGTAGAATTAGAGTAATAACATTAAACATAATAATTGAAGCAGACATTTGTTTATATCTAAAACTTTTAATTTTTTATTTTGTTACTTAGGCATCGTTTGACCTGACTTTTTTACAGTCCAAAAACTACTTTAAAACAAAGTTAAAATTAAGGGCTTTAAGAAAGAAGTTAAAGTTGTTTGGTTACTTTATTATTTTTTTTTGTTTTAAAGCTATTTTTTAGTTAAAAGTTGTTTGGCAAAATATTGTACAAATATATAATAAATAAAAAATTGTACAAATATTTTTTGAAGGGAAAAAATATTTAAAATAATTTTTTAGTAAGTACTTAATAGATATTGTGTTTGACCTACCCTCTCCTTAAAATGGTAGAGAAGTAGAAAAAAAACCGAGTCAAACGGTACCTTATATTTGAGACTGGAGGAAGTACTAGTAGCTGCTGTCCGGGCTGATTTTCGAAGCTACTATCAAGAAGAATTAGAGTGAGTGATAGTGTAATAATTTGGGAAGATAAGTGGAGATGTGTTGATCGGTGTTGAAGAATTTATAACTTTGTATTGTATCCATGTTTTTATTGCTTTACTCTATATTTATCTTTGTTATCTGAGGTCATTAATTAGTATATTTTAGGAGTTAATCGATCTATGAAATATTAAATTTTGAAGTAGGGATTATGCTTTTACTTTTATGATTAATCAAACACTTTTTGTAGTTTTGTTTTGTTTCAATTGCTTAGCGAAGCAAGTGGCTGCTTAGTGGGAAGTAGCATTGCACCAGTGGAACTATCTGATGCATCGCCTAACGGGATGTTGTGTTAAATTAGTATTCATCCAAGTCCTGGATAGTGGAAACAAAAAAAAAAGTAGACAATAAATATAAAGGCCTAATATAAATATGGAGAATTAGTTTGAGTTTTTCTTTACCACAACATTTTTAGTCCCTTGGGTGTAATGCGGAATTGGGTAGTTGTGTGTCATTAGAACGATGGTTGCTCTTAACCCAATTATCGATCCCACACAATAAGATATCATCTCATGGCCCAACATGAGGGTCATGTATTTCCTAACGAGGAAGGAGTTTCCAAAATATTGAAGCTACATACCGCCTCGCATTGCCTAACGAAGCGACTGAGATCGACTGACGATTGATGACACATTTGTCAAGGGATGATGTTTAATTTTGCACAATATTTAAGCACATTATTGAGTAGGTGTGTTCGAAGTTGAGGATTTGACCTTGGGACAAGATATTGAAGTATCAAGAAATTTCAACTTTGTGTATTTGCATATTTTCCACGGGTGTAACTCCATAAACATGATTAGCTATAAATTTCTTTGATTAAGATGAAATTACAATGCATTTTGAATTCTCATTTCTATGAATGCAACTAACATATTAATATTTGTCATTAAAAACATTAAAAATAAAATCACTCTAGAGAGATTGCCTTGTAAAGATATATAGAGCCGTAATTAATGAATTTCAAAATTGGGTCCATAAAAAACCTGTGATTTTGGCTTTTTACCGTGTTATCCAAGTTGCTAGCAACACCGTAATTAAATAATCAAAGATTAGGAACTATGACACGTGAATCCATGTAAAGATGGGACCACAAAAGTTACTACTGTATCATGTCTCTCAGACACCTTGAGCGCTAGCTAGTAGCTATGCTTGAACTTCTTTTTAAAAGGGTTAATCAAATAATGTTAAGTAAAGTTTTGCTTAGCTAAAACTATAGAACTCTAGATGGGAATGCCAAATTTGGATTGATGCAATCTTGGTTTTAAATTGTGGTCATTACGGTATCATATTTTTTTTTAAATTTACTCAGCAACGATTCAAGTTGTAAGAGACATAAAAGGTAATTAGGAGTTTGAAATATTATTTTTATTGAGAAGATTTCAACGAACATAGTAGAAGTAGATTGGTGCAACTGTTATAAATAATGACTAAAATGGTCTGATATGCTGGATGTTGCGGTTACGATGCGGACCGTACATATGATTGAAGATTACACTAGAATTGTGGTGTGATACCGTAGCGAAGGGCACTACAACAGCAATATTGCGGGTGCAATTTGAAACCATCGATGCTCTTTTTTATAAGTTCACTAAAACACATATATGACCGACAAAAACTAGGGTCAAATATCAAAGGTATATATTTTTATACACCAACCACCCTAAATTATCAACATCTAGGTTTCAACCTATTTTCTAATCAAGTAACGACCCTTAGAGTAGTCAAAGAAACGGGGCAGGGTAAAAACCGATATATATTATTTAAATTACTATATGAGCTATAAAAATAAGCCACATTTCAATTTAATAAAATGAGAGACTTTGCGCTAGGCAGATAAAGCCAACGAATCACTTGTATGAAGTTATCGTCAAAACTGAGACCATGGACCAGAACGAACAGGAAATTAATTAGTATTATGGACGACGATATATACATACTCCACAGAAAGCTTATAAATAGTACTTCCATTGTGCAACACTGAGGTGACGTAACAAAGGAGAATTCTCTTTTTTGAAATGACAAAATAGAATTATATTATGTTTTGATGAGATTCATATTTCGTTCAATTTAAACCTAGTAGTTAAGTTTTTTTTTTTTTTTTTACTAGAACCCGATAATTAAGTTAAACACTATAATGCATAGATACAGGTGCGACTCACTAAAAAAAAAAAACTGGTACAATACCCAATACGAGTAAGAAATACAACAAATTTTCAAAAACAAAAGGTATGTGTACTTTATTAAATTTCTAAAAAATTATTTTTAAGTGAACTTCTAAAAAAAAAATCAATTATAATAAAAAAATAGTATAATATTATTCACATTTCAACAACGTGTTTAACCACATTTCTATCATCATTATTCAGAGATTTACTTTTTAACCACGTCTTCTACTATTTTCATCAAAAGGCAAATAAGTTACCCTATTTATCCATGGCCTGCACATTTGTTGTATCAACCACTTAAAAATGGATATAGATCGGTACGAGATAAACTACTATTTTTAGAGTACATATAGTTTAGAGGTTAAACATTACGAAAAAGTAAAATGATCACCTCATTCTTTTTTTGACGGGAAAATGATCACCTCATTATAATTAATTAACCTATATAAGAAAAGTCGATTCAAAAAATCTTTTAAGGTGTATTTAATTATTTTGTAAAAGACTTTTTTGACCTCATTTAATATTTTTTTAATATTAGTGAGTATATTTAATACTTCACAAATTTTTATGAGGGTATATTTGTACAAACAATCAAAAAGTTGAAACAATTAATGATTGTCTTGTTTTTGAGGTTTTTTTATTGTTCTTCTTATAATAAGTGTGCGCACCTCGTTTTTTTCCTTGGGGGAAAAAGACGCGCAAATCCTCCGAGGTCGTTCGCAAACGCTCGGAGGGCCTTTGTGAAGCCGCCACCAAAGTTTTTGTGTAAAGGGAACGTTGATAAACCCTTAAGTTTTTTTTTGTTTAAAGGGAAACGATAATAAAACCCTTTGACGATGAGGATAAGGATTGGTCATCGTAACCATTGTCGGGTTCGGGAGTCGGTTACGCAAGGGGAAGGTATTAGCACCCCTCACGTCCGTTGTACTCAACGGGAACCTTCTATTTGGTCAAAGCTTGAATTGTTTTTAAATGTTTTGCGCGCATGTTCATTTATGTCAAAAATATAATAAAAAGGGGGGAAAAAAGAGATAAAAACAAACGAAAGAAAAGAAAAAGGTTTTTATTATTGCGCTTGACAAGATGTCGATCTTGCTCCTACGTATCTCCCGGTAGTCGGAGAATTCAAAGCGTACGTAGTTCTTTGGTAGAAAAACGTACATGTGTTGGTTGATTTTAAATGGACGATGTTTTAACCGAATTCTTGCGATTAAAACGTAGCTTGTATGCTCGCGCTCGGGAGACTTATTAAGGGTATAGCTTGTATGCTCGCGCTTGGGAGACTTATTAAGCGTTTGTTCGTGAATCGCATTAGAATTGTTAAAAGGTACGTCCATTAGGGTAAAGGGTTAATTGGTCGCTATGGGACCAAGGGAGGTGCAATGGACTCATACAAGTCAATCATTGACCGAGTGGACTCCAACGAGTCGGGCGATTGTTCAATTGATCCACTGAGATCAAGAACAGGTACAATGGACTCGGACGAGTCGAACATTGACCGAGTGGACTCTAACGAGTCGAGGGATCGAGCCTAATGGCCACGGGGGACCAAAAGGTTTGGATTGACCACCAGGGGCCAAGTTTTGGTTTGGTTAGGGTTGTACATATTGAAAATGGAATGACGATTGTCCGAGCGACGAGACATACGTCACGCATTCGTACAATCGGGGCGATGGAGAGACATACGTCACACCATCCCTTTTTCATTCATGTTTTTGGGTTGAATCATTTAGAAATCCCAAGGTATGTCAAAACATTTGGTTTGAAAACCCAAAATGGGAAGGTTTAGCAATTTTGCTAGAAAATGCGCAAGTTCGTCTCATTTTGCGAAAATGCGAACGTATTCAGCGTATGTTCATGTTTAAGTTTTGAAAATCATGAACAATATTTATTGTTCAAGTTTAGATTGAAATGATGAACATAGCTTGTTTGTTCATGTGGTTTTGAAAGTTTGAGAACATAACTTGTTTTACAAGTTATCCACAAAATGGTCATACGAACTAGTGATTTTGTCAAAATTATGCAAAATCCTTGTTATGATTTGAAAGACATGGGTTTAAAAACTCTTAGGTTCTGAGCTCTGGGGCTAGAACCTCAAAAATTGGTCATTTTGACACAAAAACTCAGATTCTGAGTTCTGTCATGGTCGCACTGCGACCATCACTTCGCACTGCGAAGCATGCGAAATTTTGAGTTCAGAAGCTGTTTCTGAACTTTTGTTCAGAAACAACTTCTGAACACACTCAGGACCTTATAGGTGGGTGAAAAACTTTGAGTTTTTGGGGTGAAAAAGGCTGGACAAACCAGTTTTGATGTTTTGAAAACCTTGGGATTTCTTTGAAATTCAAAAGGGGTTTTTTAGAATCAAATGGTTTTGAACCAAAATAGCTATGCAAACACAATTGTGAATGCAAGACAAAGCCTTAGAAACTTACAGAACTCCTTAGCAAAGCTCCAGCTGCACTTGATTTGATTTGGTTGAAGGCTTTTGCAAGAGGTTTGAATATTTGTGATGAACTTGAACTTTGGTAAAGCTTTGTGTTGGATTGGTTTTTTCTGGTTGTTTTGTGGAGGTTTGTAAGCTAAAATGAGTAGAGTTTCTGCTCTTGAAATGCTGTGTTAGTTGTCTTTGTTCCCTTGGGCATTGCCTTCTATTTATAGGCCAAAACCAAATCTTTTTCATCATTACTAAATCCCAAAATTCAGCTGATTTGTGGCTAAGATCAAGCTGGATCCTTTTGCATTAAATGCTAATGGATAGAGGCAACCCTGCCTTGTACCAAGGGGCAAGATTCAGCCTGATTTCAGCCACAAATTCAACCAATTCTAGAAGGTAATGATGAAGAACAAAGCTGAATTGCAATTGGCTAATGCTTGGGGATCAATCCTTGCAATCTCAATGGTTGATCAATGAAAACGTGCACTGTAATGTGCAGAGATTGAGGGATGAAAAAGGCTATAATTGGCTGGTGTGAGAGGGTGAAAAGCTGCTGCAAAACAGAGTAGGCACTCATGGCTTTTCAAGTGAAAAATCCAGCTGGTTTGACTGGTTTTTGGGGCAGCAAGCAGGAGGAAAGTCCTCAAGCAGGTGGCTGGCAACCTTGTGGTGGTTAGCAGGTCACATGGGAGGGACTAGAGCTGCCCAAGGGCAAGCCCACTTGCTTGTCACATGCTAGGTTGGAAGAAAAAGCTTCCAACCTTGGCATTAATGGCAAGTCCTTCAATTCTGGTTTTGCTTGGCCCAATTAGCCATGAATGCTACTTAAAATAATTATGGAAATGATATGCAACAAATTCTGGAATTAAATCAAAGAAACCAAAAATCTGCAGAAAAATCGCAGACTTCGCAGTGCGAAGTGAGCTTCGCAGTGCGAAGTCAGCATTTTTGAAATGTTGACTTTTCTGTTGACTTTTGTTGACTTTTGACTTTTTCCCCTCTTTGATTTTTTTTGATTTTTGTTTTAAAATGCTTAGGACAAAATTAGGGTACTACAGCTGCCCCTACTTAATTGTGTCTTCGCATAGAGTGCGTGAGTGCCGAGGGCATCTCATGAACTCTTTGCGAAGATCAATTAAGTAAAAAGAAGGACCCGAATTTTGTCCTTCGCGAAATGCAAATGCAATGGTTGGTAAAGGTTGATCGTATCCAGCCGCTAACACTGGAGGTAGATCCACTGGGGGATGAAGGTAATCTTATCTAGGCACTGTCACTAGAGGTCGATTCCTGAGGATGGTGATCTTCTCTAGGCACTGTCACTAGAGGTCGAACATTGATGGAGGTGATCTACTCCAGGCACTGTCACTAGAGGTCGATACCTAAGGATGGTGATTTACTCTAGGCACTGTCACTAGAGGTGGAACATTGATGGAGGTGATCTACTCTAGGCACTGTCACTAGAGGTCGATACCTAAGGATGGAGGTTTACTCTAGGCACTGTCACTAGAGGTGGAACGTTGAGGGAGGTGATCTACTCTAGGCACTGTCACTAGAGGTCGATACCTAAGGATGGTGATTTACTCTAGGCACTGTCACTAGAGGTGGAACATTGATGGAGGTGATCTATTCTAGGCACTGTCACTAGAGGTCGATACCTAAGGATGGTGATTTACTCTAGGCACTGTCACTAGAGGTGGAACATTGATGGAGGTGATCTATTCTAGGCACTGTCACTAGAGGTCGATACCTAAGGATGGAGGTTTACTCTAGGCACTGTCACTAGAGGTGGAACGTTGAGGGAGGTGATCTACTCTAGGCACTGTCACTAGAGGTCGATACCTAAGCTAGGTGATCTTATTCAGGCACTGTCACTGAATGTCGATACCTAAGGATGGTGATTTACTCTAGGCACTGTCACTAGAGGTGGAACATTGATGGAGGTGATCTACTCTAGGCACTGTCACTAGAGGTCGATACCTAAGGATGGTGATTTACTCTAGGCACTGTCACTAGAGGTGGAATATTGATGGAGGTGATCTACTCTAGGCACTGTCACTAGAGGTCGATACCTAAGGATGGAGGTTTACTCTAGGCACTGTCACTAGAGGTTGAACATTGATGGAGGTGATCTACTCTAGGCACTGTCACTAGAGGTCGATACCTAAGCTAGGTGATCTTATTCAGGCACTGTCCCTGAATGTCGATTCCTAACGAGCTGTGATCTTATTCAGCCGCTAACACTGAAGGTCGATACACTGGGGGAGGTGATCTAATCTAGGCATTGTCACTAGAGGTCGATACCTAAGCTAGGTGATCTTATTCAGGCACTGTCACTGAATGTCGATTCCTAACGAGCTGTGGTCTTACCCTAAATAGGTGCCCCTGGTTGAATGTTTGATGGATGTTGGTGAATATGTGATACTCACTGGAGAATCCTTGTTGAGGATGCATGATTTATGTGTATGAATGATTTGTATATGCATGCATGAATGAAAATGAAAAGATGCTGGTTGGGCGCCGAGCAAAGTCGGTCTTGGTTGTGGTTGTGCTGATGACAATTGGGCTCTCTTTTTGTGTTTTGTTTGTTTTTTTGGTTGGTCGGTTTGGAAGGACAAGGTCCTTTGCCTACATACCCGAATGGGATCAAAACCGGTGTAGTTCGAGCTATTGCCCGAAGATTTGTGTGGGTTTGCCAATAATGATTGGACTTTTGTTTGGGGTTGAGACTCCCTGGGGAATATCAATGAGGTTTGGCTTATGGGGATGTAAGGATCATTTTGGAAGCATGATCGATACCCAGCCTTGGTTGGTGTTTGGATATTTAGGGTGTTTACTGGGGAATTTTGTTCCTCTTAACCCTTGGGGGTTTTTGCGCTCCGCGTGCCGCGAGCTACGCACTTGCCTTTGCTAAGGAGCATAAGTCCTTTGGTGCAATATTTGGTAAGAATTACCGTAATTCCTTCGAAATTTACGAAAATTCAAATAAAACAATGTTTGTTTGCTTTTTTCTCTTTTTTGGAAGAAAATTCTTTTGTTTATTTCCCATGTTTTAAAGCATTTTCATCATGAATAAAACAAAATTTTATGCGCTACTGAGAACATAAAATAACAAAAAGGAAATTTATTCAATGCAGATTCGACTTCTTGAATGGGTAAAAAATACACAAAGTGAGAAGTGAGATAGAGAAAGACAAGAAAAAACAAAAAGAAAATTGTTGGTTTTGGCACAACACATGCTATTTCCTTATGACTTCGAGATTTTTGTTTGTTGGAAGATGCTGATGAGACCGATTCTTCTCCTCTTGAATCTTGTCCGGAGCTTGGATGCTGCAGTCATTGCCTTTCTTTTTGTTAACCCCTAATTTTTGCCTGGACCGCTCTTTCGAGTTTTCGATCCACCGGGGTGTATTTCCTTTTTTGATGTCCTTAATTTTTGCCTAGACCGCCTTTTCAGGTTTTCAATCTAGCAGGACGCTCTCTATTGCCTAAACCGCCCTTTCAGGTTTTCGATTTAGCGAGCTTCTTTCTCTTTTTTTTTCTCTTTTAGGCATATATATTTTTTTTGACTGCGCCGGAGTTTATTGATAGGGGGATCCTTGTGGACGGGTAATACCTTTTTTCCAAGCATTAAGTCTCCTTCTCTAAATTCTCGAGAATGAACTTTCCTGCCGAGCTGTCCATGCCACCATGCTGTGAAGTGTTTCTCTTTTATGAGGTTCAGTTGGTCGAACCTTGTTTGTGTTTGTGAATGCCAATGAAAATTGGACTTTGGGTGCTTGGATGCCGAATAAGGTCGGACTTTTTTATGATGGGGTGCCGAACGAGGTCGGACTTTTATGATGGGATGCCGAGCGAGGTCGGGCTTTTGTTTTTTTGGTTGCCGAGCAAGGTCGGGCTTTATGGTTGGCTTCCGAGCAAGGTCGGGCTTTTGTTTTTTTTGGATGCCGAGCAAGGTCGGGCTTTATGGTTGGCTTCCGAGCAAGATCGGGCTTTTGTTTGGCTTCCGAGCAAGGTCGGGCTTTTTTGTTTTTTTTGGATGCCGAGCAAGGTCGGGCTTTTTGTTTTTGGTTGCCGAGCGAGGTCGGGCTTTTTGTGATTGGAGTGGAGATGCCAATGAAAATTGGGCTTTATGTGTGATTGTGTTTGTAATGGCCAATGGAAATTGGGCTTTTATTGGAAATGGTATTTGGGAATATGTTTGTGAGTGCCAATGAAAATTGGGCTTTTGGGTGTTTGGATGCCGAGCGAGGTCGGGCTTTTATTGTGGGATGCCGAGCAAGGTCGGGCTTTTTGATTTTTGGATGCCGAGCAAGGTCGGGCTTTTATGATGGGATGCCGAGCAAGGTCGGGCTTTTGTTTTTTGGATGGGAATGGCTTCCGAGCAAGGTCGGGCTTGTTTTGGATGGGAATGCCAATGAAAATTGGGCTTTTATTCGAAATGGGGTTTGTGAGGGCCAATGGAAATTGGGCTTTTATTGGAAATTGTGTGCGCCAATGAAAATTGGTCTTTTGTTGGAGATGTGAGGAATGCCAATGATGACTTGGCTTTTTGTGTTTAGGGATGCCAATAAAAATTGGGCTTTTCTTTTTTGGAAATTGATGATGTGAGGAATGCCAATGACGACTTGGCTTTTTGTGGGAAATTGTGGGGAGTGCCGTAACGGCAAATGGTTTCTTTTTTGATGAATTGGGCGACCACTTGTTTGGTCATGTTTGCATAGGAAGTTGCTTCGACCCATTTGGTGAAACAGTTGATGGCAACTAGTATGAACTGGTGCCCTTTTGAAGCCTTTGGCTCAATCATTCCGAACATGTCTATGCCCCACATAGAGAAAGGTTAGGGTGATGTCATGACATTCAGAGGTGTTTGTGGTATGTGCCCCTTGTCGGCGTTAATTTGGCACTTGTGATATGTCTTGGTATGGGTTTGGAAGGACTCCTCATGGATTTCTTTGGTGAGCATGACTGCTTCACATTTATCCACACGTCTGAGTGAGACCTTGATTTTTCTTATAGAGTGTGCCCCGGCAGAGGGAAAACTGTAGTGCCATTCTTTTGGAGGGCTCCCTTGGTGAGGTTGCATTACCCTATCCTCTTGATCCCCAAGTCTGGACAATCCTTCAGGAGGTTCAAAATCGTCCTTATTATCATCTTCCGTTTGGTTAATTTGAAGACTAAAATCAAAAGGGATCGTAGCAGTGTTATTTTTTGGTGGTGCATGATGGTTTTTTTTGTAGGGTTTATGAAAATTTATTTGAGAACGAAAGAAAAACGAACTCTTTGAACATAAAACGCAAATTTATTAATGACGAAAATGATTTGAAATATGGGGGTCCCATAAAAATTAATCATTTGCCTTGGGAAGAGCAAAATGATTGTTTTTTTTTTTTTTTGAAAAACAAGATAAATTACTTGGACAAAGAAATGATTTCCGAAATTTCGATGGCCTTCCGGCTGCTTGGATCTCATCAGAAACGCCACGGTACACCGGGTCGGGTACTTCTCTTTTTGGTGTTTGGTGAGGGAATGATGTGAGGGTTTTTCTTTGAAATGAAAATGCATGTGAAGTAAATGCAATGAGTATGCAAAAATATGCCCCTCTTTTTTTGTTTATGCAAAAAGTTTTATGAATGCAAATGTTATGACATGCAGGGGTTTGGTATATGAAGGTTCGGAACTTCCCCCCATCCTCACGTGTAGGCTCTAAAGATGATATCTCCTAAGAAGAGGTCCCTAGAGTCATAGATCTCACATGGAATTAGGGTTGTCTATGGACATACGTCGACATGACTTCAATTAATTCCACGTGAAAATCTCCTCTAAGCGGGGTTGGGCATCCTACCTCACGGACATACGTCAACGCGGGCTTCCGCACACAACCTCCTTCTAACTTAGTTTTTTTTTTCTCAAGCTCGGGTAGAGAGCCTCACACGTCCGGCATTAACCCGAACAATGTGGAGTAACATCACTCAAGTAACCCCCGCATTTGATATATATATGATATGAATATAAAAGCAAAATAAAGCAAATAAAAACATAAAGCATAAATATGACATGTATGAATAAAAAAATAAACATGGCGCGCAAAGAAAATAGAAACAGTTGGCTTAAAAACCAAATAGGTTAGGCTTGACTCGCTAGTGGGAACAGATATTCCCCAGTGAAGTCGCCAGCTGTGCGCACCTCGTTTTTTTCCTTGGGAAAAAAAGACGCGCAAATCCTCCGAGGTCGTTCGCAAACGCTCGGAGGGCCTTTGTGAAGCCGCCACCAAAGTTTTTGTGTAAAGGGAACGTTGATAAACCCTTAAGTTTTTTTTTGTTTAAAGGGAAACGATAATAAAACCCTTTGACGATGAGGATAAGGATTGGTCATCGTAACCATTGTCGGGTTCGGGAGTCGGTTACGCAAGGGGAAGGTATTAGCACCCCTCACGTCCGTTGTACTCAACGGGAACCTTCTATTTGGTCAAAGCTTGAATTGTTTTTAAATGTTTTGCGCGCATGTTCATTTATGTCAAAAATATAATAAAAAGGGGGGAAAAAAGAGATAAAAACAAACGAAAGAAAAGAAAAAGGTTTTTATTATTGCGCTTGACAAGATGTCGATCTTGCTCCTACGTATCTCCCGGTAGTCGGAGAATTCAAAGCGTACGTAGTTCTTTGGTAGAAAAACGTACATGTGTTGGTTGATTTTAAATGGACGATGTTTTAACCGAATTCTTGCGATTAAAACGTAGCTTGTATGCTCGCGCTCGGGAGACTTATTAAGCGTATAGCTTGTATGCTCGCGCTTGGGAGACTTATTAAGCGTTTGTTCGTGAATCGCATTAGAATTGTTAAAAGGTACGTCCATTAGGGTAAAGGGTTAATTGGTCGCTATGGGACCAAGGGAGGTGCAATGGACTCATACAAGTCAATCATTGACCGAGTGGACTCCAACGAGTCGGGCGATTGTTCAATTGATCCACTGAGATCAAGAACAGGTACAATGGACTCGGACGAGTCGAACATTGACCGAGTGGACTCTAACGAGTCGAGGGATCGAGCCTAATGGCCACGGGGGACCAAAAGGTTTGGATTGACCACCAGGGGCCAAGTTTTGGTTTGGTTAGGGTTGTACATATTGAAAATGGAATGACGATTGTCCGAGCGACGAGACATACGTCACGCATTCGTACAATCGGGGCGATGGAGAGACATACGTCACACCATCCCTTTTTCATTCATGTTTTTGGGTTGAATCATTTAGAAATCCCAAGGTATGTCAAAACATTTGGTTTGAAAACCCAAAATGGGAAGGTTTAGCAATTTTGCTAGAAAATGCGCAAGTTCGTCTCATTTTGCGAAAATGCGAACGTATTCAGCGTATGTTCATGTTTAAGTTTTGAAAATCATGAACAATATTTATTGTTCAAGTTTAGATTGAAATGATGAACATAGCTTGTTTGTTCATGTGGTTTTGAAAGTTTGAGAACATAACTTGTTTTACAAGTTATCCACAAAATGGTCATACGAACTAGTGATTTTGTCAAAATTATGCAAAATCCTTGTTATGATTTGAAAGACATGGGTTTAAAAACTCTTAGGTTCTGAGCTCTGGGGCTAGAACCTAAAAAATTGGTCATTTTGACACAAAAACTCAGATTCTGAGTTCTGTCATGGTCGCACTGCGACCATGACTTCGCACTGCGAAGCATGCGAAATTTTGAGTTCAGAAGCTGTTTCTGAACTTTTGTTCAGAAACAACTTCTGAACACACTCAGGACCTTATAGGTGGGTGAAAAACTTTGAGTTTTTGGGGTGAAAAAGGCTGGACAAACCAGTTTTGATGTTTTGAAAACCTTGGGATTTCTTTGAAATTCAAAAGGGGTTTTTTAGAATCAAATGGTTTTGAACCAAAATAGCTATGCAAACACAATTGTAAATGCAAGACAAAGCCTTAGAAACTTACAGAACTCCTTAGCAAAGCTCCAGCTGCACTTGATTTGATTTGGTTGAAGGCTTTTGCAAGAGGTTTGAATATTTGTGATGAACTTGAACTTTGGTAAAGCTTTGTGTTGGATTGGTTTTTTCTGGTTGTTTTGTGGAGGTTTGTAAGCTAAAATGAGTAGAGTTTCTGCTCTTGAAATGTTGTGTTAGTTGTCTTTGTTCCCTTGGGCATTGCCTTCTATTTATAGGCCAAAACCAAAATTTTTTTCATCATTACTAAATCCCAAAATTCAGCTGATTTGTGGCTAAGATCAAGCTGGATCCTTTTGCATTAAATGCTAATGGATAGAGGCAACCCTGCCTTGTACCAAGGGGCAAGATTCAGCCTGATTTCAGCCACAAATTCAACCAATTCTAGAAGGTAATGATGAAGAACAAAGCTGAATTGCAATTGGCTAATGCTTGGGGATCAATCCTTGCAATCTCAATGGTTGATCAATGAAAACGTGCACTGTAATGTGCAGAGATTGAGGGATGAAAAAGGCTATAATTGGCTGGTGTGAGAGGGTGAAAAGCTGCTGCAAAACAGAGTAGGCACTCATGGCTTTTCAAGTGAAAAATCCAGCTGGTTTGACTGGTTTTTGGGGCAGCAAGCAGGAGGAAAGTCCTCAAGCAGGTGGCTGGCAACCTTGTGGTGGTTAGCAGGTCACATGGGAGGGACTAGAGCTGCCCAAGGGCAAGCCCACTTGCTTGTCACATGCTAGGTTGGAAGAAAAAGCTTCCAACCTTGGCATTAATGGCAAGTCCTTCAATTCTGGTTTTGCTTGGCCCAATTAGCCATGAATGCTACTTAAAATAATTATGGAAATGATATGCAACAAATTCTGGAATTAAATCAAAGAAACCAAAAATCTGCAGAAAAATCGCAGACTTCGCAGTGCGAAGTGAGCTTCGCAGTGCGAAGTCAGCATTTTTGAAATGTTGACTTTTCTGTTGACTTTTGTTGACTTTTGACTTTTTCCCCTCTTTGATTTTTTTTTTATTTTTGTTTTAAAATGCTTAGGACAAAATTAGGGTACTACAATAAGAACCCGAAAGAGTATATAAGAAAAGTTGTCCCGATGTTTTTGCATCTAATTCAAAGAATCCTAGCAATATTAGTTTATATATATATATATATATATATATAGATGGTGCTGAATGAAAGTTGTTATAATTTATTTTTTTTTGGAAAAAACTTATAGCATCTCACTAACATTTAAAGTTGCAAATACTTGTAACAAGTCAATAATGGGCTACCTTTACTAATTGATGAGAGATTATATTTGTTAAGAGTCCCACATCGGATAGAAGATGACATGACAATGTGTTTATAAATAGGGGCAATCTTCTCCTCACGAGCCGGTTTTGTGGGGTTGTGTTAGACTCAACCACGATTTCTAAGACTATTGGTTTGCTTTCGACTAAACTGAACATGAGAGTTTTAAAAACAAACATTAAACAAATATTTACAAACATTCATAATGCTACCAAATTCAGTAATATCTCGACTTTTCTTCGCGGAAGTAATCAACCACCTTCTTCACAAAAGTTATTATAACTTTATTTTGTTGATAAAATTTATAATTTTATTTTATCTATATACAAAAGCATGAATCCTTGCTTAAAATAACCGATTAGACTTTAAAGTTAATAATAATTGGGATGAATTTCTTCATAAACTGACATAAATTTCGGAGATCTATAGTCTATTATAATACAAAAAAACTCACCTACTTCCCCGGATTCCTCTGGTAAACGAATAATTTAATTGGTGTCGGAAATTTGTTTGGAGGAGACAATTACTTTTTGAGGGAAGAACATCTCTCAAATTTGTTGGTTTTTAATTCAACCGCTTTATTTGGTGCAATCAAAGGATTCGTCGTGCTGTCAAATCATCGATGGAGGTATTGTTTAGGTAAAATCAACCTATTTATTTTAAGCAAATTTTTTAAGGTAAGTTCTCAGCTAACCTGAAGTTTAGATCGATATCAATGATATGTACTCTATTTGTGGATCTAGTACTATATGTAATTGTTTTTTATTTTGCTATTGGCCTAAATATACCATTTGTATTTTGTTTACCTCTTATTGAATAAATTGATTTCTTTTAATATTAAAAAATGCTCATTTTCTTCTTAAAAAAAATATCTCATTTAAACCATAATTTTCTAAATTTTGAGCAGCAACTAGCACTATTCACTTCAGCAAAATTCCAGATGCATAAAAAGTTTGTGTTCAGAAACCCTAACATGCAGTGGTTTCTTTCTCTAGTTCCGAGATCATAAAAAGGGTAAATGGATGCGTCAGAAGTAGCTACTAGCTAATGTTTAACTTCAGTTTAAGCACTACTCCAACTTGCAATGTCAGGAGTATATATCTTACAATAATGGTTACTAATTACTATAACAAAGGGTAAATGGTGTACTACTAGTTATTGAAATATAAATCCATTTAAGAACATGACTCCTCCCTCAAAACACAAAATTGCAAAGTCTAATCATTAAAATAACAGCATCGATATCATATTAAACTACAGCCAAGAAACTCCTACATGAAATTAATAAAATAAAATTTAAAAAGCAACCAAGAGATATATAAAATGCAACCAACTCACCAATATACACATATGTAAAGGAGATAAAACTACTAAATTATTCATTCATAGATATATAAATTAAAAAGACGCCCACAATCATATTTTTTATTCAAAACACAAAAGCAAAAGAGAATAAAAAAGAAGTTCATAATCCATATACATCAATATTACTAAGAACTAACAAGCATGCTTCCTCGCAGTCTTCTTGACAATACCCATCCTTCAAAATACAAGACAAATTCACAGATCTAAATTTGATTTTTAGATATATATGATCTCTACCTCTCTAAATTATTGGCAAATCCACACAACTCAACTCAATAAGGTGGTCTTCCATGAGCAGCAGCCCAGGCAAGAGCCTCATGTCCCATCTGCCCTCCATTATTAGGCAACAAATTTGGTGGCAAATTATACAAAGGCATGGAAGAAGGATCTGGAAGCCCACCATGCAACTGATGACCAATTCCTGATGGAGGCGATCCACCAGACGCTCCTCCACCTTGCACACCGCCCGCAGAACTAGGCCCTTCATTATTATCATTATCATCGTCATCAAGTGGAAGTCTCTCATAAGTAGCATTAGTAAAAGTAGCGGCAATAAGCATAACAGGTCCAACTGCAACAAGAGTTCCAACAACACAACCTCCAACTACCTGACCCTGACCTCCAGCAAGGTACACGGTAAGACCAGTTGAACCTGGTGGAGCAGGACCAGGTAGAAATGTCCCGGTTAAGGACAAAATCTCAAACCTACCATGAAGTGCTACAACAGCACCAGGAGCCGAAGGTTGTCTAAGAGTAACATTAGCTACAGAGCCACTTCCACTGAGAACACAAACACCGCGTTGACGCCTTCTTGCGAATTGTGCTACACTTTCTGCTATATCAGCTCCACCGGCTACCTCCATGACATGGCTCTTCAAAGCATTTGGGCTATCTCTTGTTACAAAGATGGGTGGTTTTGGTCTGTTTTTGGATCCAGGTGGTCTTCCTCTTGGTCTTCGGTTACCAACTTCAACTGCACCTTCTCTAGGTTCATCTCTGTTGTCGTCGTCTTCTTCTTCTTCTTCATCGCGATTTTCGTTGATTGTTAGGTTTGTGTTGTGGTGTTTGTTTAAACCACTTGGTGAGTGGGTTCCTGGGTCAACCCCAGATAACCCTCCTGGAATTGTCCACCAAGGATTAGCCAGAACTGTTGTTCTAGTATTTCTACACTTAATAATAAGAAGATGATGCTTTTGTTGATGAGATTATGAGAAACCAATTGGGCTTGATTAGTTTTGTTTGATTTCAGTTGTTTGTTGTGGTGTATAAAGTATAGAGATGAAACAAAAAAGTCAAACAAAATAAGAGAGCTGAAAAAACAAACAAAAGGGATATGTATGTTTATGATGACGTAACATATGATGCTCACTCACTAACTTACTCAAATGGTTGATGATAGGGTAAAGGAAAGTGAGGTGCTTAGAAAAGAGAATTAGATGCAATTACTGGATGAGAATCAAGTAAAGGGTTTGATTAAAAAAACACTGTCTAATTTTTTTTTCATTTATTTGTTTGTTTATTCTATTGGTTACAAGATAGAAGAGATATCAAACCTTTCACGGACTCAACTCAAGTACAAAGAGAGAGAATTAAAAAACAAAAAATTAGAACATAGACGGTGAGACAAAGGTGTTATAATAATGGAGTAATTATAGAAGAACACGAAACTAACTAACTGTTTGAGGATGACAAATTAAGGAGAGAAGAAGTGTTTTTGAATAAATTGATTTCATTACTATTGGTGTGAGCTGTGTTGTTGTTGACATGGGAAGATAAAATATTTGTTTTCTTACTTACTTTATTGATTTTGTCGTTTATTGACATTATTTAAGCCAATAAGTTACTTGACCAAAAAATAAAATAAGCAACATTAAAGCCAACTAACCACTTGTATGAAGTTATGATTGTTCAAGTTTCTGAGTCTCTTGCTTAGATGTATGACAAGTGGCATGTAAAAAATCAATGGCCGAGATTAAAAATGAAAATGAACCTTTCACTGTTCCCCTTCTTCTTCCCCCTCTCCCGTTTTCTGCTTCCCTCGTGCGGCTTAAGCGCAGCCATGAAGGTCAATGACTCCGCCGTGATCCACGACCACTGTGTCTTTGTTCTTATTACTCACAAAACATCTGAAAGAAAACACAATAGAGACGCTCCAAAAGAGATGTAGTTCATGAAAACTACAATCCATCACCATCTCTGCTTGTCATCTTTCCTCCGACATGATGTTTCGACAAGGCTCATTACCTCCGCCACGCCGTCTCAATCGCCGTCATCTTTCCTCCGACAAGGCTCGTGGAGTTAGCTTCTCAAGTCCCACTGCATATTCCCCCTTTCTCAATTGGAACCAGAAGTGATGTAATGTAATCAATAAGAATAACGATCCAGTGTCGGCGACTCGCGGCGGCGATGAAGCAGTCGAGGGAAGCAGAAAACGTTGAAGGGAGAAGAAGTAGAAGAAGAAGTCTCTAAAAAAAAGTAGAATAAGTTATTCTATTTTCATTAAAAGCACTATTCACTGCAGCAAAATTCCAAATGCAGAAAAAGTTTGTGTTTAGAAACCCTAACATGCAGTGGTTTCTTTCTCTAGTTCCCAGATCATAAAAAGGGTAAATGGATGTGTCAGAAGTAGCTACTAGTTAATTTTAACCTCAGTTTAAGCACTACTACAACTTGCAATGTCAGGAGTATATATCTTACAATAATGGTTACTATAACCAAGGGTAAATGGAGTACTACTAATAGTTATTGAATTTTTTAGGCTTTGGAAGTTTGGAAGGGAGGAATAAAGAGCGGACTTTCAAGATGAGAAATAAAGAGTGAAATGAAGAATTTTTTACATTTTTTTAAAAGAGTATTTTTTTAGAGAATGATAAAGTAATTCATATGATTCAAATATTTTTAATCTTAAGAATATTATAACAATATATATTAAATCTTTTATTCTTAAAAGTTATTAGGTCTAGCAACACCTAAACCTAATTTTTTCCCTTTAATTGTAATGCATTAAATGCTAAAGATTGCAACCCTAAAATTTTTCCCTCCACTCTAATTTCAAATTTGAATTTTGTTGCACATTTATTGTTATTTATTTAGTCAACAATGTAACCTTAACCTTTAGAAGTTACATAACATTTGTATTTTCCTATGTGTACTAATGACATTCAAACCGTTTTGAAAGTTACATAACAAAATAATTAATTAGCATTGGAAATAGACATGCACATTAAGTATCATTATTAGTGATGAATGTCTGTGAGGAACACGAAATGAATGAGTTTAATGGACAATTGACTTATTTCAAGTACTATATATACACACACATCGAGAATTATTTTGTCATAACAACAAAGATATCGTCTTTCACATAAGAGGTAGCCATGATGGACAGCCAATCTGCCATAAATGTCACAAAATTCTCCATTCACTGCCAAAGAGGTTTTGTTTTTCCTCAAACGATGTTATCTTTATCTGCATTTTCGTTTTCATGAGTTGAAGTTTTGCTATCTGTATTTGATGTTTTTCTTATGATTTTGGTTTTTACAGATGTGGCTTTATGGGAATATGAACCAACAGATCCAGCTTATATTCATCTCTTGAGGCTTAAATGGTGTACATATCACGTAGAGTATCATCCAAAAGAGATATGTTTGATAACATGGTCTGATTTTGTAAAGCTAATATTTGTCATATTTGCTGTCCTTTGTTCAAATTGATGTTATGTAGCAGAAAAAATGTTATAAATCAACCATTCATATTAAGATTGTAAGCCAGACACATTTTGATATGTATTATTAACTTTGTACTCTATATAATTCGTTTTTATTCAGTTTTTTAAGCTGCAATTTGACCACATTTTTTAGTTCGAACTTTAATAATTGTGATGCAATTTGTCCACATTTACTATTTTCATGATTTATATTGCTATAAATGGGTTTACTCTAAATTAGGTAATAGTTCTACTTATTTTTTTTGTTATCAAATGCAAGCAAATCATTTTAATAAATTATGTTTTCAAATACGTGACAAATTTGGTACGATTCATATGTCGTTGAAGGACATATTAAGGCACATTTTATCGCGATATTGTATATCTAATAAGGGTTTGTCTAACATGTGCAACATTGCACATGTTAAAACAACTAAAAGTAACAAAAAAATTTAAAAAAATATATTTTTTTTTATTAAAAAATTATATATTTAATATAAAATGTACAAGTTTAAATACAAACTTACTATTTTAAACTTCTTAATTTGTGTAAATTTACACATGATAGAAAAAAGCATATAATAATCATGTTTGTGTTTATCGATAGACACGTACATGACACATGTCAAAGATAACTTATTGATCATTATAACAGTCGATAAGACCCGTACGTCGCACGTGTCGAAAGTCTAGGCCAGTTTCAAAGAAGACAGTTTCCTTTGGCTGTATCATTTGCAATAACTATTAACAAGAGTCATGGCCAGACACTTAAAAATGTTGGCATAGACCTTCCAACGCCTGTATTTTCACATGGGCAATTGTATGTTGTTGTATTGAAGGTGACTTGGGTTGAAGATATTAATCACAGACGAAGATGGTGAAGATACTGATTTTACCTCTAACGTCGTCTATGAGGAAGTATTTCGTAATGTTTAATGTAAAACATATCATGTAGGTGATGATCAAATCACACTTACTATCAGTGTCATTTTAGTATTTCATACAATATTATCTTACCGTGTTGTACGTTGAAAAAAACCATTGCATTCGATTTTTATCGACTGTATTCCAGCTCATAAGACCCGTGCGGCGCACGCGTCATCAATCTAGTTTGAAGAATTTTTATAAACCCTCCAAAACTCTTCTTCAATACAAGTTTTTAGTTCCACCAAATGAGGTTGTGAGGGTTTTGTATTAATCTCCTAAAGTCCTCATCTCTCAATGTCCTCTATTTCTTCCACTTACTCCTTCTTTTTTGAAAACCTTCTCATCTCTTCCCCTCCAAACTCGCAAATAAAGTCTTAAGAACATGACTCCCCCCTCAAAACACAAAATTGCAAAGTCTAATCATTAAAACAACAGCATCGACATCATATTAAACTATAGCCATGAAGTTCCTACATGAAATTAATTAAATAAAATTTTAAAAGCAACCAAGAGATAATATAAAATGCAACCAACTCACCAATACACATATAGATAAAACTACTAAATTATTCATTCGTATATATATATATAATAAAAAGACACCCACAATCATATTTTTTATTCGAAACACAGAAGCAAAAGAGAATAAAAAAAGAAGTTCATAATTATTATGAATAATAAACTTAGGAGATGTTCATCCTTAATCTTCCACTTTCTTATAGTCCTCTTTAGTAAATGTACGGTTAGTGGTCCTTAATTGGTTGGATCATTCACTTGCTCAATTGTATCCTATAAATATGACTCATATTTTAGTGTAGAGAAATGATATTTGTACAACCGTTTTGTGACAATTTTTGTGACAACTTTCTCTCTCATACTCACATCATGTTTTGTTTTATCTCTCTATTGCTTTGGTTTTCGTGTCAATACGTATTTTTTCTTTGTAAATCTATGGTTGTCTCATAAATTGTCAACAAAATGGTTGTTCAAATAGCACAAATTTTTAGTGTAATCACACACTTGTAAAAAGAATAAGACAAAAACTAACATCTTCTCTATCTTTGATCATCTTCACTATTTTTGATCTTGTCATCAACACAAAACTCTGATCACCTGAGGTTCGAAAGTTTATAGCCAATAGGAGTGCTGTGCAAATGAAGGTAAGTTAATGTTCCGCTGAGAGGTAATATTGATAATTTCTTGTTCCTAATATTGATTTGTCATATTCTTGTTTGTAGTGACCGATAAGTCTCGGTTACAGAATTGAAATTATTTTTTTATTTTATTATGATTAGTGTTTTCTATTCCATAGACTAATTAATTAATCAGCCATCTTTTACCTAACTTTCTTGTTTAACTATACACTACTATGTATACAATGTATAATTAATTATATATATTGCTTCTGTGTACTTGCATAATAAAGTGCACGGCTGAAACAATTGCACTTATGCATATGACAGTAATCAAATGGTGCATGCATGTCATTAGATAATAACATGAAGGACGCCAATGATAATATCGTTTCAAACAAGGATTTTTTTTTTATCATTATGTATGAAAATTTGAGATATGGTTGTAGAAGAACTAATAATTTAACGAAAATTTGAGATATGGTTCTAAAAGAATTAATAATTTAACATCTAACATTTGTGAAGGATAAAAAAAATGTGATTTTCCTCCGTCATTATCGATAGAGATTTGTGGTTGAGTTCTTGAAGAACCCAATCTTTGTTCGCAATTGAAGTATATAAGATCTATTTGATCTTAGTGTATAAGGTGGACGAAAAAATTTAAAGAGTTTTTTTTTGCCCCTTGAATCTGCTTCTGAAGTTGCGAAATTGAGAAAATAATATCAAAAATTGATATAGTAGAGATTTTAATTGATATGATACATGTGAAGATGGTAAAAGTTTATGACTTATGATTATGATCTTTACTATTACTGAGTTCTCGAAAGACATATAAATTAAAGGTATTGTCATCTTTGTCACCTCTTTGCATATTATTCAACATTTATAATTTGTGCTTCAAATAATTTGTTCCTTTATATCATAATTTTTTTTTGAAATAATTTCACTACTAAAAAAAAATTGAGGGATTTCATTTTTCCGTTAGTAATTTTCCTCTCTAATTTTGCCTTTTTTAATTGTGTTTTGTTATATTTGTTGATGACATAAATATTATAATAAATTTCATAGAGATTATTTTTTTTCTTTAAAGAAAAACATATATTTTAATCGTCATAGCGTTGCCTTTCTGTGTATTAGTTTTTTGTTAGTTACTTTATACATTAGTGTAATTGCTTACTTCCTAGTTTTATATATTTGATCCATGAGTCCATACAAAGTTCTCACTTTTGCTATAAGTTACATTTAAGTTTTTGTAGAAAAAAGACACCGTATGTCATTGAGTGGTTTGCATTTTTCATGTTGATTCTGCAACACTAATATATCTTAATAGAATTTGGTATCGATGAACTTCGATAGATCTTTATTAATTTAATGTTAATATTATATTTTGATCCCTTGAATCGGGAACTCGAGTTTCAATTCCTAAAATCTAGTGCATAAAAAAAAATATTAGTATCGGAATGTTTCAACTCTTCCACAAATGTCCTTAATTTTATCGGTGAGTGTTAATTTTCTATCTAACCTTGTCTTGTTGTTAGTGCAACTATAGACACAATTAGAAAAAGAAAATAATATACTTGGTTATCAAGAAACTAATGTTAGTAGTATTTGTGACACTACAAATTAAAATTATTGAAGGCTCCAGAAGAGCCAATATAATGGTACATGGGGAATAGAGTTACGTATTGAGAATGCATTATATTCCTCCAATTCTCATAGATATTTATTAAGCTTCAAGGATATCATTCTAAATGGATATCATATTGAAATAGGAAATGAAGAAGATGTTAAATATCTCTATATTACGAGACATGTTTTGGATAAATAAAATAAGTGTAGTGAAAAAAATTACATGTCTTTCTTTTCCTTTGAATTGTACTACACTTATATTATTGAAATTGAAGCCCATATTATTGTAAACCCGAAGTTTACAAAATCATATTAAGTTTGTTGTTGGCAAGACCAGTTGGGTCATCTTGAGTATATTATGATGCGAAGAAAAAATAGGTGTTTTTTGTTTTTTATGGATATGTATTGAAGAGCCATAAGCTTCTTCAAGTCTAATAACTTTTGTGTATTATTGAAGAGCAAAAAGTTTTTTCAGATCTAATAACTTTTCCCATAAAAAGTTAATAATTTGAAGAAATGAGTCTCACATTTGGGGATTATGAATCAATACACACATAATAATCATGTGGACCAGGTATATATTTTATAACTTCAATTGATGCATCAATTATGGTCACATGTATGTTTATTGTTAACTCACAACCATAAGTTTGTGAGAGTATTTGACTAACATCTCATTTTACTCATTTTATAAGTATTGAGAGTATATGGAAATTGATATCGAACATTCGATAACATATGTTCATTTATAAAAATAGGCTTGAAGATCCATTCATTAGACGTCTAATGTTAACTGTACGATCAATACTTATAAGATAAAATCTTTCTATTTTGTACTTGAGAATATAACATCTTGCATTATGAGACATTGATTCGCATCCCCTAATTTACAATTTGAAGTTTGGTTGATAAGGCTAATATTTTCTATAAAAGCATTTTTTGGATGTGTTGTGTATGATTCAATTGCTCCAATACAATGCGCTTAGAGGAGTTGTAAAAGAATATTGAAAAAATATATTTGATATGAATCTTCATATATTATAAAGTATATTGAGTTAATAATTGGAGACTTATTTACAGTCCAGTAGGATGATTATCAAATGATGAATTTATTTTTTCCAATATCAGGGGGAGAATAAACAGTCGAATATGTGAAACAAAAGATTAAATGAATAATTTGAAATAAATTATTATTATCTAACCATGATCATCATATAAACCAATATGAACCAGAAGTTCAAAACATGATTTCACTTACAAAGTTAAGTAAAATAAATACATGATGCTAATGTTCATATCATTAAAGAAGTCCGTGTTGGACAATCTAATATTGCAAATGAATCTCAAATCCGTCTGAAGCGTGGTAGAGCAGTCGGTTCCACATACAAAAATCCTTGAAAATGATCTCAAAAGAAAGATGACCCATGTGAGGATATGAAAATTCCAAAAGAGAACTTGTACATAATTTATCTTTCAGTTCCAGCAGAACTAATCAGGTACCTGAAACTTATGAAAATAAAGAGATTTCGATAAACTATGTCATAAATGAAATACGATGGAACCGAAAAAAGTCAACGTTGACGATGTTTTATATAAAATATAACGCTATATGTTAAAAATGATAATGAGGGTCGTGAATCAAAGTCTATTAAGGATAATAGACAATACAATGTTGACATAATATAAAGATGCATTTTATTCAAAATTAAACTAGCTCTGCAAAGCGAATGGTTTTTGGACCAGTAGTCCATACATCTGAATATGTGAAAACAAAATGAGAATCATGAATTATTTATATATAAAGTCGGACTTATTGTTCAAGAGTATTGATGAAAACCTACTATTAATTTTGAAGGGGCGTATTTACCAGAAGTGAATTCAAGTACATTATCATACTTGATTAAGTCTAGAACCACTTGAAAGCTACAATCTATCTATATATAAAGTACATATTACAATATATTTATATGACTCACTTGATATTTTTATATAAAATTTCACGAAGGAATTATTTTATCGAGACATACAATTCATATTCTTGAAGATATTACTTAATCAACTTGAAATATAGAAACATGTTGTATAATATTTTTAGTGAATATTTTCTAAAAGAGATATAAAAATGATATCATTTGTAAATTTTGAAATAAACCTGAGAACTCCTGAAGAGTTTTTGAAAGATGATTTATTAAGGAAAAGATATTAAGATGAAATATGTAAGAATGATAAATATTTATTTGAGATAACAAGGTGAGTATTTGAAGGATAACAATATTTTGAATCATGAACCTTATATAGCAAAGTGCTAAAATGGTTATATATAGGAAAATCTCTTTTGTTGTACACTTCAATGGTTGTAACGTCACTAGATGTAGACAATGATTATCTGAGAACTTGAGTAAATAATGAAGAACTAATTGGTCCTGAAATACCATATTTTAGTTCAATTGAGGGACAATAATGTACCTTGATAATTATTTATGTTATCATATATATTATTTATTTTAGATATGCAGGTTATTTGTCTGTTCTTCAACATTAATGTGATTGATTGAGTTCTATTATTGAACATAAAAAAGAAACTTGTGGTTTGTCTTCAAGAAGAATAAATGCAACAATCCTTTATGAATATAATACCATGTTCATTGCTCAGTTGAAAGGATGATACAGTAAGGAAGATGGAACAAAAGAATATTTTTCAAAGTTCTTTTTCACATACGATCTTCAAAAAAGTGGTGATCTAAATATTCAACAATTTTGTTCGTGTGATAATCATGAATACCTTTTACAAAGTAACTTCCAAGTAAATTTTTTGAGCAATTGGTATGAAAGATTAATCTTCATCCTCTCAGAGATGGTTTCTTAGTTGTGGGGGAGAAATAAATATATTCTGCAATCTTTTTCCCTTAAACATGGTTTTGTCCCACTCGGTTTTCCTGACAAGGTTTTTAACAAGGCAGATATTTCAGATATTGTACTTTTTTTCCTTCACTAGCGTTTTTCCCTACAAGATTTTTTCTAAGTAAGGTTTTAATGAGGCATATCTTGATGGACATCCAAGGGGTAATGTTATGAATAATAAACTTAGTGGATGTCCATCCTTAGTCTTCCACCTTCCTATAACCCCCATTAGTGAATGTATGGTTAGTGGTCCTTAATTGGTTTGATCATTCACTTGCTCAATTGTGTCTTATAAATAGAACTCGTATTTTAGTTTAACGACACACTTGTATAGAGAATAAAACAAAAACTTTCATCTTCTCTATTTTTGATCTTGTCATTTAGTTTATTTTATAAAAATAATCCATATACATCAATATTACTAAGAACTAGAAGCATGCTTCCTCACAATCTTCTTCACAGTGCCCTATCCTTTCTAATACAAGACAAATTCACATATCTAAATTTGATTTTTAGATATATAATCTCTACCTCTCTAAATTATTGGCAAATCCACACAACTGAACTCAATAAGGCGGTCTTTCATGAGAAGCAACCCATGCAAGAGCCTCATGTTCCATATGCCCTCTAATAGTAGGCAACAAATTTGGTGGCAAATTATACAAAGGCATAGAAGAAGGATCTGGAAGCCCACCCTGCAATTGATGACCAATTCCTGGCGGAGGCGATCCACCAGACGCTCCTCCACCTTGCACACCGCAGGCACAACTAGGTCCTTCATTATTATTATTATCATTGTCATCAAGTGGAAGTCCCTCATAAGGCGTAATAGCAAAAGTAGCGGCAATAAGCATAGAAAGTCCAACTGCAACAAGAGTTCAAACAACAAAACCTCCAACTACCTGGCCCTAACCTCCAGTCAGGTACATGGTAAGACCAGTTGAACCTGGTGGAGCAGGATAAGGTAGATACATCCCAGTTAAGGACAAAATCTCAAATCTACCATGAAGTGATACAACAACATTAGGAGCTGAAGGTTGTCTAAGAGTAACATTAGCTACAGAGCCACTTCCACTTAGAACACAAACACCACGTTGACTCCTTCTTGCGAATTGTGGTACACTTTCTGCTATATCAGTTCCATTGGCTACCTCCATGACATGGCTCTTCAAATCATTTGGGCCATCTCTTGTTACAAAGATGGGTGGTTTTGGTCTATTTTTGGATCCATACGGCCTTCCTCTTGGTCTTCGGTTACCAACTTCAACTGCACCTTCTATAGGTTCATCTCTGTTGTCGTCGTCTTCTTCTTCATCACGATTTTTGTTGATTGTTAGGTTTGTGTTGTGGTGTTTGTTTAAACCCCTTGTGAATGGGTTCTTGGGTCAATCCCAGATAACCATCCATGAATTGTCCATGAAGGATTTGTCGTAACAGCTGTTGTAGTATTTCTACACTTAAGAAGAAGAAAATGATGCTTTTTTTATGAGATTATAATAAACCAATTTATCTTGATTAGTTTTGTTTGATTTCAGTTGTTTGTTGTGATGTATGAGATATATGGATGAAACAAAAAAGTCAAACTCAATAAGAGAGCTGAAAAAAGAAACAAAAGGGATAGGTATGTTTATGATGACCTAACATATGATGCTCACTCACTAACTTACTCAAATTGTTGATGATAGGGTAAAGGAAAGTGAGGTGCTTAGAAGAGAGAATTAGATGCAATTACTGAATGGGAATCAATTAAAGGGACTGATTAAAAAAACATTGTCTATTTTTTTTTCATTTATTTGTTTTGTTTATTCTATTGGTTACAAGATAGAAGAGATACCAAACCTTTCATAGACTCAACTCATGTACAAAAATAGAGAATTAAGACATCAAAAATTTGAGCATAGACATTGAGATAAAGGCGTTATAATAATGGAGTATTGGAGAAGAACATGAAACTAACTAGCTGTTTGAGGAGGACAAATTAAGGAGAGAAACATGTTTTTGAATAAATTGATTTCATTACTGTTGGTGTGAGTTGTGTTGTTGTTGACATGGGGAGATAAAATATTTGTTTTCTTACTTACTTTATTGATTTTGTCGTTTATTAATATTGTTAAGAAATTATAAAAAAGTCTCACGTTGCTTAAAAATTGAGATTAAGAGTAGTTTATAAGCATCAATTTTACTTAAATCATACCGACTAAATCGTGATTGTTTACACAAGACTCAATGAAAAAAAAAATTATAAAAATGTGGTGAAGTCGACTTGATATTAGAACATATGGAGGGATTAGGATTACACTGATGTAGCATTTAAGTGATGTTGCACCACTCAATAAAGTTTAAACGAGGACAAAATTTTAAAAAAGCTATGGTTGAACTGAACATTTATATCATCATATAAATCATCAATGTAAACTTTTACACAAATCTGAAATCATTTGATATGTTATTGACTAATCAAGACTAAGGTATTATGCGCTTTTATTGAACGTCGTTAATCTTAATGTTCCTTCGTATCAAATTGAGTTAGATTTATGTAAAGTTTACATGATTGATTGATGTTGTGATATGTCAAGTGTGAGTTAAAACTCCACAGATAGAAGAGTAGATATTACAGAGTATATAAGTGAATCAACTTGGATACCTAATGCCTTTGAATTTTGTTTGAAAATATGTGGTGTTCAAATTCACCTCAATGTTTAAGGCTCTTGGATACCCCACTAATGATTTGAAATTCCTGGCAACCTGACTGAAATATGCTGTGCACAATGTTGGCACAACTGTCCGAGCGCGTGTCTACTCAGAACTACAATTAAAATAGCACAACGTAACAAAGCACAATTAAAAGGAACACAGCGGAAATAAAAAGTACACAGAGAGTTTGTTAACCCAGTTCGGAGCAACTCTCCTACTCTGGGGGATACCAATCCAGGAATGATTCCACTATTATAGTTCTAGTGAAAAGACCAACGCAGACACACTACTTGACTTTGCACCTAGACCCTACCAGTGGCAACTCTATCTAGGAACTCCTAGATATGAGACCCCGTCTCAATTCCTACGAACAACACACTCAGTATTGTTATCAAACACACAAAACATAAAACACAACCAAGAGAAACACACGCTAATAACACATACTCACTCCGTACTTAAAAGCTTAGGAGCAGCTTACAAATTACAACTCAAAACAAACTCAGTCCTTAGCTTGAATCAGGGCGATACAAGCAAGGCTCACAATTAACAAACAAAACCCTAAAAACCTTAAAACACACGCTTTGCTAACACACACGGTTTTTAGTTACCCAACTAGGTTTGCCTTCATGAATATATAGTACTCAGATACCACGGGTCTGGGCTTTGGAATAGAGCATGGACATTGTCCGGTCCAGCTGAAAACAATCTTCTAGAAATAATAAAAAGCTTCCAAATAGAGAATAATATCTTGAGGAACAAATAGCAAGGCAAATAAAACTTCAATCAAATCTTCAGGCAGATACACGCGCCTTGATCAGCAAGCTAGAGGAAAATAAATCTTCAAGCAAATCTTTGGAAGATTGCGTACACAAATATAAAGCGCTAGCTGGCGCGAAAACACAACTCACGTAATGCTGTTCCATATGCTACCACATCTGTCCCAGCATCTGGCTAGTAGATGTTTTTGCAAAATGTAGCCAATCTACAAAAACCCTACATGATTGATTGGTGTGAATTTGGGGGAGCGATCAAGGACAGAGGCTAACACTTAAGAAAGAATGTTGTCATGTTTTAAGTGTATGTTAAATTCCAACACAGAATAGAAATATAGATATTGAACTATATAAATGAGAAAACTCATATACTTGAACTAAGATTTAGATGAAAATGTGTATATTGAAATCGTTGAGCTTGTAATATGATCCTCTTATATTTTAATTAATATAAGTTTGTTTGTTCGTTTTTGTAGTATAATGGGAATGAAGAATAGTAAGCACTGTTTTGAGAGGTTCTAAAAAATTAGGGTTTTGTGCTAGCAGACAGGTTGAGGTGGGTGGGGAGCACGTCGTTTTCTCGAGGCCCAATATATACCTATATACGTTACCATGAGATGAGTGTGAGTGTGTGTGTATGTGTGCGCGCGCGCGCGTGTGTGTGTCCATAATGAGTGAGAGTGAGTCCATGTAATCGTTGAAAGGAAGAAGAAGAAAGACATACATATTGGTAAACCTTTCAATCTTGTAAGTTGTAACCATTTCAGCTACTAGCACACTATCCAAACCAACAAACATTATTACTGGTTGGTTGTTTTCTCATTTTTCTTTTCAATAACAGTTCTTCTTTTTTACTTTTATCTTTATATATTTTGTTCACTAGAGTTACTCATATTTAAAACATGATAGAGAACTAAATGATAGGATGCTTAGTTGAATAGTAAATTATTAGTGTAAATATGTTATGTTATGTTATGTTATGTTATGAATAATGTAGTGGATGTCTATCCTTCGTCTTCCACCTTCCTATAGCTCGCATAAGTAAATGGATAGATAGTGGTCCTTAATTACTTTTGATCATTCACTTTCTAATTTTGGGTCCTATAAATATGACTCATATTTTAGTGTAAAGATACACTTGTGAAGAGAATATTACACAAAGTTTTCATCTTTGATATTGTGCTTTTACTTTATTTTATAACCATTTAGTAATTTTTATATATTAGTTATTATTTGTAATTGCTATGTTTCTAGCACTTTTTTAGGATGTTCAAGATTATGTCACATGGATGATTATGATCTATTTAGAATACTATATATTGAGTGTATTGTCTCATTAGAGAAGAAAAACAAAATGAATGAAAAAGTTATTTTATTTTCTCTAGTTAGTTTATTTCTTCTTCCATTTTAATTTAGAACCCTAGTTTCTTATAGTTTTGTTGGTGATAGTGTTTAGATCTTATCAATTAAAAAATTAATAGTTTGATTAGTGATATTGTTTAGATTCTATCAATTAAAAAATAAAAAAACTTTGTCATTCATTTTGCTTTTCTTCTCTAATGAGACAGTGCACTCGATATGTAGTATTCTGAATAGATCATAACCATCCATGTGGCATAATCTTGAACCCCCTAAGAAAGTACTAGAATCATAGCAATTAGAAATATAACAACTAATATTTATAAAAAAAATATTAAATAACATATTTAAACTAAGAGTTTATTGGCTCAACTAGGCATCCTATCACTAATGTTGGCACATCTTTTAAAGTATTCCAACATTAATTTGGCTACACGTTGTGAGATACTAGCGCCTTTTCTAGACCCAATTTCGTTGGTTTTCTATAAATTCTTCTACTCTCATTTTGGATATATATTGCTACACATCCTTCAATTTAGTTTTTACCAATAAAAATTAAATTACCATTACCACTTTTTTCATCCTACAACGAGTGACATACTTGTGTTCATTTGAAGCATGACAAAGGGCTCCTTAGACAAAACCGAAGACAATATGAACCAATTAGATATTTTATACCAAATTGCACTACCAAAGTATATAACAATAAGTGCAGAGTTTTATCATCGCAATAAAATATTGATCTCACATGGACTTGTGAATCTCAAGGTGTATTTAATGGTAAGTGGTGCCAAATCAAAGAGAATATTTATAGGCTGAGCACTATTACATTCATGCATTAACATCATAAGCATCAGATTGAATAGCAATTATACAAATAAATGGCGAAAAGAAAAACCACTAAACATGAGTTTATAGAGCTGCTACGGCCGTAGCCCACCATTACGGCTGACCATAACAATTTCTGTTTTGAATGCATGAGCATTTGCCTTCTCCCATCATTTTTAGACGATGGTTTTGAAACTTGATGGTCTGATTTCTGAATTGGGTGTTGGGTTATTTCCCACTCGTTCATTGAAAATGGCCTTGATTATATTAGGTCTTGGCTTGGACAAAAGACTTGGTAGATTTTAGTATCTTTTTACCCCATTGAACCATATATCTCTCATATTACCTACTTATTCAAAATATAGTAAAAAGAAAATAAAACTTAAATAAAAATATAATTTTATAAAACAAAACATTATTAGAAAATACTATAAAATATAGTGTTATTACATAGTCATAAGTTGTAAATAAATGGTTTTCATTTTCCCTAATTTTCGTACACCATGCACACAACGACTTAAAACCTCCACCATAAACGCCTGTCTGCAATAGATTAGCTCTTGTTGGCAACCACACCATAATTTGTTTCTGAGAAGATCAATGAATTTTAATGAAGCATAGCTTTTCCATAGTTTTCCATTTCAAGATTAATTTTCAACCCCAAGTCTAAATATTCTTTGTGCAATGACATCGCAAAAAAGTTTTAAGAAAACTTCACTTGACACATTATCTAATCAATACATCGGACCAAAAAAATGATATCTCCCAATTCTCAAGTTTTTTTAAAATCATAACCAATCTCCTTCGATACCTCTCATCAAGCCCACCCCACAAAGATCCCTCCACTATAGAGGTTTCCAATTTGACCTTGTACCTCTTGACACATTCAAATCAACTCATATTCCAACCCCGTATTTTGGAAATATCACTTCCTTCCAAGGAGATTATTTTAGCTCCCCCAACAACCACCGCCTCAACTTTGTCAAAAGTAACAAGTTCATAATTCTTAAATCTTTTACTCCAAAGACCACCTTCTCTCCTTTGGATACCTAGTAGGGTCTTCCAAATAGTCATTGGTGTCTTGAAGAAAGACAAGTAAAAAATTGAAATTGAAGTAAGAACCAAACTGCTTAGCACCACCTTATGTACCACCCAAAGTTATACATCTATTCTTTCAAGATTTGACTGTACTCTCAACGACCTCCACCACCGGCTTCTATGTAGAAACCTTCTTTGGATTTGCACCTACCGATAGTCCAAAATAAATGAAAGGTAACTCCCCAGACTTTGTAATTCAAGAATTTAGAAATGGTGTTAATAAAACCGATTTATAAAAGCGGTATTTAGTATTATAGATGTACTCAATATTATTATAAATGTAAAGTAGAAAATTTTAAATTTAGAATAATGCATATATTATGGTACATTTTAATAAAGGAAAACGCTTACAAGTTCCCTTAAGACATTGTATTAGGTTGAATAATGAAGTTGAAGTCAAGCTACCACATCATTTAGACCAAATGTTGCACACCACTTCACATTGCAAGGAAAGATGGAGAGACGATTTCTCAACACCATCACACACGATCAATTTGGATTGGCTCTCGTTCGTTTAGAAAATATAATTCGAGGAACTATATCTGGAACAATTAGATATAAATTGATACCGACTCCTCAAAATTTAGTGATTTCAAAATTTAATGTTGGTTCATTAGAACCATATAAACCGATACCCAGAATTCCCATTAATAAAAAAACAGAACCTCCTGCAGTGAAGACACAACAAATTGAGGCTTCCGGAGCTAAGACATTACACTTATAAAGATTTATTCTCGTTGGAATCCGATCAAGAAGGAGTTTCCAAGAGAAGACCACCACTTTTGACGGAGCGAGATTTTCCCAAGGTGACCAGACAATTGCTTCTCAATACCATTTTGAGTGTCCTCCAAAACCATCAATCTTTCTAGCATCTTATAAGTAGACTTCACCAAAAACATCTCATCCTCCTCTGGTCTCCACTCCCAAAAGTCTTCTTCTTGAGACCACATATGCACATCCAACAAGTTATTAAGTAAATCATCCTCCCAAACAAACAATTGTCGCCTCCAAGAGAACTCCACTAACCTTTTCCCTTAATTTGACACCCATATGTCCTTAAAGTTTGCTTGTTGTTGGTTGGAAATTGCATAAAGTTATGGGTATTGGACACAAAGCAATAAATTCCCCCTCCAAGGTTCATTCCAAAAACTAGTATTCCCTCCATTATCAACCGTTCTCACCACCTCCTGTTGAGCCAATTTGACCCAATGAAATCCTCTAAATTCGTGATATATTTCCACCATCTTAATGCATACCTAACTACCCCAATCCAACAAGCTACTAATGTGACATCCATATTTCTCAACTAGAACCTCTTTTCAAATTGCATTATCGAATTGAATCAACCGTCATCTTCATTTTGGCAATAGACCCAAATTGATCACCCTAACATCCCTCACACCTAAATTTCCATTACCTCTCGGTTGGAAAATTGTTCTCCATTTTACCAACATAATTTTTGCACCCCCCCCCCCCAAAAAAAAAAAAAACTCTTTGAATTCCAACAACATTCCTCTACACCTTCGCCGTCATCTTCAAAAAGGATAAGTAAAAAATTGATATCGAATTTAGAAGAAAAATTCGACCACCAATGCTAATAAATTTATTTCCTCGAAAATTTAATTTTCGCCTCAATTGCTCCAATAACGACTCTCAAGTAGATAAATTCCTCGGATTTGCCCCGTTGTTAGCCCCAAATATTTGAACAAAAGACCTCACTCACGACAATTCAGAAAATTACACATCATTAACATAAACTCTTGTGACACATTCACTCCCCACTAAACAACTTTTGAAAAAAAAATCACTTTCAAACCCGACATTATCTCAAAACCTCTCAACAAAGCCATTAACATATTTATTAAGGTGAGATGTAATTATGTTTTTATATTAAAAAAATATATCATAGAAAAGGAAATGAATTTATTTCTCTTAAAAAATAGAAATGGTAATGTCGTGGCCTTGTTTTTCGTGTCATGTTTTCCAGGTTTTTCTAGTAAATAAAGGTATTTTAATGTTTTTTAATTTATAAATGATACATATGGATCATGTATAAGATTTAATATGATTTAATGAGTTTATCTAATGGACCTCCTAAAAAGTTTCAAATGTGAACCTTAACCATTTTTACTAAAATAATAAAAGCTTATAATAATAAAAAATGGGAAAAGATGTAACGTTTTATTTAAAGAGTCAATGTTTGGACTCTTTTTTAAATGTCCATATTACATTCACCTTGATTTAATTACAAATAATCCAGTAAAAAGTCAATGGAATTGAAAATTTGAATTGGAGTTATACTTGTCGTTGGTGGTGAAGTCAAAAAGGACATATACAAACATGAAAGTGGAGTTGTCATGATTGAGGCCAAGTACAATGGACATTCCAACTCCAACTCAATACAAAAAATATAGAGACCAAAGATGAGGAGGGTGAAGTACAGTGGTCACTCCACCGAGAAAACAAAGATAATGGTCACCCCATAACAAAATACACAATGAGTTCACTTGCTTCCCGCATGATACTCATCTTGGGGCTAGTTAACTAAGCGCGAAAAATATAGGATAAATTAATGTTGAATGTTTTGATTGTCACATGTCAGTATGGTTATCTTGTTGGGGAGTTCAGGGTTAATATGGTTAATGTTCCAAAACCATAAGAGAGACGCCACATTTCCCACCGAAAACATTAGGTATATTGGCAAATTTGGACTTAACCACTCCCATAACAGGATCCAACACGGAATACAATTATGTTCCTCCACCAAGCCGAACAAAGGCTATGATACCACTTTTTGGGGAGACATCACATTTTCACCTAAAATCTTAAGACATTGGAAATATGAGTCACCTCTGTTATCAATTCAACATTTTACTCATTGATATGTGATGTGAGACTTAACCATTCTCATTTAAAACCCAACATGTCATTACTTTTTTTTTGAGTGTAGAACTAATGCAGAATAGAAGGTTGGTCTTGTTGTTAACAAAGAAGTTGAAGACCAACTTTATTAGGGTAATTATTGTTATATCGAGTGACGTGCACAATGCAATTTGTTTTTGGTTTTTGTCCAGCAAAGGGTGCTTGCGAAAATGTGGAAGAGTAAGGTTTTAATTTGACACTTTGTCATTTGGGCGATATGAACTGGTAGAAACGAGAAGATATTCTAGGGTTTGGGAAGGGAGGTTTCTAATACATGAGTAGAGCATGTTAAAGTACAACCTTAAGAATGGTTTTTGGTAAGGACAAAAGGCATTGTTTATTATATATGAGTGGTGTGTTGACTCTATAGATAGATTATCTCGATAGGGGCAGCTCCCTTCTATCTTTGGGGTACATTTATCTTTGTTATCACCTTCTCTAATTATCTTCTTCTTAGATTATATATGAGTTTAGGTACTCCTGGTGCTCCAATTTAATGTGAAAATTTATTTGCTGCTTCAATAAAATAAAATAAAATAAAACTAGTACGGAAACAAAGAAAAATTTGTAAAACATGATGAGGTCAAAGGAAATATAATTTCTTTTGGAGATTATTTCAAGGGTATTATACTATTTTAATTTCATAAAAGAATGGTGCTCTCAATATTAGTCATGTATTTTTACCATGTTCATAACCTAATTAGCAATAGTTTTAGTTGCTTGAAGCTCAGATGAATGATTGCCGTTTATGGCTTCAAGATCAAAATTATAATTTGATTGCCAGGTGTTGCTTGAAGGCTAGCATAAAAAACGAATTTTGGATCAATCAAGGCTTTAAGAGACAAAATGATTGTAAAAGTAATGTCTTTTATATATCATCTCAATCAATCGTGTAAAACATGTCTTTTTGAAAGTATGCAAGAAGTTAATTTCCAAAAGGAGCAAATTTAAGAGCGAATCAGTCTCTCCAACTTTGTTTCATACGACAAGATGTGTGTGGCCCAATTGATCCATCTTTCTTTGATGATAATAAATAGGGAAATGCTAACTAATGTCTTTAGGATATTGTTTAAGCATCTAAAAGTAACCGATTTTACATTAAAAATTGTGTATTATGACTTTTAAATGTGTTTTATTTGTATTTTCAAGACAAATTTTTGTTTGTGAGTTCTTTAAACAATGTATTTAAGACACTTGTTAGCAAGATCCTAATAAATATGGTCTTGGACATTAGTAGCTTTTAAAAATTTCAAAGCTGTTGTGAAAAAGAAGAGTGGTTATGTAAATCAAATCTATAAGATTCAATAGAGGTGGACAATTCACTTCTAGAATCTAATGTAATTTGTAAATAATATGAGATGGGAAAGCAAAGGAAGAATAAAAAAATAGAACCTACTTGCTCCTATTAGAACAAGTGGGTTTACCTAATGAGCGCGGAGAGTGTCCTTCTTTCACAAGTGAGTATAATTAGTGTGATTGGTCGTATGCTACTTCTCTAAAATTGGGGGAGGGGCAAAAGACACTGATGCACAAGTAAGATTAGGTGTTGGCGGATAGCGAAGTGAGTAATTAGTAAGTATGAGTGTGATTTTCGTAGGTGGGGGCGAGGCCCCTTATTTATCATGATGTATATGGTGTGATGCTCCTTATTGGTTGCTATCTTCTCTTGATGGACCTTGACTTGGCCCTTTTATTGAGGAAAATTGTTTTTCTCAATTCAAGATTTGCTTAAAAACACAATGAAATGACGCAATTACCCCTAATGGTAGTTAATTGGACGCATGTCATTAGTCTAACAAGCCATATAGGCTTATGAAACTCCCAGACGCCAGTCTAAAAATAAGTTTGTGTCAGGCTATAAGCTAGAGCTTGGCCTTGATTTTTTTTTTTTACCAAATTAAGTTTGGGTCTTACTAAGTCTACTTCGGTCTAGCCTATTGTCACCTATACTTGAGATATTTGATCTATTGGTGCTCACAATACTCCTCTTTTCTATTGTTAATGTGTATGAGTTTCGCATTATTAGATAGAAAGACTACTTATATTCAATCACAATAAAGCTCCCAGGTGATAAATAGTTGATTAAAAAAAAGTGATAAATAATTAACATAATTAATAAATAAACCAGTCTCATTGAAATAAAGTATTTCAATAGAGGAAAGTAATTTTCATAAGAAATTTTGAGGAAAGTAAGAGATTGTTAGGGACACTTTCATTCCTTTAACATTTTTTCCTTTCACTTTTTTTCCATCCAAACAAAGCATAAAAGGTGACGAAACCTTGAGTGGGTGAGTTGTGGTATAGATAGTAGGATTTGGATTGCATGCAATGGAATCCATAGATAGTGAAACTTGGAATAAAAAGAAGGGAATAGGAGTGGTGGTGGGCTGGTGGCAGAGGAAAAGGAAGTGAGAGAGTGTGGGGTGAATGAAGGAAAAGGGTGAGGTGCTAACAGGGATTTCCACATCAAATGTTCATTTGATTTATCACATCACTGTTTAAAAAAGTAGGTAAGTTAAGTGTTACTAGGGAAGGCAAGACCATGCGAAGAGAGTAAATGAAAACTGAGATTGGTGATGATAAATGAATGTTCCATGACCATGAGTACATGACAGAATAGTGAATCAGCTGTCTATCATGCAATGAATCTTCAAGTCAACTGTGTCCACTGTCCACTGATTTGCCTGACACCGTAACTCAAAGTTTAAATAGTGCATCCACTGACACTATAGTATTTGTAGCTCCAGATTTCATTTCATGGATCATAATAAATGTTGTAACTCACTGCCACAGACAGTGGTATCTGTTGATGCATGGTCCCATGATGCAGTACAGCCAGAACTGTCTAACACCTTAATGGAAACAGGATTTCAACGGTGTGTGGGTAGAGCCGCAGCAGATATGATTTTTATTTCATTGAGGAACTTTCTTTTATTTTTTCTCATTCAATATATGATTTTTGCTGATAATTTACATGGTTAATATGAGAACAACTATATCATCAAAACAAACAAACAATATCATCACACGTTATTTATATGCCAACTTATAGTCCTTATTTATATGACTTTTCACGGTTAAATAACCATACATGATTACAAAATTTAATAGCAATGCTTTTAACAATTATAAAATCTTTATAATTAAATACATTTTTTAAAAATTCTTAATAATTTAAATACATATTAAACACAATTTATAAATTACAAGTTCAAACTAAATAAAATCGCCCCCCGACGGGTACCCGTGCGTCAGCACGGGTATTTTATTAGTTTACTACTCAAAAAAATTATTATTTAGAATCTCATAGAGCATGTGTACATTTGATCTCTTATAGCATATAATTAATTACATTACATCCAAATGCAGCATGAGAGGTTCAGATTTTCAAACCAGAAAACAAAAAGCTTTTACCTCAATATCTATATTTTAAGAAAATTGTTTTTCCCACTTCACACAAAGCTAAGAAACACCATGAAATGACAATTTTAACCCCAAATTTCATCCGTAGTTAACTACCGCCGGTAAAAATCAAGCGACAGTTAACTGCCGTTGAGGTTAAACTTGTCATTTCATGATGTTTCTTAGGTTTGTTTGAAGTGGAAAAATCAATTTTCATATTTTTAAGGCTAATGACCTTGTATCACATTTTACATTGGCCCAAGTATCTCCAAACCATCTTATCCATCCAATAACCCACCCCCCAAAACAATAATTTAGTGCAGAATGTATTATGCCTAAATGTGTCAAATCGGGCTGTCCGGCCTAGCCCATCAGACCAAAGTTCCAAAGTAGGCCGGACCATATTTCTTTTAGGTCACATATCTTATGGTCTAGTCTAGCCTAAAACACATTAGGGCGAGCTTGGTTAAATCTGCGTTTTCTTTTTGAGAGACATATATTTTTTTTGGGTTAAATAAGTAAATGGTCCCCCTAAATATACCAACATTTGATTTTAGTCCCCCTAAAATATTTCTTAGGCTTTTGGTCCCTTCAAAATTTTTCACCAATGAAATTAGTCCCTACTTTTTAGTCAACTCATGTCTAACCTTCATATTTTTTAATGAAATTTTCCATATATGGGTAGAAAATTATGACAATATTTTCCAAAAAAAATTAGTATTTTTTAATAAAACATGAATTTAATATGAATTTTTTAGCACCAAAAACATAAAAATTCATATTTAATTCATGTTTTCTTAAAAAATTCCAATTTTTTTGGGGAGAGATTGTCATAATATTCTATCCATTTCTGGAAAACTTCATTAAAAATTATGAAGGTTAGACATGAGTTGACCAACAAGTATGGACTAATTTCATAGATACAAAATTTTGGAGGGACCAAAAGCCTAAAGAATATTTTAGGGGAACTAAAATCAAATGTTGGTATATTTAGAGGGACCATTTACTTATTTAACCCTATTTTTTTTTCTATAAGATTGCATAATATATAGATGAAGTTTGGCTCGATGTGAGAAACGGGGCGTAGTGACCTGGTTATTTTCGTAACTATATAAATAAGGAGTTCAGTCCAACCCAAAAAATGGACCTATTGGGATGGCCCGTCTGGTTTGACTAAAATCGACATCTCTGTTTATGCCAAGTGCAGGCATCTTTACACTGATAGCATAGTTGTAAAATTGATTGACAGACAGAATCTTGCCCATTGCTTCACATCTGAAGTGCTTACTTTTCCAATGTTAAACCACTTCATCTTAAGCAGAAACTTACTCTCTAATTAAGAGAGACTTACTCTCTGAATTAGCACTATGAACCACCTAAGCAAATCAATGGAATCAGGAACCGGTGGCAGGCAAGAAACTTAGACCCTATGACTGGATTATAAATTCATAATACAGAACTTTTGAGTAGAGTAAATGCACGGATGAATTAACAGCAACTAAACATAATTAGAAGTTCAGTATGAATATATTTGCCCAATGATAGGTTATATATTTTAAAAATCAAATTGCAACCAAAATGCTACTACGTTTTTCAAATATTCAACAACATTAATCATCAATTAATGTACAAACTAATCCATTGTGGTATCAAAGTGATGCCTTTGAATGGTACAATAAATTAAGGAAATGCTCACCACACTGAGGATTACAATATCTAGAATGAGTTCAATCGAGTAACGAATCACCACACTGCAATTTCCATTTCATGCAATCTTCCAAATTGAAACTGCTTGCACAACCCAGTAACGCGTTTTGTTGTTGTTCATAACGACATATATAATTCAATCCTTTAAGAAGTTCACATATAGCTTCTTCTGTCTTTATCTTATCAGCAAAGTATAATGTCTGAAATAGTAGCACATTCGTCCTGCTAACTATTCCGCGTTGCTCAAAATTCCTCTCACTTTGCCATTTCATCATATTATGAGCAAGCGGAGCAAGCCACCGAAGTATCCCATCAAGAGTCGCCTTCCATTCATGTGCAAGAGGGGCATCATATATGGCCAAATTCTTGACATATGTCTTAAGTTTGGCCTTCAAAGATAACCTTAAGCTAGTTGGCAGCATCTTATATAGATCATCTCTAGCTTCCTCACCAATTAAATGCGGAAAGCTAAGTACTTTCTCAATGACAATAATGATATTAGCATAATGCAATGCTAGAGCACATCCTCCAAGAGTAGAAGGAGGAGCATAAACAACAGCTAATCCACTATTTGAACCAAAGGTTGAGCATAAGTGCTCCTTTTTCTTGACAATATTTCCAATCCCAGTAGGACTTTGAGAGCTTGATACACAACTGTATTGGTCCTCACGATCGATAGCAACATCATCAAAATCGTCAAATTTTGAAACTGAGCTACTTAAACTGAGACATTCCATGAAAAGTCTCCCAGGACTTGTTCCACAAGGAAAACCAAAATCTTCAAGTTGAACATATGCTAACCCACCTCTCTTCATATCAATATTAGGCCTACTACTACCATTTCCCCCAATTGAACTCAAATTGTAACCAGTTTTCTTGCTATGACTGCGTTTCAACTTCTCCGACAAATTCACCTCAACATTAATCAAGCTAGACGCCGAACCACATTCATTTCGCACGAGTGGTGAACCTTCACAATTACCAATCCCAAGGCCATCCTTCCTCACAGTAGAATCACCAAAGACCATACAGATTCTTGCATACAAGGTACAAACTGTCCTAGCCAACAACTCAACAACCTTATCAAAAGTCTGATTCCAAAGTGAAATCTCCTTAAGATGCCTCACATCTTGCTTCTGCCATACAAGCCTCTGCTCAAACCCTCTTCTATTCTCCTCATTCTGGCTATTATTCTGAAACTTCTTCACTGTTTGCTCCAACTCATTCAAACCCCCCATTTTACTATACAAACTCCGAGTAGCACTCACATACCTATCCATTTTCCTCACCATTCCTTCCATATGCTTAACTAAAAACCCCAATTCATTCACATCTATAACACCACTAACAATATCACCATACACATGCTCAAAGCCTTGCAAAGCAGGCACAGAACACTTCTTCCCTAACCTAGAAACCACGCCAGCAACACGGTTCAATTCCTCGAGCTTCTCACGTCGAACAAGCTCCAATAAATAACCCTCTTCTGAAGAAACCAAATTCCTAACACCCTCTGAGTTCAAGATTTCATTCCTTAACTTTGTTATCTCAGATTCAGACAATGATTTATAAAGGTAAATGGTTTTGGACATTACATTAGCTACTTCAAAAGAAAGAATACCTATGGTTTCTACTTTCTTGTTCTCTTTCCTTTTAGGACCATGTTTTCTACTAGTAGAAGAAGTTTCAAGCAAAAGGGCTTGTTTAATATTTGCACTAACCTGGTTACCCATCTTCAAAATCCAAGCTTCAGCAACCATAGCTAGTTAGCCACCACTTTCACCAAATTTTCCTTCTTTATCAGCCCAAAAGTGAAAATTTCTAAAAAAAACAAAATTTAACCAATAAAGATCAAACCCATTAAAGGGAAGAAGGAGAAGATCACAAAAAACTTACTAAAAATGCAAACTTTCATGGTAAAAAATGGTTTTAGGGATGAAATTTTTGAGGGGGTGTAGAAAAAACAAAAGGGTGCAAATAGAATAAAAATTGAAGAATAGTAGAGAAGTCAAAAAGTGGCATAGCAAAAGCAATGAGAAGAAGAGACAGAAAGAAAGTGGAGGGAAAAGAGATATAGGTTAAGGTTTTGATGTGTTCTTTGTCTCTTGTTCTACATTTCAAAAAGGAGATTCAGAATTCAGAAAGTAAAAGGACTTTTCAATTTTGTACATAAAAAAAATAAGTGCTTATTCAATTTTGAATTTTATAGTGTCTGCTACTGATATTGCGTCATTCAATTAATTTTGGAGGTTCTTTTTTGAGTAAAGAAATTAAAATAGTTGCCAACTTGTTGCTATTGTGAAGTATACAAGTTTAACTTCTACCTACCATCCAAAATAGGAGCACAAAACAGCTACACGATGCATAGACATTATTAAAAATATGTTAAAAATGTATATTACTATAATTATCCATACACAAAATTTGAAACTCAAGCTAGTTGATTGATCAATATTTTAAAAAGAAATACAATTTAAGCAATAATGTATATTATTTATTTATTATATAGTATTTTATTACAACTATGTTTTGATGATGACAAAAATTAGTCAAATTTATTAACTATATTAGTGCATTAGTTATTTGGATTAGGCATGGTTTTAGTTGTATTTCAATTTTTGAACATTAGTATGAAGACAAAACATAAGTCAAAGTTGTTAACCAATGTGGTGTTGGTGGAAGAATTTTGCCCACTAAGAAGGAGGTTCTAAAAAATTTATCTATTCTCACACTATAAAACTTAATGGTTAGGGAAAACACAATCTTGACTTATTCTTATCAATCAACAACTCGATGATTTCCTACTTTTTTATATCTTTTTACAATAAACTTTCATTCATTTCTTCTACTTTTTAAATTCAAATTTTATCATTTTTTTTCCGCTCATTCCAATCTTCTCTCACACTCCTTGCATTTTATCTTTTTCTTCCTCCCATTTCTTTTCTCTTTCATGTGTTACACTTCCATCTCTATCTTGTCAGATTCAAACACTAGACATTTAACTTCTTAATTCTTTTAATTATTTAGTTTGATCAAGTGAACTACTCATCCTTTGTGCGTTGTGTTTATTAATTTTATTAAATATATTTAGATATGGAACTTTGATTTTTTATCAGCACCACAATGCAACAATACCTTGAAATTCATGCTTCAATGGATCATTTGGCTGTGTTTTGTCAAGAAAGTGTTTGGCCTCTACTCATGCTTCAATGGGCTATGCTTCAACAATACTATGAGTTTGATTTTTAATATGTGGTTGTTTGGCCTTTATATAAGTTATTGATTGTTGAGCAATTTCTATTCACCTCAACCATTTTCTCTATTTTGACAGGAAACTATTTTCTCTTCCAATAACTTTCAAAGGTTCAGCTATTATTTCTTTCTATATCACTAGTTTGTTGGCGTATTTTTGTGGTAGGATACAATACACTATCCTTCTAGAAAAAGTTTGTGCAGAAAAATTTCACTCTACAAAATCATGCAATTTAGGTTTAAACAAGAGTGAGTATATGTATGTTGTCCATATATATTTTTTGCTCTAATATTTTTATTTTTTTTTCACCATAAGTTGATCCCTCTCCAACAAGTTGGCTCTAGTTTTCTCTCTCTAGTTCTCTCTTGCATTTTCTTTATTGAGGGGAGTTTTGAGTCAATTTTTGACCTAAGACCACCTATTTTGTCTTTTTCTCTCTTTTCAATATAAACAAACGATTTTCACATAGATCTAGATTTTTTTTCTTCGTGATTTCATTGTCTGAGTGTAACGTTGTGTTGTTCGTCCTTTTGTCTGGTGTTGTTTGATTTCTTCTCGTCATGTTGCGTGTTGCGGTGTTCATTTGATTTCTATCGAAAGATTGGTTATTCAATCAATGATTTGGGCGTCACGTTGCATATCCGGAGGCATGCTTATTCTGGTTACTTTAATTTCATCATATTATTTGTAGGTATTTTGTCGTTGTATGCTATTAACTTGGATGTTGTGAGTTAGTTCGCAAATTTATCATTTACGTTTTTAGCGATGTTTAATGATATACCCTATCAATCTGAATGAATATCATTTTATTTTTTGTCGTTGTCCATCATTATTACTCCCTCCGTCCCAAATTAAGTGATTCATTTGCTCATTTCACACATATTAAGAAAAATGTATAATAGAAGGAGAGAGAAAAATGGTTTTAAGTGTTCTTGTCAAGTATTGGTGCATTTACTATTATCATAAATGCAAAGTGGAATATATTGAATTTGGAGTGATGAAAGTAGTATTAATTAGAGTTATAATTGAAAAAAAATATTAATATTGCATTGAAAAGTTAAATGTGTAAGTTATTTTGAGACAACATTTTTTTACAAAAGGGTCACTTATTATTGGACGGAGGGAGTATTTTGTCATTACCTCCTTCTCTTCCTTTTTTTGTGAATTTAGTTTTATTGAAGTACTTCGGTGTAATTAGTTGCTTTTCTTTGTTTGTTGAGTGCCATATTTGTTCAAATCTTCGATCGTTTCAAGTTACAGTTCTTCAACATCTTTGTGCAGATCAAGTTTCTAACATGCGTGAGAGTTCAAATCGGTCTATTTTTGGTCTTTTATACATTGAATTTCTTTGTGTCTGCATTACTTTTTGATGCTCTTAAACCGTTCATTTTGTGGGATGAATGTTTTGAGGTTGATAATTTTGCAGTCAAACATCAAGGGTTGACAATATATTGCCATTTCAAAGATTGGAGTATAGAAATCAAGCCTTAAAAAATAATTCATGATCAGTACAATAAAGGTATCATGGTTTTTCTAACATTTCTTTTTGTTGATGAAACATCAAGGGTTGATAACAATCTCTTTTCATCAATGATTGTAACATTTACTCTTTTATTTGATGAAATTCTTGTGGGTCTCACCATTTTCTGTATAAACTATTTTTAAAGTGTAGATCCTACATAATCTTCTTCCGATAAGAATATGAGTGTTAGAGTAAGTGTTAAAAAGAGGGTTTTGCTAGCACTTCCCTATGTTGTTATATGTAACATTTATTCATAGTTATTACCATTGTTGATACAATTTTAGTAGGGAAACAAAAGTGTCATGTTTTCTCATTGATAAGAATAACATACATGTTTTAGATTAGGAAGACTAAATGGCATCGACAATCTGAAAAACTTACCTATTTTTTTTATTAGGAACAATAACTTACATGTACTTCGTTGTTACAACTTTTCTTTTGGATGGGAAATTAATATTTAACCTACAATCTCAATCATACACAAACCGATGATTAAGAAAGTATGATAAGAATTAGAGTTGAAGGAACAATAATATAAGAGCTTGCTTCCACTAAAAATGTTGACTTCTTATTTCCTACTGATTCATTATGATTTCTCTCATATAAATTCTATAGTATACCATGAAAGGGAGTTTTTCAGAATGCACTGGACACTCTTTAACGAGTTGCTTCGCTACGACTCTTTGGAGTATTTGGAAAAGTCAAAATGAATGTGTGGGGCAGGGTTGTCTACTGACTACATCATGTATTGTTGATGTTGCACTCGATTCTTGCACGGGTTTGCACTTGATCATCTCAACTTGCCCATCATGTCAATTACTTTGTAAACATCTCATTTTGGTCTAAACCACCACATAGCTCCATAAAATGTAGTGTTGATTGTGCAGTTTTGCTGATAAAGGCATGATGGGCTTTTTGTGCTTTGTTGACCATTTAGGAGACTTTATTTGTGCACAAACATCATGAACTTCCTCTCATTTCACCGTGGCAGAAGGGGAAAATATGGTCGTTTTAAAGGCTTTACATTTGAATCAACAAGTGGGATATGAATTTGTTCTTTTTGGTCAGACACTAAAATTGTAGCAGAAGTAAGCAATAATTTGAACCATATACCATTTGAACCCGGCGACATATTTTTATAAATGTTGAGTAATTTTATCTACTCATGTTAATTTCCATTTAAAGTTTGTACGACGAAAAGTCAATATGGTCTCTCATTCTCTTGCATGAGTGTTCGTATTAAACACCAGACCTCATCTTTATCTCGCTACTCCTCAATGTATTGCACTTTTGGTTGTGGATGAAATGCATGAGTTCATTTTCCCTAAAAAAATAGCCAACTTATTTCTTTTTTTATTTTGATATGTATGCATCACTGAGTGAGATTGTACGTTGACCAAATATGCCACACTTTATCAATACTCCTTCTGATTCTTAATACAAGAGAATTTTCAAAATAAAATCTTTGAGCCGAAATATAAGGAAAAGGTACACTTTTTAGTGCATATTTATTGATTAAATTTTATTTTTACCCTTATTCAATTCCTACTATTGAAAAGTTACTCGGAGAACTTTTTACTAGTATTTATTATGTTGCTATTTCCCACACATGAGAGAGATGAAAAGTTGCTTCGAGCACCAGAGAATGATGGCTTTAAAAGAAACACATACACCCAATATTCTACATTGAAACAAAAGATACTCCATTTACGTGTAACTATGAATTCTAGAAAAGAAAAAACTGCAAGTTTGTTAGTTAGACAAAATTGAAAAGCATTTTTATTTGAGTAAGTTGCCTGATGAATTATGTGAAGTTGCTGCTGAGAGTTTGGATGCTAAGATTGTTGAGGACTCGTTGGACAAGAATGAAGAATATAATTCTGAAATGGATCAGGAGGAAGAAAGCATCTTATGAGGCATACAAAAGTTGGGGAATGAGTTTTTCACGAAGTTGCATTTGAATGGGAAGAAGTTGCTCGACTTAACAAATATCCAGATAAAGGTTTTGATTTTGGATTTGAAAGGGAAGCTTTGAACAATGAGGTCCTTACTATGCCGAATATATATTTGGATCATTTCTACTGGTTAACTTGATGATCAACATGTAACGAGATTGTGAACTACTAGTTTTTTTTTATTTGTTTTGGACTTTTGGCTCAATGAATTGCTAGTTTATTTAAGTTGCAAATAATTTCTAGTTTGTGTGCTTGTTTTGACTCAAAATTTGATATCCTTTTGCAATGGAATGTGCTGACTTTTTAGATTTTGGAATTTTTGCGGTTTATGTTAATGGAATGTTCTTTTATCTCTACTTCATTTACTTATAGGTAGGGAGTATAATTAACATAATACAAAGATAAATTAACCAAGGCAATCAACTCAACAATCTAAAGTGGCAAAAAAGATAAATTAATCAAAACAAAAACAATAAATGTTAAACTTGCTTCCTCATCATTTAATGAAAACAACATGCAGCCACATGTTGCTACACTAGTTGACCAGATCGACATACAGCCACATCAATTAAGCAAAACAATACCACTCTTAACTATTCACATATAAAGCACAAACTAAGATTTATCACACAAAAACAACCATATTATTTTATTTGCAACTCTGTGTCCTCTACATATTGAGTGACGTTGAATTAATTATGAATAACAACTGTGCCACCACATCTTTCTTCATGTGAAGAATTTTATATTTGGTTGATCCCTTGATCTTCATTGTTTGAATCATACATGATTGAAGACTCGTGAAAATTTTATACGAGTTTTACAGACAAAAAGGAGAATTTGATGGTTGACATGTCAATTGAATGTGAAATTCACCTTCACTTGTTGCCCGACGGGTCTTTATCATCTTTATCAACATGAGACTTTGCATTATCTTGTTGAATGAATATTATATTCCATTCATCTTTCCTTGGCGATAACTTCTTGATGGCTGGTAAAATATGATTAATTACAAACATATTAGAGCTATGGTTTTTTTAAATGTTCACGCCACTCTATTGACATTAGTCCTTTTTGTTTGTTGTTCATTCTCAAAATGAAATATTCCAATCTTTTTGAGAATGTCTCATTTTCATGACTATTCGAACCTTGATCTAGCAATTGCAGCCAAAAACATAATTTTGTCAATAAAGTTTTTGTTTTTCCATGTTCAATATGGTTCATCCTCTTCGGCAAGTAAGTATTAATTGATATTCCTTTTTTGTCATCTTGAACCATATCTTATCATTGAACATAATATTATACATTAATTTAAAATTCGAATCACGAGACATGATTCTAAATATTGATTAAGTATACTCGAATGATGCCGTATAACTAAAGCCTTTTGCAATCTTATCAATGATATTTTGTTAATGCCTACAACAAACTCCAGAGGTTGAAGAGCTGTCTTCGGAATTTCACAAAACATTTGAGGAGCAAATTAAATACTTTATAGGGATAAAAAAAACTTTCGGAGGATTAAAAGGCGAAGAAAAGTTTTAGGGGGCTAAAATAAAAAGTAGAAATATTTATAGGAATTAAAAACAAATTTAACCCTTTATAGTATGTATAAATATTTAGAGTGTGACTATTTTTTTTATAATACTTCCTCCGTCCCTAATTATAGGACCCTTTTGACAAAATCACAGAAATTAAGAAAGTTTATTGTAGTATTAAATTTGTTTGTAATTACTATTGTTTTTACAAGTATATCCTTTAAGAGAGAGTTTGTTTATATTTTCAACATAGTATTTATTGTTGATTGAATAAAAATATGTAAAATAAATAAGGGTATCTTAGTAAAGAAATAATTAATATAATTGGAAATAACAAAAGGGTCTTATAAAATGAGACAAAAAAAATTCTCAAAATGGTCTTATAATTAGGGACAGAGATAGTAGTATATGTTAATAATTAGAGGGGTAACAATATTTGGTACACGTGTGTTTACAAAAGTGACTTTTATTTTACGCATTTGTGCAAAAAGAAGAAAGAGAAGAAGAAGAAGAAGATACAAAAGAATATATGAAAACAAATGATAGACGAAAAAAGATTTTATAAGTCACTTTTAAAAATATATTTGTGTTTTACTATAAGTCACTTTACAATATCAATGCATCATTAATGATTTTTTTTCCTATCATACCCTTTACCATTTATTATTCTCTCTTATTTTATTTTTTTTAATCTCTTTTTCCCATGTCATTAATAAGGGATAATTTTATAAAATCATTCATAATTTCTCTATATAATACAAAATTATCTACATTTCTTAATATGTGTGCATATGTCAAAATGACTTATGTATAATTTATTATTTTTCCATAAAATAATAGAACATTACAAATTTTATGCGATTACTTATAAATAAAATCATTTTTTGATAGATAAATAATACATAATATATAAATGTAATAGATGTTAAAATTTACAATCACTTTGTATTTGTAACATATATAATATTTATTCTCACTTGACACGCATTCTCAAAGAACCATATTTGAAACATGAAAAATGAGGGAGATATATGTATTCTTTGCAAGATGTATCAGTGGTTCGTGTATGTAGTTGATATTGTTACTTGTGATCAAAATACATGACTCCAAGAGTCATATTCAATATATGAAAAATATGAAAGATATATTGATGGTTCATGCATGAAGTTGGTGTTGTTGTTTGTGAGTGATATACATGACTTCAAGAATCATGTTTAATTCAAGAGAACGAGAGAAACGAAATTGTGTGTGATTTGTCTAATATTTTCTATATTGTTTTTTTCATTTTAAATCAATGATATATTAATTGTGTTTTTATATTTTCTTTAAATAATACAACATGCATTAACCAAGGTACGATATGTATCTATTTTTTTCTCTTTATTAATTGATTCAAGCAAGTTTTGATTCAATTCACAACTAGATTAAATATTGTAATGACTAATTTCTTAACATGATTTAAGTTTTTTACTTTTTAGGTCATTTTATATCAATAAAAATAATAACTTTGGTTGTTTAATGAGATTGAAGTTTGAGAAAAAATTGTTTTGGGGGATTTGGCCTGGGATTCTGATTTGGGGGATTTGTTGGTCCCTAACTTGGACAGGGGCAAAAAAATCTGCTATTCTCCCCATCCATGTAGCCAATTACATCTGATAACTTTGGTTTGTATTCTGAATCATAGGATTGAACATTGTTCCAATTTGTTGCGTCAACATGTTTATCATTTCATGGTTACTTTCATCCATTTGTTGCCTAAGGGATAACAAAGATGATGTGGTCAACGAAGGTTGAGCGTTTCAACCAGGAATGCTTATTGCAGAACCATGAAGAGGAGAGAACGACGCATTTGCATTATCTGCAAAATCAAATGCGTTCGTCTGAAGGCCTGTCATCAATGATGTTGGCATGCCATAAGGATAATCCTTATTTGTCATTGGCAATATAAATTGAGGCATGGAAGGGATATAATTTCCAATTGGATTATCCATCAAAGGACTTGATAGAATCCTTGCGTTGGTGGCACAGAAGCCATTGCACTAGCCTGCATTGACCCTACAGTTGTCGAAACAATAGTCGTCGAAAATGGCATAGGGGCTGTTACACCCACCACATTTGCAGGAATTGCGCCACTAACTGGCACTTCTTGTGAACTTTGTGCATTAGATTACGCATTAGATGCAGAAGCAGAACTTGAATTAGGACGAACCATTTTAGGAAGACGCTTACCACCTCTTAATCGCATACGAAGATGAATTCACAAGTTTTAAAAATCAAGAACAAACTGAAAAAAATTTCAAAGGAAAAAATTTCGAATTTTTGAAATTTAGCACACAAATGTCCCACCGGGCGTGCCAATTTGTGTACACTGATTTTTGGTAAACAACTGCTGGCTACAAAAACAATGTTACTTGCGAGATCAATCAGGAATCTCAGGATATATGTGTGTTAGGTTTTCCCAGAAATGTTTGAATGTTCATGATGTTCTTGAAATTGTTTAGTAAAAGATGAAGATGATTGTCAAATTCAACAAGGTTGAATCTGTCGAAAACAACTTCCAGTAAATGGAATTTGAATGTAAATGTGTAGAAAAAACAAGTAAATTGCAAGAATACTTATGAAACAAACTTAAATTGCATTGCATGAAATGAAAATGTGTTCACAAGGATCATACATTGGCTTGTTACTCATTTCTCGCTTTGACATGGATATTATGAGTGTTTAAGTTTCTGTATGTAATTTGTGACCCGTTTCTCCTATGAGAAACTACTATTTATACTAAGAGAAATAATTGCACAAACGTATCTAAAAACTGTAACTGCCACCAACGTATCTTTAACCAGAAACCTTTGATTTTGAACTTGATTCTACGTTGCTTCGACAACAGTTATTTGGTCTTATCCATTTCCAATCTTCAATCTTCCGTTTGTCGAATTCACCATCCTTTAGCTCTCTTAATTTCACCAAGTTCCAGATTTGGTCGAAATCCCATCAACCAGATTCTGTCGAAATCCTCTCAACAAACATAAACCTTAACAACTTCTTTAATTGTCGAAAACAACATCTTTCTCTTGAAATAATAAGTAAAACTTTGTTGACTGCATTTAATTGAGCCTGTTGAAAATACAGGCTAACGGCTGGGAAGAGGGAATATCACAACGATTTGTGACAACTTGAGCAAAGCTTTTTGCTTGTTTTTGGACAGCTATGGGAGGTTTTTGTGTGTTTTCAGTGGTTGTATTTGTTTCTTTGAGGCATTTCCATGGAATAAGAGTGGAGGAATTGGTGGTTTTATTGTTGGAACTATTTTTTGCACCAAGGTTAGGGTTAAGGTTCATGGGGGTCTCTTTTGATTGGATTTCAACTGGTTTTGGGTCAGATGTGGAATTAGCTAGGCATTTCACGGTGATTATTACATGATTCATGATGATCGGAGAAGGAAAAGGGAAGGCGGTGGAAGGAACATAAGTTACCTTAGAGTGAAGAAACTAGAATGAAGTTGGTGGATGAACAGTGACAAATCTCAAAGTTGGTCGCCAGAGCATTATTCATTTTTCTTTTTTGTCAGTCTACACAATTGAATTGTACTTATATAACAAAGTTACTACTTTATATTAGACTATCTTCGTCGTTGAAATTATAGGTGAATTAATTACCTAATCCTTTCGCGGGTTACAACTAGTTGTAACCCTATAAATATAATCTTGTCATTCTTTTTCTTAAGCTTTAATTAAAGGGTTTGGTGTTTCTTATGACTAGAGTATAAATAACCAATTATTTATACTATTACTAAAAAAATCTTTTAAAACAAATTTTTGTATTGATTAATTGATAATGTTACTTTCCTTGAATTTAAGTAAAGAAAATTTAAGTAAAAAATGGACACTTTTTTAAAACAATATGAACACTAAAATTTAAGTAAAAAATATTAACCCTAATTTATCTAGAGAAAAAAATGGATACTTTTTCTTGTTGCATGAGAAAAAAAGATCAAAATTAAAATAGAAAATCCATAAACAACTAGTTGCACAGGTAGGCCATCTCCATGGTATGTGCACTAAGCTGCAATCAAAGCACATTTGAGAGATCAGAATGAAGTGACCAATTCCAAATTAATGAGTCAATTTTCATGTGTTTAAGTTGATGTTGATTTTGGACAAATTTGTCATGATCGCACATTGGTGGAACGAGAAGGATATGCATTGTATACAATAGAATATGAAAGATTGTTTTATTTGGCATAACTTTCAACATTATTCGACATTCTTAATTCAATTGTAGAATGTTTAACATAGAAAATCGAGGCTTCCAGCAACATCTGTTGATAAGTGTTGCAACTAAGTCTCTAAATTCAGTTTTCATTGATGCTACAAATACAAATTCATATGTTATTCATGACATGAAAATTTTCTCCAATTTTTTGGAATGTAGGAATATGGTTAATTTAGATAATCACATTATCTCAACCGAGGATACTATCATTGAAGATGAGTTAACTATAATTACATCTAAGTCACAAGGATATAAACTGAGGAAACAAATAAAACTTTCTTTCAAACTAGATCATAAATACAAGAAAACAAATTAATAAACACTAAACATAAATACTACAACTACCAAATCAAATGAACAAGTTTTTCATCACATATACCATGGATTTTTCTATTTTTATTTTCTACATTTAGAATTAGCACATATCTGTCACCACTGGGTCGAACCAAGCATAAGGTGGCATAAACCCTTGCTTTAAATCCCCCAAAAATTCATTTTTTCAAAGGGTTTTAAGCCTCCAAACATAAAATAGTTAAATATACATTGAGGCCTCCAATGAAAGCATATTCAGTCACTTGGTTCAGTTGGTACCGTGTGACAAATTAGGCCCAATGGCGATCATGGAGGACACATAATGACTTGACGACTATAATGGTGATCATGGAGGACATTCATGGGGCCATTCATAACGACTCTTCCACCATTACTCCATAGCGGTCTCCTCGACCCTATGTAAAGAGCTCTTGACAAGCTTACAAGGTATGTAACTCTCTATGTTTCACCCCACTCATGCTCATATATTGACTTGGACGTCGGAGCACCTGCAGGTACAACACCCCCTTCTCCTCAACGGGTTGCGGTCACCACATCCTCAGAACACCTCCTTCCGTGGATCCACCACAACTGAGTATCTTTATCCTCTTCGGGTAAATTATCTGTTTGTTCGTTTATATTATAGTAGTGGTTTTTGTTATTATTTTTTATTTTCTAAATAACTTTTTTAATTATAATAATGTATTATCAATGCTTTTTAACCTTCTTACCAATTACGCAATTTTGACACCTTCATCAAGTTGACATCCAATTTCCAACGGTGATGCTGATGTGGCATTGATTACGTGGAATCTATGTGGCAGTTAAGTGCTCATTGAACGATTACTTGGCTGACACTTTTTGAAGCTTATGTGGGAATATAAATCACTTTGAAAATTATTTCACAAAAATAGTATATGCAAGAGGAGAACGAGAACAAGACTTTGCACATATAGTACACTCACCCTATACCATTTTGACAATTGTGACGATATTGCGAGTGCAAACTTATATATATCATATTAAGATGGAAAGAACAATGTTATTTTTCTTAGAATCCCTAAAAAAAATGTTATTTTCGTTATAAAATGAGGGATCAATAATTATTTTTTCTTAATAATAATAATTATTCTTTGAGAGGTAACAATATTAATATTTTTTCCTCCTCAATTTTTTTTTTCGTTGGAATATTCTCGCATGCATTTAAGTCTAAATTTCTACTGTTAATATATTATAAATTTTACTATAAATCACCGATGAAATGGATAGTTTCTCCTCCTGGCCTTAGAGTTTGTCTCTCTAATATAATTTTTTTTATTATAAAAGATATTGATTGGCTGATTATTGGTCCAAATTGGATAACAATTTAAAAAGTATATATACTTTCCAACGGCTAATATTTGACCCTTAATTTTTTTTATGGAGTTTGACCCTTAGTTTTTTTTTAGCAAGAGTTTAACCCTTAGTTAGTTAACGTCTTTAGAATTTTTTCCAAATTTGAATCTTAATCTCCTTGGTTTTATATGATACATTATTGTTTATTAGCTGAGTTCTATGAGCGTGGATCTCCTCCAACTTGAAGGCGTACCCTCTGACTCCATCCATTTTCCTGTGATCAGTAATACCGCAGACATAATTGAATTTGTTGTGTTGTGAAAATAACTTTCTAGGAATCAAACAACAAAAAGAACATTTAAAAGGAATAATTGTTTATTTATAATGTCTTCTTCTAGTTTTTCTTATTTTACTAAGTCTTCTAGTTAGTCGTTAGCTTACACGGATAAATTCTTTTATTTCCTTCAAAGGTCTTTAATTTTTCTTCCACAAAGCATATTCACCATTGGATATGGATTGCCAGTATGGTTATTTTCTTACACGAAAGTAGACTTATTGTTCTAGTTTTCGCGAGTTTAACTAAGTTGGTAGAGACATTGCATAATATATGCAGGAGTCGGAATTCGAATCTAATTAAACACCCCACTTATTCATGTAATGTGCTAGTCTTAACCTACTAACATAGTTTTATTCTTGATTTTTTTGTTAAAAAAATTGTTTATTATTCTCTATTAAAAGAGCACCATAAAGTTAGGGTAGATAATTCTTATAGAATATTTTTTTATATAAATATACAAAGTAAACAGACATCGAAATTAAATCAATTCACTTTTTTGACAAAAAAAATCAACTAATTCAGGAATTAAATGGACCAACGAATAAAGGCTCAATAAGAACTCAGCATGGCTGTACTTTTTTGCCCCCACCCCTCAAAAAAATTGTTAAAACCGTTCGACCCTTAACTATCGAACAACATATTTTTAGTTTTAATACCTTTAATATAGATAACTTCCAAATGACATTTTTTTTAACATATAGAAGAAATGAAAGAGCGAGAAAAGCACAGCTCAACTCAACAAGGCACAACCTAACCATGTTGTAAGACATTTTGGACCCAAAAAGCCTAGGTCCATAAAGCACAGGAACATGGAGATGCCCCTTTGCTCCAACAAATAAGTGATTTTGATGCTACCATGTGAATTAATTGGTCAATGTCACCAAGTCTTGTAAAAATGAGATGTTTAAGTAAAAAATTTCCCACCTATTTTATGTGAATAAGTTGTGTAATTTGATTCATATTTTAATAATAAAGTTAGAGTTGTTCCTTGAGATATTGTCCACACTTGTTTGACATATTTGCATAGAATAAATATGAAGTTGATCCTTGAAATTAAATTACAGAGTTGTATTAATTTAGTACCCCACATTATAATTTTTTTTTGGATCAAATAAAGATCTTAATTGGTCCCTTAAATAGTAGGGTTGTATCAATTTCAAAATCACTTTGGGATATCAGAAATATAAGAGACTAAATTGATACTTCCTTTGTCTTTTTTATAGGACATTCTAATAAAAATTACGAGTATTAAGTTTTTTTTTTTACAAAGGTTATTAAAAAAAGTTGTTAGAGTAACAAATAGTGTGACTATCATTAAATTATATTTTATGTATACATACTTTCCTGTTTCAGAAAAATGTATACATATATTCAATGTTAATTTTTCACATTTCAAAGAAAAAATTGTAAAAAATACATCTAAAAATTTGCAGATAATCTTATATTTAGAGACACAACGTTTTTTTGTTAATCATCATATAATTAGTGACAAAGTGTGTTTTTTGTTTTTTATTTTTATTTTGATAAGCACGAAGGGAGTATAATCATACAATTTTAAGGAGTAATTTAATTTGTGTATTATTCTTTTTGCATTTTTTGAAATCCATTTGTGAGTATATTTAATTTCAGTGATCGAACTAAGAAAAGGATAATGCATGACATGTAATACCAATAAATGAGTGAAAAATTGAAAACCACTCATTTTTGGCACGACATAGACATGCAAAAAGACAAATTAAAGAGAAAGAAAAAGGCCATGGAATATTGCTTTGCGTATCAGCAACCAGCATTTCCAATATATGAGGTGTACAACTTTTTCTTTTCTTTCTACTACCTTCTTTAATTTCCTTTTTCATCTTTGGGTTTTTGGCACTAAAATGATAATAAAATGCAGATTCATGTCATCATGTGACTTGAAACTTAGGCGTGCACCGTGACCTATTTGTCTTTGATGCATGGAAACAGAACCATTCCATGTCATCCTGTGCAATTGTTTGAAGAATGAGAATTGTTCAAGTGGCAAATTACGGTTGGAATTACTAGGTAGACAACATATTGAGTAAGAACATGATTGCACATGATCATCAAATGAGGACCCCTAAGAGATCTTAGCACGACACGTTCTTCCAAAACTTTAAGACATTAATCATATGTGTCACATTTATTTCTTATATATCCATGAATGGTGATAGAAGAACTATTTGGATAGCACATTACTCATTTTTGTGTCCCCTCTACATGTGGGTTATATGAATATGCTATTTCTTGTATCAATTAATCTTGTTCTGAACACTGCATGTGCTATTTGGACAAAGAAGATGAGCTGTTTTGCACCAAAAGTGGTCCTCTCGCCTCTTGGCATATTATTATCCATTAATGAGAAAACTGGCAAATCTAATTACTTCTGTCCTCGTGCATAAACAAACCATTTGCAAGTAGCTCTACAACCTTCAAAATTGACTTGAATTGAATCTTTCTAATCCTATATGATTTGAATGGAATCCTACGCATCCTTACAAATCTTATTTAAATTGAGTCTCTTTGTTTTTAATATACATTGATTGCTCTATACATTACCTAGTTGGAATCTTGTTGAAATAACAACTACAACAAGCTAACCTTCAAATTGAACATTTTCGATACTCTAAACATTCCAGCATATGTTTAGAGTATTCAAGCTAACCTTCAAATTGAACATTTTCGATACTAGAAAGGTCGGTGAGTTAAGAAACATTGAAAGAGTTTATAGCAAGAGGTCCTAATTTCAAATCCAGAAACTAACATAACCATTAATTTCTTAACAAAATCGAAAAGTTCAGGTCTTCCAATCAAACACAGACACCTTGTTTGATAATGTTCAGTTTTTTATGCTTTCTATGCCAATGGAATGAAAATTTCTACTCTCAAACTGAAATATAACAACTACGATATTTTTTTTAATGACAAATATTAATGCGTTAATGGTTAGTTGTTACTAACATTTTTTTCCTTTACCAATAATATATACACAAAATTGTTACGATCGAGGATAAAAAAACAGAACAGCAGAGGAGCACATGAACGATGTTCCCAATTTTCGAACGTTGAGCCTGTCACCAACACACTGAGATTCTTTCAATTGAATATTAATAATAATAATTAACAAAACTAATTATTATTATATGCTTGAAACTTGAAATTGTATATATACAACTTAACAGAGAAAGAAACAGAGTGCAAAAAAAAAAAAAAAGTAGTGGCAATCTAATTGAAACCCCAAAATTATTAAAAATAATAATCAAGGGAAAAAAAAGGGGAAAAGCTTTAAATCTAGAAAATAAATAGAAACTGAAACACACAGGGTAACATAACATAAACCCTAGCGTGAAAAATAGGTAAAAAACTTTTCCCACAAAATAAAACAAGGCAAAGATACACCGTTAGAAACTATATCAAATCATTTTCATTTTCATAACCTAAGTGGCACCATAGGAGTTTGTTCATAGCAGAAAGGAGCAGCCGGGTGCTGCCAGTTTTTGAAGGTGACAACTACCTTCTCCGGCTCGGCGGTGACTCCTTGAGACTCCGTGAGTTGAGGTGGTGGAGAAGATGCTAAGGGAGATAGGAGAGGGATGGCGACGTTCCATTGGATGGAGCGGTTGATTTGTAAGGAAGATGGAGCTCGTTTTTGTAAACGACTTGGTTTTTGAAGGGTGGTGGTGTTGTTTCTGTTTGAATCTGCCATAAGAGAGGTTTAGGTTAAGGTTGAGGTTGAAAGAAAAAAAGAAGAAGATGAATGAAGAGTGGTTGTTTGGTTTTTATTATATATATAATAAGTGGGGGATGAGATGCACACGTTTGGTTTGGATTCGGAAACTGAAAGAAAGGATCAAAAGTCAGGTCATCCACTTATTATTATTCAAACAAACATGGCTCCACCTATCTGTTTCTCTCTGTCAAACAAACATGGCTCCACCTATTGTTCAAATCTTTTAAATTTAAATCTATTCCAAACAAGGGAAAAACTTCTAAAACTGATTTTTTATTTTTTTTTAAAATGTGATTTTTCATGGAAAAAATTTGTAACAAATGAATTATTGATGTATAGTACTCCATTCATTTCTTTTTAATTGTCGACTTAGAGTTATTTACACATAATTAGTGTCAACAATTGTTAAATTTTGTTATTTTTATAGAACTACTTATTTTTTCTACAATATTTCAACTATTTATTATTATTATTATTATCTTATTTCACATCATCCTCTCTATAGATCTATAATAAATATGTAAGAATATTATTACCAAAAAATAATTAATATTACATTGAACTTTGTTAACGACATAAATATGAAATATTTTCTCTATAGTGTAACTAGAGGTGTCAAAGAAGCCCCACAATTAAAAGCCTCATCAATTAAGCCCCATCAAAGCCCCATAATTTCAGGCCCCATATTAAATAGAGAATTGTTTTTCCCACTTCAAAGAAGATTAAAAAACACCAGTAAATGACGGTTTTACCCCGGCGGCAGTTAATTGCCGCTGGAATGGTGCGCCGGCAGTTAACTGTCGTCGGATACATCGGCAGTTAGTTGCCGCCGTCCCCATCGGCAGCTAACTTCCGCTGCGATCTGTACTTATGAAGCTCAGCAACCAGAACCTCCAACTTCATATCTTCAATCTCTAAAAACTCTCCCAAATCTTCCAAAAATCCCAAAATTTTCAACCTCAAATCAACACTCCAATAACAAGTAAGTTTCCATAATCCATTTCATTGAATTTTTAACCAACGAACAGTGTCAATTGAAGCCTTAAGACATAGTCGATTATTTAGAATTTGACTCGAAATTTGCACTTCAATAAAATTTCTAAGATGCCCATCTTGATTCAATAAGTCTTGACGAGCTTTCATTGCATTGTTGTGTGGTGAGCAAGGATCCTTCCCTATATGTTTAAGAAAGGAACAAAGTTTTCTATTCCTAACTTTCCTCCAACTTCTAAAGCCCGTAGAAATGAATACTTGTGATCCGAGACGTCCACTTGGTTTTTTGCTAGAGAGATAACATTGTAAGCAATATGCAACATCTTCTGACGGTGAATATTCTATCCATGAAGAAAACATGATAAACCAAGTGTGTTGAAACCGCCTTGGAAGATCCCCAATATCGGACAAGGGATAATTTTCTAATTTCGTTTGATAAGGACCCCATTTTAGATACGCTCTTCGTATTGCATCCTTTTCATTTGGTGGATATTGCCAAATTGGAATACGTTTTCCAGGATCCCTTTATAAAGAATTCTCAATGTCATCCGAATTAACTCTATTAACCTTTGAAGGACGAGGCGCATTTTCTTCAATTCTTGGATTCTCATTAGGTGAATTAGGTAAAAGAACACAAATGGACAAAGTTTAACTAGGTGAAGTTTTTCTGCAAATTCAAGTATTTAACAAAGTATAGCATGGAAATCAAATCAGAATCATAATAGAAGGAAATTACATTCAATTTCACACACTAATTTCAATTTCTATTTCCCTTTTGTTTTGATTAGGGTTATGTAAAAATTGAAGGTGAAAGCAAATTAAAAACCAAATTCATTAACAAATACAAGGAAATCAAATCAAAATCAGTATTTAAACAAAAGGAAATTGAATGAATCATTACTTACAACAGTTAGGGTTTGTGGAGTGAGATGAAAATAGCTCTGAATGAAGAACAATACAGAGGAAGGGATTGTGGCAGCCGCAACAGTGAAGGATGGAGGAGGATGTGGCGGTGATGGATGGAGGAGTCGTCGCGGGGATGTGGTGGTGGTGGTCTGGTGGATGGAATTGGAGGAATGTTAAGAGGGATGCGAGGAAATGAAAATAGTATGGGTAATTTTCATAATAACTGAAGGGTAATATAATAATTTCTAGGGTATAAATATTATTTTTTTAATGAGGTTGTCATGGCTCCCTCTTGCCACCCCATGCCCCCGCCACTTGGTAATATGGTAATTTTTAAGGTATAATTTTCTTTTTTTGAATGGGGTTGCCATGGCTCCCCCTTGCCACCCCCGCTTCCACGGATATTATAGGACCATTTTTTTTGTTATTATTCCTTTTTAATGTATACACTCAGTGTTAAAAAAATTGTTTGGCAAGCTGAAGCCAGATCGATTGCTCGGTGTAAGTTTGCAAGTGATCGTTATTTTTGCAAATTGTAGCAAAAAGTGGTCAAAGGTTGAATCATTATAATAGTAGTATCATTTCATTAATATTGTGTGATTAAGATATGAGGGACCTAGAGAGGCAGATAGATAGCACAAAAGTGGTTCATAATGCGTCTTTGTTTGTCTTGTTTTGACGTTTTTCTATTATTTTCACGTAACAATCAAACTTACTGGGTCCTCCTTCTCCATGCCTAGTCGGTTTTCTGTCACATCACCATAACAAATTCTTATGTTTGATTGCATTATATTAATATGTGACTCAAGTTTTTTTATACTAATGTTTAGGTGAATTTATGGTCTCACTTTTTTTTACTAATCCACCACTCTCAAATTTCTTTGAATCTCACGATTCAAGTGTACTTACGTGGTCAATTATAAAACCAGCACTCACAAAACCAACGCGTGATCCAAATCGTTTGAAATTAAAATAAGGCTAAGTATACTTTTTCATACCTACAAGATTGACAAAATCTATTTTTAATTTTAAATGGTGATTTATATGATTTTACATTAGGCTTTTTTTTTAAAGGAACATTAGGCTTTGTCATAAATTATATGGAAGAATTTGATGTAACTATAATTGCTAAAAAATTACGAATGAAAACCAGCGAAAGATTAAAAAAATTAGACGGTGGGTGTAGCCCTACGAAATCAAACATTGAACATAAAACATGGAGATATCATGTTATCAGCTATGCTACCATCAATTTCTTTTAACAAACCTTAGTCTACTCTTTTTTTTCTACAAGAATCTTAGTCCTAATTTCCCCCCTTTAATTTTGAAAGTTACAGTAAAAATAAGGTAGCCTTTGAATACTTTTTAACTAAAAACAACCAAACCTATAAAGTAGTATGATAACCAAAATGCATAACATTTTACAGCTTGAGGTACAACTGTAGGATGACCAATATGAAAGCAAAGTAGAATGAATAGTGGAAGGGAACCCACCCATACTCTTTTAAACAAAAACTATAAAGAGTAAAATTTTAAGATTTTCTCCCAGTTCAATTTAGTTTTTTACAAAAAAAAATATATTCAAATTAATCTCTAATATTTATATGCGAGAAACAAATTAATAACCAACTTATTATAACAGATGAGCTAGTTTGTTTCTCAATTTAAAAATATCAAATAATAGTTTCATGTCATTTTTTATGAGAAACTAAATTGAATCGCAAGAAAAATCATGAAAGACTAAATTGAGTTTTCCTTTGACTATAAACAAAAAAGGAAATAATGCATCTATTCCTTCAAATTATGCTTCACTGTCCGACAAAGATGAGAAAACCACGTGGAGGATATTTGACCAATCTAAGTCAGTCTAGAATACTATGAGGTCTGCTCCATAACAGTTGTTTCTTTAGACTGATTTTTGAAAAGGGAAGAATCATGTATTTTTCTAGAAAGTTCTTTCTAGAGACAAGAAAATTGCATTAGATGAAGTAAATTCAAATAGTGTAGAACAACATTGTCTAACTAAGCCAGTTTCAAACTATTACGGAAGCACTTAACTACTTATGCATCAAGTTCTATGATGAGATTAGCATATCTATACTCTTTTGCCAAGTTGAGGTAGCAACTGAGTCCCATTGGCACGCGTGTTGGCAAGTGTGTATTTCTTCACAAAACATATTGTTTGTTTTTGGATTTGAATAATGGTGTAGACCATTTCAATCATAAAGTGTGTCGCGACAAGTTACATGTTGTTTGGATGACATGTGTTTGAGCACGATGAAAAACTCGAAATGTTATGCTTTTTCAACAAAAGAAGTAGTTTGTTATTGCTAATGTACATTCAATCAAACTAGAATCTTGATGTCTTGAAAATATTTTAAGTTTGAACCACATCAATGGTTCGCAAATTCCATGATGTTCGGTGTCTATGGTTTGAGAGTTAAGTTTTATGTATTTTGGTGGTAGGTAATGTTTGGTGTGGTGTTATTTTGTACTGCATTACGGAGATGATTTTGGTTTCTTTGCATTTTAATTTGTAATTGTACTCTTTAATTTTGACATTCTTGTGTCCTGGATGACATTATAGTAATATATTGATTTAAATATAATTTTAGTTACTGTAGTTGTAGTGTGTTTTGGTTTTCGTTTCTGTATGTTTTTTTGTTTAGATTTTGTTGGATATTTGGTTGTTGGTTTCATGTTTGCTAAAATCAAATATACAAGCAAGATGTGCGTCTTCAGAAGCTGAACAGTACTTCAGAAGCTGAATAGTACTTCAGACGCTGAACCTTCAGAAACTGATGTTCAGGCGCTGAACAGTACTTCAGAAGCTGATGTTCAGACGCTGAACAGTACTTCAGACGCTGACCTTCAGAAGCAACCTTCAGACGCAGAACTTCAGACGCAGAGACCATCAGAAGCACTTGTTCAGAAGTACCTTCAGAAGCTGGTTTTTTGCGTTTTGTTTTCGTGCCTTGGAGCTGTTAATTTTCTCACATGATCTTTTGTGGATTTAATTGAAGAATTCTCCGAGCTGCGTTTCTAGAAGGAAGAATATTTTCGTAAGATATATTCTGAAGATTGGACATTTTTATTTGTGAATATATTTTCAAAGTAATCTTTGAAAAATATATTTCTGAAGAATATTTGCTTCTATATGTTTCTAAAGAATTTTGGAAATATATCTTTGAAGAATATTTGGTTCAAATATTTGTTGCTGCTGAAGACTATAAATAGAGGACGCTGCTATTGAAGAAACTCAACCAAAACCAAAGCAAGTATTGATAAAGTTTTATTAGGTTTTGAGTCTGTTAGTTGTGAGCTTGTGCTCTGTTTCTGTACACCACTCAATTGTTTAGAGTTGGTTTGTTTTATTGAGTTGTAATCACTTGAAACTTTTAAGCAAGAGTGACTGTTTATGTATTTGGAGTGTGTCTCCTACGTTGATTGTTATTAGAGTCTGATAATCACTGGGGCAGTGATTGACTGAGGGAAGTGAGATGGGATCTCAGGTCTAGGAGTTCCTAGGTTGAAATCAATACGGGTAGTAGCTAGGTGATAAGTTGTAAACTGGGAGTTTGCTGAGAACTTAGAACTAGGACTATCATAGTGGATTTCCTTCCTGGCTTGGTAGCCTCCAGATGTAGGTGTGTTTATCACCGAACTGGGTTAATAAATCATTTGTGCCTTTTTACTTTCTGTCTGTTATTATTTTGCTTCTGAACTACTGTTTTACTGCACCAGAATTTGTACTCTGTTCTACTCTGTTTTACGGTTCAGAATCAGCACCTGCCAGGAATTTCAGATTTAGTCCATACAAATTTAAAATCTATTTCTTTTAGTTAATCATACCATACGTATCCCAATTAAATTAAGTCTTGTGGTCTAATAAATAAATAAAATGATTTAAATATATTTTTGTGGTAGTCGAAGGTGGTTAGAGGTGGATATAGTGGTGATCTACAATTGTCGGTGGTGGACGAAGTGGTGATCAAAATAGTGGACTGAGTCGTCCCAATCAAATGGGAGACCTTGTTCTAATGAGGAGAGAGAGAGAGAGAGAGAGAGAGATGGTGGTTGGTGGCTGGGTAGCAGTAGTGGTGGTGTGAAGAGGCACAGACAGAAGAGAGGGTTGGTGGTTGGTGTTAATTGTTGAAAAACAAAGGCGCAGACAGAAGAGAGGGTTGGTGGTTGGTGTTAATTGTTGAAAAACAACAGAAGATACGTGAAGAAGAGATTAAACTATTTCTCTGTGTTTTTTTATTGATGTTGGTTGATGTGTGTGAGTTGGGCTAGACTCTGCCTATTATCCTATCCATTCTTTTTTGCTATTACTTTTCTCACCCTAGCAGTTTCTCACGCGCCCTATTTTTTCTTCCAAAATACCTTTGTTCGGATTTTAGAATCTGAAACAAATTCTTAGGTTTTTCGGATTATATAATCCGAAATATGCTTTTGCCCAGATTTTTAAAGAGACTGTGGTTTATATTATTTCGATGACATAAATATAAATGACAAAAACATAAAATAAATGCAAATATAAACAAAATTAAAAGGGCAAAATGATACAAACAAAATTTCATTTTATTAATACATCAATACATTTACAATAAAATAAAGCTTAAACTTAAAGATTATTACATAAAATATTCAAACCTAATGTTAATATACTAAAAACCTAAAGCTAAACATGTTGTGTAAGAAGATGGAGGGGAAGCAGAAGGGGGAAGAAGAAAAAGATGTGGCGGGGAGGGGGTTGGGGTAAGGTTTGTTTCTTTTCTAGGGCGAAAGAGACCTTGATGGTCAACCTTGCACCCAAACAAACCAACTTCACACCCAGACAGGTCGTGCTTCTTTGCAGCGTGTCACCATCCCCATTGACCGTTCATACAATCCCTGAATTTCCAAAGTAGCCTTTTTGTATGAAAGGCCAATGATGGGAACACATTGGTGTAGAAGCAAGAGGAGGATAAAGTATGTGTGAGAAAATGTGAAGGTTTGAAGGATATTTATAGGGGAAATTTGTGAAGAATGGTTGCATAGAGTGTAACGACTCTTGATTATGAGTCAAAAAATGTGTTCAAAGGGTTTTACCAGCCATTAAAACTGGTAAAACCCTTTGAAAAATGTGTTTCATGAGTTATTCTTGTCGTACAAAACTCTGACTAGTTTCAGATTATATAATTTGAATATTTTCAAAGCTTTTCGGATTATATAATCTGAAATGCTTCAATAATGGATGAAAATGAGAGACACTCCACACTGTGTAGGGTGAGGGATATTTCAGATTATACAATCTGAATATCTTATGTATAAGATTTTTTTTGTGGTCTACATTGCACTGATAGTTTCTGTGGTCCAAAATGCCCAGAAACTTCTACAAATAAGTGTGTCTGTTTTCATAAGCAGTAAACAACACCAAAAAAAATCATGAAAATTTTTGTCATTGATCCGAACATCAAGCTAGGTGTAGTTTACTACAACATGGGAAAACCACCTCATATGTTCAGGATTCGCACAGATGTCACACTCTCTGGGTTGAAGGATCAGCTGGATCAAATCAATCATCAACTCAACCATAGAGACACAAGGAGGGTGGATGGTGTTGAGTATCAACGTCCATCAATCGACTCAGCCAGAACTGTGCGGTTCAGCCAGATGAAGCTCGGGAACGACGACGACGTGAGAACCATGTTCTCGATCTTTTGTCAGTACAGTACTAAAGGCCTGATCGAGTTGCACGCTTCGTTGGTCAGATATGTTGAACAAATTCAGAAAAGTTTGATCCGGCCCAGGAACTACGAAGATATCAGGGCTCTGCTGGACGCACCAGACGAAGACTTTAGTTTAACCGATCTGTGATCTATTATGTTTTATTTTATTACGTGTTTTATGTTGTTGAATTATGTTGTTAAAATCAATATATTTATGGTCAGTTTATGAACCTGACTTCTCCTAGAAGATCTTCACCATGCTGTCAAAAATCTCTCCGATGAACTTGACGTTAAAAATGTTCATTTAAACTTTGAAAAATCTCTTTCAAAAGATATGAAGACATATATAGAAAATATATGATGATATATATAGTGCAAGTCAGGTTCAGATTATATAATATGAACCAGTTCAGCACAGGTTTTTTGTGTGGTCCACATTGCACCGACAATTTATGTGGTCCACGACGAACATAAACCTCTATAAATAAGTGTGCTCGGTTCATTTGTTGTAAAACACAACAAAAAACTCTGAAAAAACTTTCGAACGATATGAACACCAAGAGGTTGCTATGAGCTAGATCGTGTTGCCTTGGCAATATAAATATGTCAGTTGGCCAAACAACATGATCTAACTCAAAACAATCATCTTGAACGCCTTGTCTTTCATCATTATGTTGCAGATCTGATTCCGAAGAGGTTCTAGTGAACTTGATCCAGCTGGCCTGCCGATCGAAATATGTCAGTTGGCAGGCCAGCTAGATCAAGTACAAAAACACCTCTTCGAACACCTTCCCAGAAGATTCATCACTTCTGTTATTATGTTGTTTTAAACTGTTTAATTATTTTTGTACCTTTTTTTAATTTGTTTCCTATATCATTCGCCATGAAAACCTACCAAAAATCAAACTTAAATAAAATATGATGTTGTTCGGATTATAGAATCCAAAAATATTTAGAGAGTTTCAGATTGTATAATCCGAAACCACCTAGACTAGGTAGACAGTGGCGTTTCACCCAAGATTTGAACGGTTTGTGGTGTGTTTAATGCATTTTTGGTCGGTTGGACCATGAAAAACGTTTCCTTTGACTGTAGTTATAGTCTAAGACTGGTTTAAGGCTATAAATAGTCTTGCATGCTTTAACAATTTCATTCATTCTTCACTTCCCATCATTTCTTACTTTTTCTTAAACTTTTTTTAGTTTTTTAGGAGTGTTTATGATGTCATGGTCACTGTTGGCCGTTCATAGAATCCATGCAATTGTTTTGCAGTTTATGCGGGGATTCTACGACGGTCAGCAAAGACCTTTGATATCAAATACAACATAGAAAATGTAGTTTGTTTTAATTCGGATTCTAAAATCCGAAAATCCTAACAATCTGTTTCGGATTTTAAAATCCGAACGGTGGGTATTTTTGGGAAGAAAAAAATAGGGCGCGCGAGTAGATGATATGATGGGAAAAGTAAAAGCCTTTTTGTTTCTTATAGATAACAAGTGTTTGGTTTTGGTCTACCATATAACATAAAACTTGAGGTTTTCACAAAGACAATTACTCTTTTCACTTTTTAAATTGCTCTTTTTTCAATTGTCGTTGGTCCAACAGCAGTTAACTGCAGTTGGTCACTTTTTAAATCGGTTTAACCGATTTTAAAAGTGTCAAACGCCGGTTGGGAAAAAGAGCAATTTCAAAAGTAAAAGGAGCAATTTTCCTCCATAAATTGGAGACTAGCTGTGTAGAGTGGCCTTGATAGTGAGCAGCAATGTGGTGGTTTGAGTGATGGTCGACGGTCATTGGTTGTAATGACGTGATAGTGTTAAAACTTAAAACAAAACAAAGCAAAAATATATTTTTGTGATTTTGAAATTTAAGTGAAAACCGTTTTCAAGTTAAGTAAAAAACAAATTCAACCCATTTAAAACCAACAATTAAAAACTTAGAACAACCCCAATCGTCCCTTTTAAAAATGTAGTTTTCGAATTGTGCTTAATTGTGAGTGGTGCAATGTTTTATTATCATATTTATTTATTTATGGCTTATTGTGCATGATGAAGGAAGTTGCTAGAGTTAGCGTGTTGCTTCATTCAGTTGTCGGTAATGAATTTGACAAAGGGGTATATATACAAATGGTTAATTAACAAAGATTTACAAAGGTATCTCATTAATATATCATCACCAAGGGCTTGTTGTTTTGCTTTGCAATGTATGTATTAGTTCTGTTGCTGTTTTCTGGTGCAGGAAAGGTTGGTCTATTAACTGATTCGATAATGTAGGCCTCCGATAAATCAATTAAGCATATGAAGTGAATTTATATAGGCATTGTCCTCTTTGAAGTGAAGATAAAATACCACTAAAAAGTGTACGTGTATCACATATGAGAAGTCCCACATCGATAAGGTGGAGTGGAGGGAGTACAAGTGCTTCATATAAATATATTGGATAGCTAGTAGAGTAAATTTAAAAAGGGTCAGTTGGCTAAATATGCCACGCTCATCATGATGGTGAGTGCTGTATGGCTATCAAGACATATGGCTGACATAATTGTTGTAAATCAATAGGGTTGGCTCGTTAAGCCGACCCTCCCTCTCACGTGAAATTCTTTCTTACCATCTAAACTCATTGTAGTTCTTGTTTGCTTGGAATTACTACTGGCTTTTTGAAGAAGCAAAAGTCAAAATAGAGTTGATTCTTTTTTGCTTTACAAAAAAAATATCAATTTTGGGGTGAAAAATAATTAACTCTCTTTGTTGAAACCCATTAATTGATTTTGGGGTGAAAATGTTTGAATTTTAAGTAGTTTTTGATGAATTTTATTTTCAATCAAATGATGATACAAAAATATAATGAAGTTTTTATTTTTGGAATTTCTTTTTTGGACTTCCTTCAATTCTGGATTTTTGTTGTTGATGAAGCTCATAATTTTTTTTTTTGAAATTTTTATTTTCAATAAAAATTGATTAAAAAAAGTAATTTGTTGATTTGAACTTGTTAGGTAAGCACTTTTTAACCGGATTGGATTGAAAAGGATAACGATGCAAACATTTTATAATTTAGAGAATCAATGTTATAAAAAATACCTTAAAGGACTAACTACTTACAAACATCTAATTTAAATAATGGCCACTTGATGTATTTGGCTTAAAATTTACGGAAAAAAAAAAACTAATGAGCCAACGTGTGCATTTTCACAAATTGAATATTTCCACACTTGATCTTTCTACTTTCCAGGTGATTTTGGTGTACAGAAACTATAATTATAACTTTACAAAAAACTGTCTAAACTCATTTGAATTGACTTTATCATGTGACACACCAAAAAAAGACAAGTAACAAAGGAGTATGCAACTTTAATCCATTAATTTATAGGTATTTCAAACTTGATAATGTATCACAGACCTTCCAGAATTCATGTAATACATAGCTTGAGCTTGAAGATGATAAAAATTCTTGTATTTTCGGTTATTTCCAATGTGAGCCCCATTTTGAATTGAGTCCTACCGATTTATGCATGCATCCCTACCTAAATCAAGTACTCCAAGAATTTGCAAACACAATGTCTTCAAGAGGTTATGGATTAAGAAGTCCCACGTCGAATAGATAAAGTAGAAAGAGTACCAAGTATTTCTTATAAATATATTGGGTAAGAATTTTGAATAATTAGATAGGGTCAGTTGGCTAACTATGCCACGCTCATTCTCGTTGGTGAGTGCCATATGGCTGACATAATTTTTGTTATATCATACAGTTGGCTCGTTAAGCCGACTCTTCATATTAAATTCAAAATTTTATTTTATTTTTATTTAAAATTTTAAATTATATACACTTTATTATTTTCACAAAAGTTAAAATATGAAATATTGTTAGTAGAATAGTAATAAAGTTTATGGAACACAAAAATGGATTAATGTAACTTAAGAAAGTTATTCTGATCCCAATTATAAGAAAAATTAGAGACCAGATGAACCTAAAAAGTCTAAAAAGTGGATATTTTTTTTTTATAATAAGCACCGGAGGTGGTATTAATTTATATTTTGAAATACATGACCCAACATGTGAATTTTCAAAAATTGAATATTTCCACAATCAATCTTTCCAGTTCCCAGGTGATTTTGATGTACATAAAATATAATTAACATAAAAAAAAACTGTAAACTCGTTTGAATTTACTTTATCATGAGACACACCAAAACTTCAATCCATGAAATTAGTAGTAATCTATTTGAAACTTTAAGATGTATGACAGTCCTTCAAGAATTCATGTAACACATAGCTTGAGCTTGAAGATAATAAGAATCCTTGTATTTTCTGTTACTTCCAATGTGAATCCCATTTTGAATCCAGTCTTCCCGGTTTATCCATGCATCCCTGCCTAAATCAAGTACTCCAAGAATCTGCAAACACATTACAGGTACTTTAAGATGTTGAGAATTTAAAAGTTATTCATAAAACTATTTAATAACTAAGGAGAAGAAATTAATGAAGAAGTGAAGCATGATGATCATATGTACTCAAACATACCGCCCCGCCTTTCCATGACACAAATGTTGGATTTGCCCTTGATTGTATAACCTAATAGCAAAGAAAAGAAACATATCACATCAAAATAAAAGACAAGACATAATAAACAAAGCACAGTACAAAAAATAAGAACATTGAAAAATTAAAATACTAGAGCAATTGCTTCATTTGGACTAACCTCCACTGTATCAATTGCTTCATTTGGAGGAATAGCATGTAAAACTCTGTGATGTAAAAAGATAAAAAGACTCATCCATCAGTTAAACTTGAAAAAGTAATCAACAAAAACATTGATAATGCTAGGTAAATCAACCTAGGCCAATGGAAATTGAAACAAACCTTTCTTCAACTGCAGGAACTAAACCATTTGTCAGAGCCACGCCGCCAGTCTATTCCAGATAAAATGTGTCACTTTCTTTCAATCAACATGCAATATAATGAACTAGAAAATGCTGAGCTCAAAGTGTAAAACTCACCAATTGTATGCTACAAAATAATTTTCTTTGGATATCTATGCGACCTGTGAAAATAAGCACCAAAGAGCTAAACAAGGCTTGAACTCTGCATAAAATGGAGGAATATATATAAAATAAGTTACCAGTTGAGAGAATGCAGTTGGTAATAGCCTCTGCAAGGCCAAGATTTTCTTCTTTTTTCGGCTTAGTTGAAATGGCTGGATAACTTTCCCACATGGGCAATCCTCCATTAACATTGGGATAGAAAGTGTCGGACATGTCAGACCTTCGGGAAAAATCAATCTGCCATGTATCTTCTAGCATATCCTCATGGTCATTAAACCTAGCAAGGGAAACGACCAGGGCTGTGTAAACGCAAAATTGTTCACAAACATGGTCACAGGCTGATAGCACAGAGAGAAAAATTCATGAATGCACTAACCAAGTCCGTGGTGGAGGAGGATACACATCAGGAACAAAAAACGTTGGATAGAACAATCCCATAGGAGGAACCTATGCAATACTATTTGTCATTATCTAAACAGCATTATCTACTGGCAAAATTTGAGGGTAAATGAAGAAAGAATTCTACAGTGAGCACATACATTAAGAGCAGTAAGTCTTGTCTTGTGAGATCCTGGCAACACTTTGTCCTCATAGGAATGAACTACTGCAACAGCATCAAGTTGCCCCTCCTATAGATGAGATACTAGGTAATGTAAATTGAACTCACGTTTGGAATCAGGTTAAATTTAGAGTATCACTAGTCGTACATGATTTGATGCCTTTTTTTTTGTAAAAAAATTCATCAGACACATGTTCAATTTCAATGTTATGGGTTATTTTTAATCAAAATATACTTTATATTCTAAAGACTACAATGTGGCAAATGCACAATGGCAAAGTGGCGTGGCAGATTTTTCGACAACAGCTATGGCCAATTTGTGAAGGGATGCCCACCACGGCAGCATCATTGACCACTATGGCATGTTTATATAGAGGATTTTCGGCCTTCCGCCATTGACATTACTGCAAATGCATGCATGACTCCAATTAAGAGGTAACGAAGCCGAGAGAGAAATGAGTTCGAAAAAAGAGAGATAACAGCTTTAGGCAGTAAACAACCCTTGTGATGTAAACTCATGCTATGCTATAAATAGCTGCTCTGGTCTTTTTTCAACTCTGAATCGATATTAGCAGTATTCTCTTATTATTGTTTTCTCCCAACTCTCTGTTTTCTCTCAACTATGAATTATTAAAACGGCTTCTCTTACGAGTTAATAAAATGGTAATTCGGGAAATCAGATAAAGTTGTAGAACTCACTCTGATTTCACAATATGACTCTTTGAGTTGATTTAACATTAACAGATCGATTGGCTTTGTCAACATATCTGTTCGAATTTGTGGCCAGGTCTGGTGATGTCTTTGTGTATAGAGAAGGCTCCTTGATATATCCTGAAAATATGAAGTTATTATTTGGAAATTACATAAAATACTACCACAAACACAAAATTTGGAATATAGAAGATAAGACCATTGTATAAATACACGTACAACACTTAAAAATCAGCACATTAGATACAAAATGGCAACATATTTCACTTGACAAACGCATTTTTTTTTAATTAAATAAGCACGGGATTGAGAAGGAGTGTTCTGAATATTTTTAACTGATGGAATTTTGTAAGTTGTAAGTGGCTCATCGACAAAGTATCAAGGCTTGGTGTCAACAAAAATGTCCCCATAAATTTTTCCAATTTCTCACTCTTAATCCAATTGTTCAATTTGTTCAGTATTTAGGTTTTTTCGGAACGCTGGGGCTATAAGAGTTTTTTTTACGGCTATCCTTCATAAAATTAATACAAATGATTTGTTATAGACTCATAGACATCAAAAAGCTTTATGTGTGTTACGTGTGGTGTGGTGGTTGGTCAGAATAGTTTGTTGTTTTAAACTGATAATGTTATTTCCTTATGAAATATAGTGTTCAGCCTTTTTGGTGAATGTTGGGAGTAAGATTGGTCCTTGGATCAATCTTTTGCTGACTACCTATGATGGATTTAGTCAAAGTAAAGAGGCTAAACTTTTATGGCAAAGTGCAATCTAGGTTATTATTTGATGCATTTAGTTAGAACCTATGAAGCCCCGATACCTGACACGATACGGGTACCATACGATACGATACCGATACGGCGATACGAGAAATTTTTCAAAACTCCCGATACGATACGTCCTCGATACGTTATTAAAAAATTAAATTTAAAACTAATAGTATAAGTGCACAATGTATAAACATAACTAAAAATTATAATAAACAAACATCCACATCAATAAAAATGATCAAAACAAGTGACAATTACATATTTTTTCTGCACAAATTTAAATATAGATAAACATCGTTAGTACTATCCAATTTATGGAGAACATCATTAGTACTATCAAAAAAGAACATCATTGTTGACTACTTAATAATTAACACTATTTGAGATTGAAAACAAATAATTTAAAAACAACATTTTTCCCCAATTAGAGAGAAGAACAAAAGAAGAGAAGAATATATTATAGGGAGAAGAACAGAAGAAACATAGCATTAGAGAGAAGAGAATAACTATCGTTCATTGGTTGACGAGAAACCCTATTTTTTTGGGGTTAGAAGAGACAAATGTTTTTTATAGCGTTGTCGGTTTAATGTATTTTTGTTTCTTATTCTTTTATTTTTTAAAAATGAAAAAGGTAAGAGAAGTATCGGTGTCGGAGTATAAGTTAGCCATATCAGAGTATAAGTTAGTCGTATCCGACACGTATCGGTCATTTTTTTTTTCAAAAAAATAAATATTAATTGGCAGATACTTCTCCGATATGCGTATCGGGACGTATCGAGACGTATCGGTATCGGATACGTGTCGGACACGATTCTTCACCATTTTTGGAGTATCGGGGCTTTAGAGGTTAGAACATAACAGTCATCTTTAAGGAGGTTTCTTTAGCTCAGCAGCTGATACAGTATGAAATTAGGCATTTGGTTCTCTTTGCTGTAAAACAAAAAATCTCATTAAGGGGATCTCCCTAAGTTCAGATTCTTCAGGTTTAGAACTCATAATAGGGAGAAACCAAGAGAAATTGAAAGAATCTGAAGTGTGAAAATGTTAACTGAGAAGTTACAGCTATCAGTAACAGAATTCTATTATTAGAGAGGCGGCTAGTCTGCGCCCCTTAGATGGGCTGAATAAATGGCTCAGGCCCAAACACACACAATAAATACAAATGAATACAGGATATTCCTAATGCCTAACAGATATCTCGGGGTCTTGGTAAGCATTATTTCATATTTGTTTTCCTTTTTCTTTTGATGTTTGTGTTTTACTTTGTCAAGGAGAACCCTCATCCTCCAAATTCAGTTTGGTTTTCTTCTCTTCGCCATAATGAAATGATTTTTAGCTTAATATAACTTTTAATCCCTATAGTTTTAATTAAGTGGGATTTTGGTCCCTCAAGTTTTTTCGTTTTTGGGCCAATCAAATCCCTCTCTTTTTAATAATAGCTGCTGTCAAATTTTTTATTTTTTGAGGGAACCTGCGGGCTGCGGTCAATTTCTTTTTATCTAGAATGCTTATATTTTCATTTTCAATCCAAATATTTGGGATTATAATGGATTTGAGATATGCAATAATTTTAGAGGTTTAGATGTCAGAAAATTACTTGAAGTTTGATAAACTTTAAAGGATTATGTAGGATGGGAGATACGAGATACGAGTTTTAAGAGGGGAAATTTTGGATTTTTGAAGTGAAATTTGATCGTTTGATTGATTTTTTTTTTCACTTCATCTCAATAAACTTCGTTTATGAAGAGAAGGAGACCTTTTCATTGGTTTTTGGTTTACATACGTTTCGAAGTCATGTGCGGTAGCAATACCAAACCAAATACGACGAGTAGTGAGGTCCTGAGCTAAGCCTTGGAAGTGAAAACAAAATGATGGAGTTTCTAAATAAGTGTAAAGAAAAGATTGGTCAAATAAAATAACAGATAATGTATCAAACATGTTAGTAATCAATCATATACATCTTACAAGTTCATAACTATCTCAAAACACCAGTAACTTGTCCAATATGAAAATATATTTTGTACCTCACCGCCAAAAGTTAGAGTTTTTGCAGTTGAAGGCAGAGTAGCTCCATCCTAAACAGCAAAAGAAGCAGTTAACTACCAAATACTTAGCCAGCTTTTATTTTTCAATCTATCTGAACTATCATCAGGCATTGAGAGAATCAAATTTGATAGATAATTCAAGGCACGAGCTAATATATTCGAAGATGGTGAATGTATGTAGCCAGTAAATGTAAATTTTCATAGAAACTAAGATGGAAAAACTATATTCAGAATAATAACACTAGTGTCAACGCCATAGTAAATAGAAACTGTTTCACCGTAAAAGTTGTTTTCCCTGAAGTAGCAAAGTAAACCCAATCACTATCAAGAATCGAGACTCATAACAACTTGGCTAAAGTCTCTCCTACCTACCATGTCAGTAGCAACTATTTCAAAGGTTTAAGCTATTAGGTGAAAGCACATGCATGGCTTTGCATCTCTAACAGAAATGAACAATACAAGATGTTTCACAAAAGATGATGATGATGATGATAAAAGTTAAAGGACACAGAAGTTTCATTTACCTCTATGCATATAATTGATGTCACCTGAGCACCAATATTCACTACACATGCTGTTGATAATCCATTTCCAAAAACCGCAGCAAGTCCTTCCTGATCAAACAATTCAATATGGACTGTCAAGCATACAGTGGTGTTCATGCCTACCAAAAAAGAAATCCTACATTCATTTTATAAACTTTTAGCAGCAAATAGAAGGCCATACCTGGTGCACCACTGCTGAGCCAAAGCAGAGTTCTTGCAGTACTAAAGATAGAATTTCCTTTATTTCTGTTTGTGGCATGGACTAAAACATAAATTGACTATACCAGAAGTGTGAAATACAAATTCAAAGGGAACTCCAACAGGAAAAACTAAATGTGTAACATTGGCTTTGAAGGAATAAAGTTCAAAATACCACGATTATCAAATGTTTCTGGCATCACAAGAATAGCTGTGTACATGTTTCTTTCATTGCGAGGAATATGCAGTTTCTCTATTAAAATCCAGTCCCAAATTGCACGTAGATCCTCAAACACCTGCAAAATAGCCAAGCAATAGTGATGTAGAATGAAAGCAAGAAATAATCAGAGGCACTCAATTTTCATGTCTGAGATGTAGCTTATTAAACAACACAACAGACTCTAGATTACTGGGAAATGTGACACAAACTTTTCACTAGAGAAAGCCCAATTCTAGATAATAAAAGTAAAGTCACAATTCAATTTGGGAACCAATATCCAATGGCTCAAGCAACTAAACCATAGACTCCCAAATTAATGACAACAAATCCCTAAATCACCAAAACAAACCCTAACTCCTAATTCACAATTACATCATAAATTGGTCTAGTTTATTAATAAATACCCTCATCCATTGTTGCACTTGCAACACAACAAACCCTAACTCGTAGTTGTTCTCCATAACGAAGGAATCTTATTGTCAACTTTGGAAATAGTGAAATAATAGATGAAATGATGAATAAAGGAAGCACAGCATTTGACAACTAATGTAAAAAATATAGGACACTGGGACACCTCACACACATACACAGACACTAAATTGAGAATTAAGCTTCCAAAATTAGAGTCTCATTAGTATATTAAGACACAATAAGTCTTTACATAATACAATACAAATAACTTACATATGTACATCTCTATATTGAAGCTTACATATCATGTGAGTTGAGTATCTATATTAGTTGCTATGTTGTATTCCTATATGTACATCTCTATATTCATGCATTTTACTCGGTATGTGCATGCAGCATCTGCATACACATGCTTTAGTTAGTTAACAACAGTTGGATAGTTAAAGTCAGCTACAGCAGTACATGACTCTGTGTACTATATGAGGATGAGTCTCATTAGTCGGTATTTCAATATTACATATTATTAGTTTTCGGTCAAATCAGAATTTCCCTTTTCTCTCAAACTTTCCCAATTCTCGACTTTAACCCTGGCATATGTTAGAGTATTAAGCACTTAGGCTTTATCACTTATGATATATAAGAAACTCTATACACTGTAATCTAGCTGGCACTATTAGAGTGCCACCTGTCCCTCGAAAGTCCTTGTGACTATAAATATGTGTAACCAGTTCAGATTCTAATAATGAGAAAATATTGAGTTAGTTACACAATTCTGTTACAGTCTTTCTCTCTCTTCTCTCTCAAGCTTTTCATTCATCATCAATGGTGGATTTCTAACAGCATATCTTTTATATTTAAAACGGAATTATTGTTATGCAGCATACATAAGTAGTAGTAATAATTATTTATAGGATGACTATATGCTTTGACATTACATTATGATGCAATGCAACAGCTAACTTATAAGGCACAATACAGAATTCTCAAGATACACTTATCTATATTTTCTGCTCATAAATTAACTTACATTGATTACATTTTGGTTAGGAAGTGACATGTACCTGCTGCATGGGATAGTGTTGTGAAATATTCAAATGTCCTCTGCGGATTGGACGACATAAACAATACGGTTCAGTGGGGGATATTCTTAATGCTTCCTCACCACAAATGAACTCTCTGAACTTTCGATTGCTCGCACCAATTTCCTTCAAATCTGTACCTTCTTTTGGGTCCAAAGGCTCACTAGTCTCACCTTTACTTGTAGTATCTACAAATGTCAATTTATATATGTAACATCTCCTAATTGATATAAAAGTAACAGCATTTCAAATCGAAGCACGAAGTAAATTTCAAATATTCGAGACAGTTAACATCAAATTTTAAAAATATTAATCCGACTAACAAGTTAAAATGTAATGACTAATGAGCTCATGCAAGCCTTCAGCAACTTGTCAGACCATGTTCTAACTTCAAGACAGGTATACTAAAAATAAAATCACCATAGAATGTTAAAATCTAAGATACTTACATGCAAACTTCCGTGTGAGATTTTTTTTTTTAATTCTTGATTACCGTCTAATATTAGGTACTTGGTAAAACAGACTTGAGATAAACCAAATGTTAAGCTAGTTGACATAAACATACCCAAAGCCATAGATGGAACTGAAGAACACAGAAAAGTACTAGGTAATATGCAAAAAAAAATACCATTTAGTCTTACCTAATGCTGAAACTGAGGACGAACTAGTGACCTCCTCGTAAACATTAGTCCAAGTGAAGGGTGAATCTTTCCTATGTGGATTGTGTCCATCAACGCGCCCCATCTGTGCATTTAGTACAATGGAATTCATAGTGTTAACAATGACTAATGATCAGTTTTATGATATTATACTAATCTTACCAAAAACACAACCTAAATATTTGACAGAATTTTCCAAATATATGGAATTCATAGTATTTATTGAAGGGCGTTGCTCTTGAGAGTGAAAGTGATTTTTTCAGAAATCTTAGTATTCACATTTGTTAAACTGATATTAGATTTACTACCATTGAATGATCAGCTTATGTATTTTTGTATACTGTTGGGATTAATGTTTAGTGGTCATCCCGCTATCTGCTATACTAGTACAACTTTAGCGGTTTCAGGTTTGGGCACTCTATCTTACTATCCGAGATAAACAACGTAGCTTAGAATTCCAGAAAAGGGTCAATCAAATTACAACGGCATATCCTCCACGAATGATATGTGTCTGTCAGCATGTTTGTCTTATGTAGTTAATTAATTTCGTTAAGATCAAAATCTTCAACATGGCAAGTACAACAAATGTCACACTATTTGAAATGCATTCCCAAGCTTAAACAGTTCCAAAGAACGAAGAAGGTCCCAACCATTATAAAGTATCATAACAAACATGAAATCAAACAAAACTGAGGAGTTCACTTAAAGTGTAACAGAAAAGAAATCATATACCTTACGAGGGAAAGAGTTACTGGAAGGTTCTTCATCCAGAAACGGTATCTTCAACAGTGATGCAATCTTTTTTTACACACAAAAAGAAAAAAGGAAAAAAAAAAAACAATATCAGCAAAATGTAGCATAGAAGTAACAGTTCTACAATGTGCCATAACTTACAACATCATAAGCCTTTTCCCTTTCCATATGTTGTGCAGTTGTAACTTGACTATTAAGCATCTAATTACAAAAAAACAAAAACAAAAAAAAAACAAACAAACAACAATTGAATTAACACACATATACCTAAAACAACAGAATAAAACAATGAAATAAAATAATTCTAAAAACCTGATCTTGAACATTCTTCTTAGGAACTTGTTTAGTATAATGAGCAATGCAATGAGGGATATTATAAGGGGTATCTTGTGAAGCCAATCCAATTCTAATATTTGCAGAACCTGAGAAAATAACATAAAGTCGCAATTTTTAAGTGCATAATGTTGATTTTATTTAAACTTGGAGTTAAAATGATTAAAAGAGCATGAAATAAAAAAATGGGTAATGCGCAAAATTGGATATTTTGTTTTGTTTTTTGCATACCTGGGTTGATAACAACGAGATTGGAACCACGTTCTGACATAACTTGTGAAGGAAGCGCAGATTTAAGGTAATCCTGTGACATAGAACACATGAGAACAAAATTGTTAAATTGAAAGGGTTAACAGCTAGAGAGAGAAAGTACCATAGGAAATTAGAGTTTGCAAAATTTGATGATTTTTCCTCTTTTCGTATGTGTTTCTGTGCTTTTGTTCTTAGTAAGAGTTTTGAACTGAGAAAAGAGAACACTTTCTCTTAACCCAATTTTCTGGTGAATTGAATGTTCGTTTTTGAACTGCAAATACACTAATTTCTTTGTCTCATTTTATATTAACCGACCTACTCTTCCTCCATATTTTTCTTATTTTCGTTTATATGTATTTAAATTTAAATTTTTATTTGAAAAAAAATAGTTATGAAAAAAATTTGTAGAATAAAATATTTTGGTATAGATGTAGATTTAAAGTTAAATTTAAAATAAAACTAAGTTTTTTAGAGAAAATAAAACTGGGTTGTCTAAGGTAATTTTGTCCTGAGAAAAGTTCGAGAAAAAAAAATAGTTAATCGATGGTTACTCTAAAGTTATCTATAAATTATTTATATCATTTGTAGAATAAAAAATTTAGATAATTTATTATTAGTAAATTATCTAATCTATAATCTATTTTACTAATAATAATCTAAACTCTATTAGTGCTAAATTATTATTAGTAATGATATCACTTGTAGAATAAAAAATTTATATAGATAATTTATTATTAGTATTTTTATAGGTTAATTAGCATCTGATTTCAACTCTATTAGTGCTTTAGGTCACTAATGAGCTTCAAACAAAAGCAAATCAATTAGGGTTTTGGAGCACCAAAGTTTAAAGCTAACCATCAAACTTTAATTACCTTTTGTTTGAATTCCTGATTATTAGAAGCCATTTTCCCTAGGAACAGAGTAAAACCAAAAATAAAATATCAATCAGACTATGTTTTCATTAACTATTAGAAATTAAAAATATGGAACATGTACAACATTAATAGGTTTCATAAATTTATGTGCAACAGACAAAATTTAGTTTGTCTTAATTAAATTCCAACCAGTAGAATGATATGTCTAAAATGTGTGTTGAAGAGTATTTACCTTAATACAAATACAACAAACGTGTGTGGATGTTAACATCTCAAAGGTCAAGGGTATTATCCCTTCGTTCATCAAATTACCACCAAGTAGCATCATATTAGAGTTAAAAAAATTCAATTAACAAGCTATGATACATTCTAGTGTACACTAACAAGTGTGTGTCACCCAATGACTAATAATAAATATCAACAAGCAAAACACAACATTAATTCAATGATAAATGTAATATATGAAAATTCTTCCTCATTTTAATCGGTAAAGAATAAGTCATAAGCTTATTTTCACAAGGAACATTATAGGATTGAAGAGATGAGAGATTACACATTTCACTTTCCTACTATCATTTCTATCAACTAATTACAAGTATTTGTCATGTTAAAAAAAAAAATCAACAAGGAATAACCATTACATTAGCAAATGGAACATATACATAAAAGAAAAAAAAAATGAAAAATAGGGCAATGGTGGATCATAGTGAAAGAACTTATTGTGAACTTCTTGCATAAGAGACAAATGGGGGGTAACAATTAGGGTAGCAAATGGGTTGTGTACATATAAAAAATGGTACATTGGTTGATCGTAGTAAAAGTACTTACCAGAAACATATGACAAAAGAGATATGAAGAGGAAGGGGATTTATCCCTTAAATCGAGATTCTTCAAACCGAGAATTCAACCATTAATTATAAAAAACGAGGGTTCGTAGTTTAAAATATAAAATGGGGAGAGTTTTAGTGGTTTAGATGTTTACTACCCACTTAAACAAAGTCCTGGCATGAGAAAATCGAGGATAAGTTTATAGATAGAGAAGAAGAAAGGGGATTACGGCATAACCGATGGAGAAAGAATCAACAAAGAACGAACGAGGAAGAAAAGTAATAACCTCGTACAGGTTAGGGCACAAAAATTAAACAAAACCTACGATAAAATTATATATTTTAATGCTAATTTATCCTATCATTTATTTTTATTAGAGAGAAAGAAAAATCGTAGAGCCCACAATTTTTTTTCATCTCTTTTCATTTTATTCTCTACACTATAATATCATTTTTTTTATCTTTATCTCTCCACTCTTATTTTTTTTCTTCTTTCTTCTTTCTTCTTTTCATTAAGAGAGATAAAACAATAGACCCCACATTTTTTTCTCCCTTCTCACATTCTCTAAACCAAATGGAGGAGAATCAACTTTCTTCACATTATAATCTATTCCTTTAGTTATATGTTCCAATGGATTAATAAGAAAATGAATATAAAGAAATGTTGTCATGGTCCTAATCGATATCAATATGATGAAATGGAAGAAAAATGGGTGTAAAAGGGTAAAGTCTTGTGGAAATACCATGTTCGAAGTTTTATTTTCTTGTTTTTTTTTTCTGGTTGGGGATAACCTTTTTCTTTCACCTACAAATGTCTTGAGAAAATACAATCTTTTCCTTATTTTTTTTATAAGCAATGAATTTATTGCGAAATATCAAACTAACTAATCACTCTTTTTACGGAAAAAATTAACTAACTAGTCATTCCACTCTAGAGGTGAAAATAGGTCAAGTCCTCCTATAAGAATTTACGGCTTATTCTATGTTAGGCCAAACTTTTTTAAATAGGACTAACTAAAACTTTTTTAGAAGCTTATTTAGTTAAAAAGACGAGACATGAGCCATAGAAAAATTCATTCAGTCTAACCAAGTTGGCGTACTTAAATAAATATGAATAATATTTGTTATAACTATTATTATTATTATATTAAATTTTACACTTTACATAAATTATAATTTTTTTAAACTTTTTCAACAATTTAAATTTATTAGTCAACGTTAATTTTTCACATATCTAAATGTATTATTAAAAACTAGAATTTAAATATGATATCATATATAGTCAAATTCTCTACAATGTCATGTTAAATATTCAAAGGAAGTTTTATCTCATTGGTCTATTAGTTTGTCAATCTATTTAAACATGAATCAGATTACTTTTTTAAATACGTTCATATGAAAGCCTAAAATATAAGTCTATGACAGCCTACAAGCCAGATTTATGCCTTAAATTTTAGACCAAATACCTCTAGGGGTCCTTTAAGTTAGATGTTTGTAACATATTAGTCCTTTAAATTTCTTTTTTAACAAATTTGTCCTTTAAAAAAATTGTAACAAATTGGTCCTTTGCGTCGTAAAGTGTTGTGTAAAAAAAATAATCATAAATTGTATGGATTGTAATCTATTTTTCATCTAATTCTGTTAAAAAGTGTTTACGTGATCTTTTAACATTTAGGTGATAGGTACAAAAAGTGCTTATGACACTAAACATGGTTACTTATGCATGTTTTCTTCTTGTTCTGAATTCAAACCTAATTTTACAGACAACATTTCATCAACAACCTTATAAATCAAGTAATCGATCAATTTCATTTCAAATCAATACTGAATAATACACATACGAACCCTAATTTTGAGAGCAATGAATTTGAACATTCCAACTTAGAATTAAACGACAACATATGCATTTTTTAACTGAGTTTGATGAAAAATGGTAATGGTGCTGACACCCTATGACATAAAAGGTCAATTCGTTACTTTTAAAAAAAAAACTAACTTTTTACATATATCTAGTGGTGGGAATAGGCCTTGCCAACCTACAGGGGCCTACGGTCTGACCTGATCTTTTTATTAAAAAGACTAAATTTAGACTGTTTAAAAAGTCTATTTAAGTAGATAGGCCAGACGTAGGCTATCTAAAAAGCCTATGAAGTCTGATAAACTAACATATTTATACATATCTATTAAAAATTATTTTTTATGTATATTAAAACTTATTTAAATTCATTTTGATTTGTGGTTATAGGCTTTTAAATAGCCCTTAATATAGTTGAAACTTGCACGCCTTACGGTGAAATATATTTTAAGGTCTATTTAGTAGTACGTAAAATGAACTATTTAATGCCATTAACGTGAAATAGAATTTGAGATCAGGATTTTAAATAGGCTAGGTCAAGCAAAAAAAAATGTTTACGAAAGGCCATAAGCCATACTCAAGCCGGCAAAAAATTTCATAGGCCAAACATCGGTCTTTCAAAGTCTGACGTGACATATTCTCACATGTATTAACATTCATCTAACTTAAATGACCACAAAATGTATTTGACCTAAATTTTATGAAAGTGATAAATTTGACGGTGGTTGTAACAACCCGATTTTTTGTATTAGATTTATTTATTATTATTATGTGCTTATTATATTTATTGAATGTTTATTTTGGTGATTTAGTGGACTTTGGGTGATTAAGGGTATTTTGATAATTTTGAGGGTTGGTGGCATTTTTGTAATATGTTAGAAGTTAGAAATTAGAAATTTGAATTTAGAGATGGGTGGTAAATTAGTAAAGTGGGAAGTTTAAGTGAAGTAATAGTGTAGAGAAATAATTATGTGATGAAATGTGATTAAGCCCATTAGAGTGAGTAATCATAGCTCAATAGTATTTAAAGAGTAGTGTATGTGTTAGTGAACTAAGTTTAGCTCATTTCACAAAAATCACAAAGGAGGCTAGAGAGAGAATAGAGGAAAGGAATAAACTTTGGAGAGGAAGAGAAGAGGAACTCAAGAGCACTAAGGAAAAAGGGAGAATTGTAGCTAGAAAGCTAATTTTGAAGAGAATTGAGGTAAGGGGAAAAATTATTTCCATTATATGGGTTGTTAATAAGCAATTGGGTAGTTGGGTGCTTTTAGCTTATGCTTAAATTCATGAACTTATGATTATATGTGTTAAATTTGTGTTCCTTTTTGATGATTAAATTAAGTATGTGATAAGTTGATGAATTCATGTTGTTGTGTTTACCAAAAGTCATGTTTGATTATGTTAAGTTGGTAACTTTGTGAATTTTGATGAATTTGATGAAGAACATGATGATTGATGATGATTATGCTTAATTAAGTTGAGTTTGAACATGGGTATGTGTTTAGTTTGTGAATTCATGTGATTATGATGTGAAATTTCTGGCTGGAAGAAAGATCAGAACTAGAAACAGGGCACGTGGTTATTAAAAACAGTTCAGAAGTAGGAATAAAAGTGCAGAAATAAAAAGAACACAATGAGTTTGTTAACCCAGTTCGGTGTAAACACCACCTACTCTGGGGGATACCAATCCAGGAAGGAAATCCACTATAGGAATTAATCCTTAAGAGTCAAGACACAGTCACCCCTTTTCCCAGCCTAAGCAATTAACCTCCTCCTAGTCTGATTTCTACCCAACACGTTGAGTATTAGACACTACTAACTTCCTAACCAAGTAACAACCCTGTTACTGAACAATTCAAACAAACTACCCAGTTTTATGAAGACACCTTCAAAAACAAAGACATCACTCGTACCTACAGGCTTAGAGTGAATTACAACTCAAATAGACCTAAACCAACTCAGTTGAGTGGTGCACAAATAAAGCAAAAGCTTAAAAACACTAAGACTCAATTCTCTGATAAAAACTCTATTCTTCGTATCTCTTGAACAATGGCAGCAGCACTCCTTAAATAAGCTTCAGCAATTCTCTTAAAATTTGAAACCAATCTTCTGAATATGATATGTTACAGAATTATGAAAGACTAAAAAGGAAACAAATCACTCAGCATTGTATCTTCTAAAAGATTGCATCAGAAAAATACGAACTTCATAAACACGATCCAAATCTTCAAGAAATCTTCACCAAATCAATCAGCATTCTAGAAGCATTTATCCATGATTAAACCTTGACAAATCTCGCAAAGATTCGCGCAGAAATAATGAATAAAAATGCAGCTTCTGATGAAGTCAACAAAAGTCAATTGTGCAATAGTGCGTCTGAAGAGCTACAGTGCGTCTGAAGGAAATTTTTCAGCTTCTGAAGGTTTTTTCAGCATCTGAAACACATCAAAACCGATTTCTTGCAACTGAAGACTTGTTATACACATGGTGACGCTTCCATTGAACACATTGCATTTGCCAAAACATGCAGCCAACATCAAAATATCAACAATCTCCCCCTTTGGCAAATTTTTGGCTAAAATCAATGTTTCACAAAACCAAGTTCTTCAATCCACCATAAAACTAACTCCGCAATGAAGAACTCCACAAAATTAATCATAGCATAGAGATAAGCAGCGGATTCAGCATGATTAACATGAAAAACACAAAACAACTTCAGTTCATATCAGCTTCTGATAATCTCAGCTTCTGAAGTACACATAAAGCAGCTACTGATCAACTCCTGATAGTTTCTGATCATCACAAACACTCCTGAAGCTTCACAATCACACCAGTTTCAGTTCACAACTCACCCCCTGCAACTCAGCATTCAACATTACTCCCCTTGTAGTAACTTGTGAGACAAGAAACTTCTGAAACTGAGACAAGTAACTTCTGAAAACTTCAGGAATACTAAGACAAACAGCTCACAACTCAGGTAAATAACAATCATACACTCCCCCTGAGACACACACTCCCCCTCAATCACATCTTCAGATTCTGAACAGCTCTTGATGTAGTTCTGAACACAACTAGTCAGCTTATGAAACATAGTACATTCCGAGGGAACACACTCTAAACAGCTTTTGTCTGATGTTAAACATAAGTTTTTCTCCCCCTTTTTAGCCACAAAATTATGACAAACCATCATCATATAGGGAATAAAAACAAAACAAAAATCTTCAGAAACAAAACCAGTATCAGGCTCAGACTTAGATTCAGGCACACACTCATCATTAGCAAATCTGGCAGGTACTCTAACTTCCTCACATCCAATTTGCTGTAATTGCTATAAATCCTCATGCAGACAAACATTTGAAGAATCACAATCAGAAACATTCCACTTAGCCATCTTCTTCTGAAGTTTAGCAATTCTCTTCTGCACAGAAAGTCTGATATCAGCATATTCCTCAGATTCATCAGCATCTAGTCTTTTTGCTACACTTTGTTCATTGACCTTAATCTTGGGTTGCACAGACTTGACATTCTTCAAACCTTTCAAGTTTAAATGCTCAAGCTTCTGATGACAGATTCTGTCTTCTTCTTCAAAAACCCACAAATAACAATTATCTTCTGATCTGCAGCCCCTCATCAGAACATTACCTCCTTGACCAGTTACCAAACATCCTTTCTTATTGAACTTCACCTCCAAGTCTTGATCACACAATTGACTGATACTGATCAGATTAGATGTCAATCCTTTAACTAAGAGCACATCATTCAATTTTGGTAAACCATCACAGACCAAGTCACCAATTCCCAAAATCTCTCCTTTTGCTCCACCACCAAAAATCACATATCCTTTGGTGTAAGGTCTTATATTTTCTAGAAACTTACTAATTCCAGTCATATGTCTAGAGCAGCCACTGTCAAAGTACCAGTTTTTCTTAGATGAAGCTTTCTGAGAAGTATGAGCCATTAAACCAACAGATTCTTGACATTTGGGTTTCCACACCTTCTGTACATTGGCTCTTTTTGCAGCAGGCTCAACTCTTCTGTATTTAAAGTGCTCAGGATAACCATATAGTTTGAAACAAAATGGTTTGATATGCCCCTTCTTTCCACAATGATGACAAACCCAAGTATGATTTCTTCTTTTGTTTCTGTTAAACTTCTGGGGTTGAATCTGATGTTGCATCTGAGGTTGCTTCTGAGCTTGCTTCTGAGGTTGCTTCTGAGCTTGCTTATGAGGTTGCTTCTTAGATGTCCCAATCATAGGATCATGAGTTTCAGAAGCAGGAACAAACTTTTTAACAGGATTTTTCAGCTTGAGGTTCAGACTCTCATCCACAAATCCTAAGCCTTTATGTTTTCCTTGTTTCTGAGCATCCAAAATCTCCTCCAACACATCAGTAGCAGAGTTCATCATCCTAACTTGCTTCTTCATCTGATCAAGTTGGGAATTCAATTGAGTTACTTCATCTTTAAGATCAGAAATCTGTCCTAAATGAACACACCTTTCAGACTGCAGTTTACAGAAAGTTTCCTTCTGATTCTCTAATAACCTGCACAGCTCTTGATTTCTAAGATATAATTCTTCATAAGACACAACTGGTTCCTCAAAAACCAATTCTTCATCACAGGCTTCAGACTCTGATGAAGTTTCAGTGTCTGATGATGTTTCAGACTCTGATAATATCTCAGACTTTAAAAAAGCTTCAGATTTTGAAAGAGCTTCTGAAACCATTAAAGCAGCAACATGTTTAGCTGACTTACTCTGAACCTCTCCTTCTGAATCTTCATCTGACCAGGAAACAACTAGTCTTTTCTTCTGCTTCTTGAGAAAAGTGGGACATTCTGATTTGATATGTCCATAGCCTTCACACTCAAAGCACTGCACACCCTTTGCTTGTTTGCTATTTTCTTCAGTTTGTTGCTTATTGTTGTTGAGTCTGAGGTTCTGACCTTTGGATTTCCTGTCCACTTGTTTCAAAATTTTGTTGAACTGTTTCCCCACCAATACAAATGCTTCTGATAAGTCATCATCATCCTCATTAAGCTCTTGATCATCAGCTTCTGAATTGACTGCAAAAGCAATTCCTTTTCCTTTCTTCTCAGGCTGTTTGCAGAAAGCAGTTTCAAAATTCAATAGAGACCCAATCAGCTCCTCAACCTTCATAGTAGAAATATCATGAGCTTCCTCAATTGCTGTAACCTTCATGTCAAACCTTCTGGGAAGAGACCTGAGAATTTTTCTCACTATCTTCTCATCTGACATCTTCTCCCCAAAAGACTCAAAGGAATTTGCCATGTCCAGCACATTCATGTAGAACTCCTGTATGCTTTCATCCTCCATCATCTTCAGGTTCTCAAACTTAGTGGTCAGCAACTGGAGTCTGGACATCTTGACCTTAGAGGTTCCTTCATGAGTGGTTTTTAGAATTTCCCAAGCATCCTTTGCAACAGTACACTGCTTGATAAGTCTGAACATGTTCATGTCCACACCATTGAATATTGCATTCAAGGCTTTGGAGTTGCCAAGAGACAGATCATCTTCAGCCTTTGTCCACTCTTCTTCTGGTTTCAGAATCTCAGTTTTATTTCCATCTTTGTCTAGAACAACTGGATGATCCCAACCTTTGAGCACAGCCTTCCAAGTTCTGCTGTCAATTGATTTTAGAAAAGCACACATCCTGGACTTCCAGTATTCATAGTTCGTGCTATCCAACAATGGTGGTCTGTTGACATAACCTCCCTCTCTGTCCATGCTTGCCAAAAAACACTTCCCTGGAGCTCACCCAATCACAGGCAGGGTGCCTGCTCTGATGCCAATTGAAATTTCTGGCTGGAACAAAGATCAGAACTAGAAACAGGGCACGTGGTTATTAAAAACAGTTCAGAAGCAGGAATAAAAGTGCAGAAATAAAAAGAACACAATGAGTTTGTTAACCCAGTTCGGTGTAAACACCACCTACTCTGGGGGATACCAATCCAGGAAGGAAATCCACTATAGGAATTAATCCTTAAGAGTCAAGACACAGTCACCCCTTTTCCCAGCCTAAGCAATTAACCTCCTCCTAGTCTGATTTCTACCCAACACGTTGAGTATTAGACACTACTAACTTCCTAACCAAGTAACAACCCTGTTACTGAACAATTCAAACAAACTACCCAGTTTTATGAAGACACCTTCAAAAACAAAGACAACACTCGTACCTACAGGATTAGAGTGAATTACAACTTAAATAGACCTAAACCAACTCAGTTGAGTGGTGCACAAATAAAGCAAAAGCTTAAAAACACTAAGACTCAATTCTCTGATAAAAACTCTATTCTTCGTATCTCTTGAACAATGGCAGCAACACTCCTTAAATAAGCTTCAGCAATTCTCTTAAAATTTGAAACCAATCTTCTGAATATGATATGTTACAGAATTATGAAAGACTAAAAAGGAAACAAATCACTCAGCATTGTATCTTCTAAAAGATTGCATCAGAAAAATACGAACTTCATAAACACGATCCAAATCTTCAAGAAATCTTCACCAAATCAATCAGCATTCTAGAAGCATTTATCCATGATTAAACCTTGACAAATCTCGCAAAGATTCGCGCAGAAATAATGAATAAAAATGCAGCTTCTGATGAAGTCAACAAAAGTCAACTGTGCAATAGTGCGTCTGATGCACTGTTCCTGCGTCTGAAGCATGAATAGTGCGTCTGAAGAGCTACAATGCGTCTTAAGGAAATTTGTCAGCTTCTGAAGGTTTTTTCAGCATCTGAAACACATCAAAACCGATTTCTTGCAACTGAAGACTTGTTATACACATGGTGACGCTTCCATTTAACACATTGCATTTGCCAAAACATGCAGCCAACATCAAAATATCAACATGATGTTTGGGTCATATTGAAGTTGTTGTTGATGTTGTTGTTTATGAGCATTTTGATTAAATTGGTGAAAATGAATAAGTTGTTGATGAAATGAATTAAATTGATTCGTGCTAGTTGAATTAAGTGATTTTGATTATGTTAAGTTGAAATGGAAGTTAAGATTGTTGTTTTGAAGTTATGTTTGGTTGATTAAGCTATTTTGGAAAGGATTGGGTTTTTGAGACGAGTTTTGGATTAAGTTGGTTAAATTGGAGATAAGTGATTATGAATAAGTTGTTTAAGCTAACTTGAGGTGTAATTAACTAGAATTAAATGATTTAAGGCTTTGGAATGATTTTGGTGTGAATTGGATCGAAAAATGATGTTAAAAATGGTGTTTTCGCAAAAAACGCGAAAATCGGATGTTTGATGTCCTGTCATGACCGCACGACCGTTCGCCCCTGTGTCATAGATCGTGCGGTTGGTTTGACATTGGGACGCACGACCGTGCGCCCCTGCTGGGTGGGAAAACTCATATTTTTTTGACTTTATGAGGTATCCAATGCACTTGAATGGTTTCCAAACCCTTAAACTTGATTAATAGGTGTTTAATGATGATATAATTGATGGATTAACTTGGACTTAAGTATGAGAAAGTTTAGAAGTTAATTGGTTAATAGACAGACTTCAGAATTGTCTAAAATGGTGTCATGACGTGGATGTGGACTTAATAATTAAGTGATGTGTTATGAATGATTAAGAATGATGATGAGTTAATAGGTTAGAGTAACCTTGATTGATTGGATGCATATTTTGAATTATGTGCATGTTATGTGATAAGTGACGATGTTATGCGATAAGTGACGATGAAGTGACAATGTTCATATGAAAGAATATATGATAATGCTGATGATGTTGGTGTTGAGTTACATGCATGTATGTGATGTCGAGTCATCATATATGTACATGCATTCATTCATGAGTCAAGTCCAGTGACGATGGGATCCCTCGGTAAAATAGCTTTGATATCCAACCTGGTACCACATGCATGTAGAGTCGTTAGGCGCATTGCATATACATATTGAGTCGCATGTGGCAATGTATTGGTGTGAACTTGTGCATCTAAGTGGTACTTGCTTAATTGGTGATTGTAATGCGATGAGATTGTTATGACTTGATTTGATGATGACTTATTGATGATAATGTGGTATGTACACTATGAAGATTTTATGGAGATATTGATATGATTAATCTTGATGATTTACTTGGTAATTGATTGTTGTTGATGACATGTTATGTATACTTGATGAACTTGTTATGAAGCATAGAGATATACAAGCTTGTAATTGAATGCGATTATAATATGCATGTTTGTAAAATGATAACCAGGCTTTAATATGTTGTATATCTATACGATGATGATGTTGTTGCTTGCCTGAACTTACATGTGTTTATTAATCCTTTATGTTGACCGTATATCTTACCCCCCAGTGGCTTTTTGTCGCCTCATCCTTGTGATGTAGACGTGTAGGTTAAGGAGTAGCTTATTGCTCGTGAGTATGATGAGGACAGCTTAATGCCTACTCATGTTTATCGCTTTCTCAAGGAGTCTAGATTTAGGAGCTCTGATCTAGGACTTGGGGATTTATCTTTTATGTTGTTTTGTTGCTTTGAGATCTTTTGATCAAACTGATGTTGTTATTATTATTATGTTGAGATATTATGTTATGATCCGAGACATGACATTTGATGTTTAATGATTTTATTTCCGTTGTGCAATGATTATAATCGATGAAAATTTTATATTGGATATTTATATGAGATGTATGCTGAGTAGTGAGACCTTGATGTATGATAATGTCTGATTTATCGCTTTATAAATGTTCTCGGGGATCGGGGTCTTACATTGTGGTATCAGAGCAGGTCGGTCTAGTCTGGGCCAACACTTGGCAATTGTCCTGTTGTATGCGACATGTATGTGTATATATTGTCGATGCTTTTGTTGTCTAACTAGGTGGTGCTTGTTGTGTAGTGGAGAGATGGCCGGTAGGAATGATGCTGCGATTGCGGAGGCGATGACGGCGATGGCCCAAGCACTAGATCAAGCTAACGTCGTGGCTCAAACACATAAGAACCATCAGGGAGGAGCCGACGACTTACGTTTAGACCAATTCTTGAGGAATCAGCCGCCGAAGTTCAAGGGTAGGCACGACCCAGAGGGAGCTCAGTCATGGTTGATGGAGATTGAGCGCATTTTCAGAGCTATGGTCACGGATGATGCACATAAGGTGCAGTTGGCTATGCACATGCTTGTTGAGGAAGCAGAGTTTTGGTGGTTGAACGCCAAGCAGAGGATGGAGGCTGGTGGAGTGGAGATCTCTTGGGGGGTCTTCAAGGAGGAGTTTTTGAGAAGTATTTTTCGGAAGATGTCAGAAGCAAGAAGGAGATAGATTTTTTGGAGCTTAAGCAAGGGAACATGTCTGTTGCAGATTATGCGGCAAAATTTGAGAGCCTTTCTCGTTTCTGTCCGCATTATAATGCTTTTGGAGCGGAGGCGTCGAAGTGCATTAAGTTTGAGAGTGGTCTTCGTCCCGAAATCAAGATGTTGATTGGTTATCAGGAGATTATAGTGTTTTCTGCCTTGGTGAACAAGTGTCGTATTCTTGATGAAGACAACAGAACTAAGTCAAGTTACTACAAGAGTTTGAATGAGAAGAAAGGAAAAGGTAATGACCGTGGAAAGCCTTATGGAGGAGATAAGGGCAAAAGGAGTGCCAGTGGTGGAGGTGACTTGAAGTGTTACAAGTGTGGAGGACCTGGACATATGGAAACCAATTGCAAGAGTGCTGCTGTTGTTTGCTACAAGTGCCGTAAATCTGGACATCGTGCTTTTGAATGTAAGAATAAGGAGATTGTCTGCTTCAAATGTGGAGAGGTGGGTCACATTAGTACTAAGTGTACCATGTTGGAACAAAATGTGTTTAAACAACTCTCTTCTGAATTAAGGGGGAGATTGTTGAAACATTATGTGTAAACATATCTCTCTTTATGGTTTTGATGATAACAAAAGTGTTAAATAGAAAATTGGTTATTTGCTAATGCTTTGTTCAAGTGATTTCAGAACCACGTGTTTAATGATCAGAATTTGATAATGGTTATGGAAGAACAAGCTTAAGAGCAAGAAAGGAAAGCTTAGAAGCAATGTTGCAAAGAGTGGAAGAAAACTGGGTCTGAAGAGTGCTCCTGAAGTGATGCCTCTGAAGTGAGAGTCTGAAGCCTGCGTCTGAAGGCAGCTTCTGATGGGTGCGTCTGAAGAAGTCAACGAAAGTCAACGTCTGAAGACCTGCTTCTGAAGTCTGAGTCTGAAGAGAGCTTCTGATGCACTGTTCACGCAGAAGCTTCTGAAGTCTGATGTGGCTTGGAAAGCAACTGGTACTGTGCGCATTTAATGCCTGGATGTGTCAGAACAACCCAATGGAACAGTTGTCTCCCTGACCCAGACATTCCCCAGCTTTTAAGGTAGGCTAATTCAAAAATGGCTGCTGCTCTGTTTTCTGGAAAAAGTTCAGCACACAATTGCAGCAAATCTAGCTTACAACTTGCAACGGCTCTTTCCTAAAACCTGCAAATCTTCAACAGCTCTATTTTTCTCTATAAAAGGAAGAAGATTTGAAGAAGATTGCGTTGAAGACTCTTGGATAAAAATCTGTCTGAAACTTGCTCTGTTTTGCTGTCAAAACTCAAAGTTCATAAACCTCTTTAGAAATTCTTTTAGTTTCTGTAACTTAGAATTTCTTAAGGTTAAGAGTCTTAACCTGTGTTGTATTAAGAGAACACGTCTGATATTTTATCAAGTGTTCAACCCAAACTCATTTATGTGTAAACCAGTTTGGTCCCTAAGTCTCAGTCTGTATACTGAGCAATTGTAACCTCATTCCTTTGTGGTCTGAGTCAGAAGTCTCTTGACTTAGTGTCTTGAGCATTGGGAAGTCTCTTGACTTAGTGTCTTGAGCATTGGAAGCCTCTTGACTTGGTGTCTTGAGCACTAGAAGTCTCTTCCTTTGTGGTTGAGCAATTGGAAGCCTCTTCCTTGGTGGTTGAGCAACTGGAAGTCTCTTCCTTAGTGGTTGAGCAATTGTAATCAACTGATTATAGTGGAACTCTCTTGTTGGAAAACAAGGGGACTGGACTACTTCTCACATTGAGAAGGAACCAGTATAAATTGTTGTGTGTCTCTCTTCCCTTCTCTATTTACTTGTTAATCCGCTGCATATACTTCTGATAATAGTTCAGAACCTGTTTCTGAACTAGTGTTAAGTTTTTGAGAAGAAAAGAACCAAGTTTTTGAGTCACACAATTCAACCCCCCTTCTTGTGTGTGTTTTTCTCACCTTCAGTTGGTATCAGAGCTCCGGTTCTGATATTAACACTTAACAGTGTGTCAGTAGGATCCTGAGAAAAACATGACCTCAACTAGTGGTTCACCTCCACCCTCTCCCAGAAATCAAAGAACTGTTTCTTATGACTATAGTACTGAAGAAAAGAAGTCTAGGTCACACAATAAACCCCCTATGTTTACTGGTGACCCAGAAAAATTCTCTTGGTGGAAGAGTAAAATGTACAGTCATATAATTGGTATTGATGATTCACTTTGGGATATTATTGAAGATGGAATTACAATCCCAGTTGATGAAGAAGGTGTTGCTGTCAACAGAAGAGCTCTAAGTGATGCACAAAGAAAAATCTATAGGAAGCATCACCATGTGAGAGGAATCATTGTGGATTCATTACCTCACAATGAATACCAGAAGCTGAGTGACAAGTCCACAGCAAAGGCCATATTCACATCCCTCTGCTCTAACTATGAAGGTAATAAAAAGGTTAGAGAAGCTAAGGCAAACATACTTGTTCAGCAATATGAATTGTTCAGAATGAAAGAGGATGAAAATATTGAGGCAATGTTCTCAAGATTTCAGACTCTGGTTTCTGGACTTCAGATTCTGAAGAAGAGTTATACCACAGCTGATCATGTGAATAAAATCCTTAGAAGTCTGCCATCTAAATGGAGACCTAAAGTGACTGCTATTGAGGAAGCTAAGGATCTGAATACTATAAGTATTGAGGATCTTATAAGCTCCCTCAAAGTGCATGAACTAGGACTCAATGAGGATGAGTCTGTTAGAGAATCAAAATCATTAGCACTAAAATCTAAAAGAAAGCCTGCTAAAGCTTTGAAAGCTAGTGAATCTGAAGAAGAATTTCCTGAGGGAGATTCTAATGAAGATTCAGATGCTGATGAGCTTGCAATGCTTTCTAAAAGAATTCAGTATCTAATGAATAGAAAGAAAAAATTCTCTAACAGAAGCAGTAACTTTAGAGGATCTGGTTCAAAGAGGGAAAACCAGAAAGAATGCTACAACTGCAAGAAACCTGGCCACTTCATTGCTGAATGTCCTGATCTTCAGAAGGAAAAATCAAAGGAAAAAGCAAAGAAATCCAGCTCAAAGTCCAGCAGTTTCAGAAACAAGCTTAAAAAGAGTCTCATGGCAACATGGGATGATCTGGACAATGAGTCTGAATCTGATGAAGCAAGCAAACCTAGCTTTGATGGCAACTGCATTTTCTGATGCAGAATCCTGTTCAGATTCAGATGAAGAAGATGAGGTATATTCTGAACTCTCTAGATCTGAATTAATTGAAACAGTTAATGATCTTATGAGTCATCTTAAAAGCAAGTTAGGAGAAATAAAATCTTTGAAAAATAAAACTAACTTGCTGTCTGAGGAAAATCTTAAACTTCAGAATCAAATATTTGAATATGATGAAGAAGTTGAAGAACTCAGAAAAGAGGCTCATAAGAAATCTGAAGAGGTTCCTAATGAACATGAAATAGCTCTTCAGGATTTCATCTTAACTGGATTCAATAGAACCAAAATTGCCTCTATGATGTATAATATGATCAGAAACAAAGGTGAAGGCATTGGCTATGATTCATTCAAACCTTCAAATGAATCAAACTCACCTTCCTGTTCTGGAAATATTTTAAAAGGCAATGGTATATGCTTTGTGCCTGCTTCTGATAACTCTGAGAAATTGAAAATGTCAGAAACTGAGACTAAGTCTGAAGTTCTGAACAGCTCAGACTCTGAAGCTTCTGAACCTAAGGATAAGATAAAGGCAGATGTTAAAACCTTGCCTAAATCTAAGTCAAAAGGTTCTAAGCCTAAGAGTAAGAGAAAATCAGACTCTAAACCTGAAAATGTTCAGAGTCTGAAGAGTTCAGAACCTGGAACTAGTAAGTCTCAGAATCTGAATAATTCAAATTCAAATTTTTCAAAGACTGGGTTTATTAAAACTTCAAAATCTATTAAACCAGTCAATACAAAACATTTTCAATCTCAGAATGTTAAGCAAAGCAAGCAAAAGCAAACCAATCAGTTTTCTGCTTCTAATTGTTTTAAGAAAGGCAAAACTGAAGCTTGCATTGTGCCTGAAGCTAACAATGTTAGAATTCTGAGAAAATCAGAACCAAAGCACTCAAAAGGTCAGACTTTAAACAACTCAGAACCAAAGACCTTCAAGTCCCAGGTTCTGAAGAAATCTGAGTCCAAACCTTTGAGAACTCAGGTTCTGAAAAACTCAGGTTCTGAAACTCAGACTTATTCAAGATATAAGGATTCATATCCTAAGTATCAGAACAAGTCTGAATATCATAACTTCAGACACAAGATGAAAAAGCCAAAACCTTTCAGGACTAACCCCAAAGGACCCATGAAAATCTGGGTACCTAAGTCTGAGATCATTTCAATTGCAGATATGCTTGTCATCCAAAGAAAAGGAAAGGTCCTAGTACCTGGACAGTGGATGCTCGCATCATATGACAGGGGACAAGTGAGAAGAAAGGTAGCAGAGTGCCGGTTGTGAATGAATTTCTGGATGTGTTTCTGAATGACAATTTTGATGTACCGCCTGAGAGGGAAGTGGAGTTTGCCATTGAATTAGTTCCAGGAACTCGCCCAGTGTCGACGGCGTCGTATATGATGTTTGCATCCGAGTTGAGCGAGTTGAAGAAGCAATTGGAGGAGTTGTTGGAGAAGAGATTCATCAGGCCGAGTGTTTCGCCGTGGGGAGCTCCAATGTTGTTGGTTAAGAAGAAGGATGTTAGTATGAGGCTGTGTGTGGATTATCGGCAGTTGAACAAGGTAACCATTAAGAACAAATATCATCTTCCAAGGATAGATGATCTGATGGATCAGTTGGTTGGTGCTAAGGTGTTTAGCAAGATTGACTTGAGGTCTGGATATCATCAGATTTAGGTTAAGGCAGAAGATATACCGAATACTGCTTTCCGAACGAGGTATGTTCACTATGAGTATTCTGTGACGCCATTTGGTGTATCTAATGCGCTAGGTGTATTTATGGAATACATGAATAGGATTTTCCATCCTTATTTGGACCAGTTTGTGGTGGTGTTTGAAACGCTACGTTTCACTAACAAATTTTTTAAAATAAATAAATAAAATAAAACAGAATAATATTGATATATAATTAAATATAACAAAACACACACATAACACATACCATTCCCCATCTCTCTCTCTCTCTCTCTCCCCCGTACTCTCATCTTCTTGGTTCCATCTTTCCTCATTTTTTCTCAATTCTTCTTCTTTTCACAAACCACCAAATTCCATCACCAAATCAAACCCCATAAGTAAAATTATACATTCAAGCAAGCTATTTTACAGTACAAGCTCTATCGGTAGAACTTTAGGGGTTAGGGTTTGTGCTTTGGAAAAGAAGAGGAATACCCATATTGTGAAAGTTGCTCATTGAGACTTCTTGAAGATATGACGTCGGACGCTTCACATGCTTCTTCAGGGGTGGTTAGAGAGCAAACTTAATTGATTTGTCATAACTGTGAGTTGATGACGATCATTATCATATATTTTAATTAATGTTATTATTGATATTTTGCTTATTTCTATATCAAAGTATTTATTAAAATGGGAAACACAACCTTTGAACATTTTTCTCGTCATTGTTATTTATTTCAATATATATATATATACACTCTATTTGAGGCTACTTATGAGTTATAAAGTATTGGATTTGAAATGGAAATTTGATTGCACATATTTTGTGCTCTAGTTTTGATATGCTCCTGAAAATACATTGTTGTGATAATTTCTATTTTTGATATGTTCTTGAAACTAGTTTTGATATGTTGTAAAGCATGGTTTTGAAGTTTGTGTTTTTCGAAGATTTTGATATTAATATGTACTCAATTTGGATTTGGATTTACTTATGATCATAAGTGGTAGACTTTCAATTGAGTTTTGATGGTACATATTTTGACTCGACATGTTGTAAAATCTGGATTTTGAGACGTTTTGAGAATCACGATTATAATAACGACCTAGGTGCACCTAGTATTTGATTTCGATTAGGTAGAGTTATTCCGTTAGATGGAGCCTCCCCTACGGAAAGGCTGCCATTAGGAGGAGAGGACTATCAATGAGATGTTAGCTCCCAAATTGAAAATGTTTTACACATTGTTTTGAGTCGAGAGAAAAGAGCTATCCGTTAGATGGAGCTACCACTAGAGGAAAGACCACTCTTAGTAGGAAAAAGCTATCAACGAGATGGAGCTAGTTCTCGATTCACCCATTTGATTATTTTTAGTAAAGTTGGATTTCAATGCTTTCTTTAAAGTTGATTATTTTGTTATTATTAAATTGAATCCGATTTTTATATATTATTTGAATTCGATTATTTGATTCCTTTTCATTATACCCGATTTCTATATTTACTTTAAAGTTGTTGATTTGGTTTTCACTTCTTTTTAACATTGGTCTTTTGAATAGTTTTATTCAATTGAATAAATTTACAAATTTGTGAATTTTCATGGGACACTTGATTGTGAATTTATTATATTTTTACATGCTTACTAACTTTGTAGATGGAAACTAATTTTGATAAAAATAACTATTCGTGCCTTGTGTGTTTCCCTTCTAGTTGATGGTGGTTGCTGTCTCCTCACTAAGTCCTTGTGACGTACTCCTTCATCTTCTATTTTTTTCAAATTCAGAAGCAGCTGAGTAGTAAGTTGCTAAAAGACTCAAAGTTCAAGCATCATAACTCTTTTGGTAGGCTTCTTTTTATGGAAGAGTCTTTTGTTTATGTTTATGTTGAGTTGGTGTATCTGCAGCTATTTGGAGGTTTAGGATGTTTTATTTTGAATTGTATAAACATCTAGTTATGTTATTTTGAGATTCTAGCTGATGAAACTGGTTTTTAAAACAGGATTAAGATCTTGGAAATGTTGAAAATACAGAGGAAACTCTGTCGAAATTTCAGTGAATATTTTTTTGAAGTGAAATTCAAATTGAAAATATTTTTATTATAGTTTGTCAAGTTTGATCAATAGGCTTGCCGGCTAGAATGATCTAGTTCGTGCGCCGGTCACGATTAGTGTTTTGGGTCGTGACAATGTTCATTGATGATATCTTGGTGTATTCGAAGTCTGAAGAGGAGCATGCGGAGCATCTTAGAGTTGTGTTGCAAACCTTGAATGATAGGAAGTTGTATGCTAAGATGTCGAAGTGCGAGTTTTGGTTGCAGGAAGTGAGTTTCCTTGGTCAAGTGATTTCTAGAGGTGGAATTGCGGTTGATCCGTCGAAGAGGTTGACGTCAGCATCGGTTGATCCGAATGCGACTGAAGCTTTTGTTGTGTATTGTGATGCTTCTAAGATGAGATTGGACGGTGTGCTTATGTAGAAGGAAAGTGTTGGATATTTGGTTGTTGGCTTCATGTTTGCTAAAATCAAATATACAAGAAGTTGTGCGTCTTCAGAAGCTGGAAGCTGAACGTCTTCAGAAGCAGGACCTTCAGAAGTACTGTTCAGACGCTGACCTTCAGAAGTACTGTTCAGACGCTGACCTTCGGAAGCAACCTGTAGTACCCTAATTTTGTCCTAAGCCTTTTAAAACAAAAATCAAAAAAAAAAATCAAAGAGGGGAAAAAGTCAAAAGTCAACAAAAGTCAACAGAAAAGTCAACATTTCAAAAATGCTGACTTCGCACTGCGAAGCTCACTTCGCACTGCGAAGTCTGCGATTTTTCTGCAGATTTTTGGTTTCTTTGATTTAATTCCAGAATTTGTTGCATATCATTTCCATAATTATTTTAAGTAGCATTCATGGCTAATTGGGCCAAGCAAAACCAGAATTGAAGGACTTGCCATTAATGCCAAGGTTGGAAGCTTTTTCTTCCAACCTAGCATGTGACAAGCAAGTGGGCTTGCCCTTGGGCAGCTCTAGTCCCTCCCATGTGACCTGCTAACCACCACAAGGTTGCCAGCCACCTGCTTGAGGACTTTCCTCCTGCTTGCTTCCCCAAAAACCAGTCAAACCAGCTGGATTTTCTCACTTGAAAAGCCATGAGTGCCTACCCTGTTTTTGCAGCAGCTTTTCACCCCTCACACCAGCCATAAGTAGCCTTTTTCATCCCTCAATCTCTGCACATTACAGTGCACGTTTTCATTGACCAACCATTGAGATTGCAAGGATTGATCCCCAAGCATTAGCCAATTGCAATTCAGCTTTGTTCTTCATCATTACCTTCTAGAATTGGTTGAATTTGTGGCTGAAATCAGGCTGAATCTTGCCCCTTGGTACAAGGCAAGGTTGCCTCTATCCATTAGCATTTAATGCAAAGGGATTCAGTTTGATCTTAGCCACAAGTCAGCTAAATTTTGGGATTTAGTAATGATGAAAAAGATTTGGTTTTGGCCTATAAATAGAAGGCATTGCCCAAGGTTTCAAACACTTACAACTTACAACTTCAGCAAAAAACACAACTAACAACAGCATTTCAAGAGCAGAAACTCTACTCATTTCAGCTTACAAACCCTCACAAACAACCAGAAAAAACCAATCCAACACAAAGCTTTACCAAAGTTCAAGTTCATCACCAATATAAAAAAAAACCTTTGTGAAAGCCTTCAACCAATACAAATCAATTGCAGCTGGAGCTTTGCTAAGGAGTTCTGTAAGTTTCTAAGCTTTTATATTGCATTTACAATTGTGTTTGCATAGCTATTTTGGCTCAAAACCATTTGATTCTAAAAAACCCCTTTTGAATTTCAAAGAAATCCCAAGGTTTTCAAAACATCAAAACTGGTTTGTCCAGCCTTTTTCATCTCAAAAACTCAAAGTTTTTCACCCACCTAAAAGGTCCTGAGTGTGTTCAGAAGTTGTTTCTGAACAAAAGTTCAGAAACAGCTTCTGAACTCAAAAATTCGCATGCTTCGCAGTGCGAAGTCATGGTCGCAGTGCGACCATGACAGAACTCAGAATATGAGTTTTTGTGTCCAAATGACCAATTTTTGAGGTTCTAGCCCAAGAGCTCAGAACCTAAGAGTTTTTAAACCCATGTCTTTCAAACCATAACAAGGATTTTGCACAATTTTGACAAAATCACAAGTTCGTATGACCATTTTGTGGATAACTTGCAAAACAAGTTATGTTCCCAAACTTTCAAACAAGCATGAACAAACAAGCTATGTTCATCATTCCAATCAAAACTTGAACAATAAATATTGTTCATGATTTTAAAACTCAAATATGAACATACACCAAATTTGTTCGCTTTTCAAAACCGTTCGCAAAATGAGCCGAACTTGTGCGTTTTCTAGCAAAATTGCTAAACCTTCCCATTTTGGGTTTTCAAGCCAAATGTTTTTGAAATTTCTGGCTTAGCAACTGGTAAGGAGGTTAAACTGGTTCTGATTAAAACTTGTTCTGAACCAGCAGGTTCTGAACTAATACTTATTGGGACAGGTTCTGACTTGGTACTGATCAGAACTTGAAACAGGGCACAACAATGTAAAACAGAGCACAGTTATAGCAGGTTTAGAAGCAGGAATAAAGTGCAGAAAATAAAAAGAACACACAAGGTTTGTTAACCCAGTTCGGAGTAAACACCTCCTACTCTGGGGGATACCAATCCAGGAAGGAAATCCACTATTGGAATTAATCCTTAAGACTTAGACACTGACCCCCAGTTCCTATCCCAAGCAATCAATCTCCACCTAGTCAGACTTCTACCCACGCATGAGTATTAGAATCCACTAACTTCCTATTCAAGTAACAGCCCAGTTACTTGAACAACCCTTGAACTAAACCCAGTTCTGAAACAAAAACTACCCAGTTGAAGAACACACTTCAATAAACAAACTTCATTCGTACCTACAGGTTTTGAATGAATTACAACTCAATACAAACCTAAACCAACTCAAAACATATGAGTGGTGCACAAATAAAAGCTAACAAGCTTAAAACTAACACAGACTCTATTTCTGAATTATACTCTGTTTTTCGTGTGTCTTGAATAGCAGCAGCCCTCCTCTATTTATAGCCTTCAGTCTTGCAGCATAAATAACAAACTAATCTTTCTGATTTGATTTGTTACTGAAATAAGATTGGTCCAATAATGTAACAAATAAAACTGTACTGAATCTTTTAAAGATTATAACAGGAAAATATGAATTTCATATCTTTGAACCAAATCTTCAATAAAATCTTCTCTAAATAAAACAACATTCTAGAAGCCATATGCGTGGATAAATCTTCAATAAATCTTGCAAAGATTCGCGTAGAAATAACTTGAAAATAACCAGCTTCTGATGAAGTCAACAGAAGTCAACGCGGGCATCAGAACCTGAACCAGCTTCTGAAGAGCTACAGAACTTCTGAAGAAGCATTCAGCTTCTGAAGTCATTTTGAGCTTCTGAACAGCTTCAAAATGAAAAACTTCCAACTGAAGAAATGTTCTAGATACGGAGATGCTTCTATTCAATACTTTGGTTTTGCCAAACAATGCAGCCAACACTAAAATACTCAACAATCTCCCCCTTTGGCAAATTTTTGGCTAAAACCATCCAAGTTCTTCAATCTCCCATATAATCAACTCAGCAATGAAGAACTCCACAATAATACATCATAGCAAATAGTTTAGGCAGCGGATTCAGCTATGTTAAACACAGGCCAGCTTCAGTTCTACAAAACATAACAGCTACTGAAGCACACATACACCAATTACTGATCAACTCCTGATCATCACAACCACTCCTGAAGCTCCACAACACTCCCCCTGTAACTCAGCATCCAATATTAAAAACTCCCCCTCAATTCTGAACTGCAGTAACACTTCAGGATCACAAAAACACTCAGGATCAAAACAACCTTGTACTCCCCCTGAGACACACACTCCCCCTCAAACATATCTGCACAACTCTTGATGAATTGCAACTGAAAATACTGAAAATTCTGAATTCTGAACAAACACCAGTCTGACCTTAAACATAGGTTTTTCTCCCCCTTTTTAGCCATAAAATTATGACAAATCACCAGCAAAACATCAGGAGAAGAAACACACATAACAGCACATCTCAGTCCAATCCAGTCTTCAGACTTAGCACCAGACATTGCTCAGTCTTCATCAGACACAAACAACAGAAGTTGCCTAATTAATATGTGCCTCAGGCACAGTAACAACCATCTTCCCAGCTATTTGTTTCTCAAAATCAGCCATTCTTTTCTGAACACAAGTCCTAACATCTTCAGACTTACAAGCAAATAGAACCTTCTGATCAGGAACAGGAACTTTGCTCCAGACTTTGGATGGTCCAGCACCAGAATTCTTCTGTGCTACAGGAATTGGCCTACTGTCATCAGCAACATCCTTTCCTTTTCCTTTGTTCAGATTCTGAGCAGTACCTTCACACTTTGGTTTCCAAACCTTCTTGATTTCCCTTTTGTTCATAGTTGGTTCAACCTTTTTGTGATGCAAATGTTTGGGATAACCATGCAATTTGTAACAAAAAGGTTTAATGTGACCCTTCTTACCACAATGATGACATACCCAAGGTTGATTCCTTCTTTTGTTTCTGTTAAACTTCTGGGAATGCATCTGAGCATGCTTCTGAGGCAGCATCTGAACTTGCTTATGAGGTATTATCTGAGTTTGTTTCTGAGGCTGCTTCTGAGGTTGCATTTGAGCTGGCTTCTGAGCTTTCTTCTGAGATTGCATCTGAGGTCTCCTCTTCGATGTTTCAACCATAGAATCAGCAGGTACAAATTGACTAACAAGATTTTTCTCCTTGAGCTTCAGACTCTGATCAACATAACCTAACCCAGTTTTTCCTTGCTTCTGGACATCCAGAATTTCCTCCAACTTATCAGTAGCAGAGTTCATCATCCTAACTTGCTTCTTCATCTGATCAAGTTGAGAATTTAGTTGGTTAACTTCTTCTTTTAGATCAGAGTTTTGTACCAAAAGCTCACCTTTCTCAGCCTCCAGTTGACAAATGGCCTTCTTCTGAACCACTACTTGCTTGCAAACTTCTAAACTTCTGATGTGTAGATTCTTGTAATTTTCAGACAGTTCATCATATGAGAGGTTTGCACCTTCATACACAGATGAGGCTACTGACTCTGAGTCAGACTCAGAAAATGTCTCAGACTCTGAAAATGCATCAGACTTTGAGCTAGCTCTTGAGTTTTGTTTTAACCTTACCATCAGGCCTGTATCAACCTTAGCAGATTTACCCTCAACATCTTCTTCAGAATCATCATCAGACCATGAAGCAGCTAGACTCTTCTTCTTATGCTTCTTAAGAAAAGTAGGACATTCTGTCTTGACATGTCCAAAACCCTCACACTCAAAGCACTGAACACCTTGTGATTGTTTACTATTTTCTTCAGTCTTGGCCCTTTTTAAATCACTATGAGGCTTGCTATTGTTGAACCTGATATTCTGACCCTTGGATTTGGACTTTCTATCAACAAGCTTCAGAATCTTATCAAACTGTCTCCCCAGCACCCCAAGTGCTTCTGATAAATCATCATCATACTCTTCAGGCTCTTGGTGAACACCAGCTTCAGAATTGACAGCAAGAGCTATTCCTTTCCCTTTCTTTTCAGGCTGATTGCAGAAAGCAGTTTCAAAATTTAGCAAAGATCCAATGAGCTCCTCAACTTTCATAGCAGAAATATCATGAGCTTCCTCAATTGCTGTAACCTTCATATCAAATCTTCTGGGCAGGGACCTGAGGATTTTTCTCACTAACTTCTCATCAGACATCTTCTCCCCAAGAGAATCAAAGGAATTGGCCATATCCAGCACATTCATGTAAAAATCCTGAATGGATTCATCTTCCATCATCTTCAGGTTCTCAAACTTTGTTGTGAGCAACTGAAGTCTGGATAGCTTAACCTTAGAGGTTCCTTCATGAGTGGTTTTCAGAGTTTCCCAAGCATCCTTTGCCACAGTACATTGCTTGATGAGTCTGAACATGTTTCTATCAACACCATTGAAAATAGCATTCAAAGCCTTTGAGTTTCCATGTGACAGATCGTCCTCAGCTTTGGTCCACTCCTCTTCAGGCTTCAGAACCTCAGTCTTGTTCCCATCTTTGTCTAAAACCACAGGATGATCCCAGCCTTTGATCACAGCCTTCCAAGTTCTGCTGTCAATGGATTTCAGGAATGCACACATCCTTGATTTCCAATACTCATAGTTGGTGCCATCAAGTAGGGGTGGTCTGGTGATAAAGCCTCCTTCTCTCTCCATAAAGCCAGACATAAGTACCTCTGGATCTCACCCAAATTACAGGCAGGGTGCCTGCTCTGATGCCAATTGAAATTTCTGGCTTAGCAACTGGTAAGGAGGTTAAACTGGTTCTGATTAAAACTTGTTCTGAACCAGCAGGTTCTGAACTAATACTTATTGGGACAGGTTCTGACTTGGTACTGATCAGAACTTGAAACAGGGCACAACAATGTAAAACAGAGCACAGTTATAGCAGGTTTAGAAGCAGGAATAAAGTGCAGAAAATAAAAAGAACACACAAGGTTTGTTAACCCAGTTCGGAGTAAACACCTCCTACTCTGGGGGATACCAATCCAGGAAGGAAATCCACTATTGGAATTAATCCTTAAGACTTAGACACTGACCCCCAGTTCCTATCCCAAGCAATCAATCTCCACCTAGTCAGACTTCTACCCACGCATGAGTATTAGAATCCACTAACTTCCTATTCAAGTAACAGCCCAGTTACTTGAACAACCCTTGAACTAAACCCAGTTCTGAAACAAAAACTACCCAGTTGAAGAACACACTTCAATAAACAAACTTCATTCGTACCTACAGGTTTTGAATGAATTACAACTCAATACAAACCTAAACCAACTCAAAACATATGAGTGGTGCACAAATAAAAGCTAACAAGCTTAAAACTAACACAGACTCTATTTCTGAATTATACTCTGTTTTTCGTGTGTCTTGAATAGCAGCAGCCCTCCTCTATTTATAGCCTTCAGTCTTGCAGCATAAATAACAAACTAATCTTTCTGATTTGATTTGTTACTGAAATAAGATTGGTCCAATAATGTAACAAATAAAACTGTACTGAATCTTTTAAAGATTATAACAGGAAAATATGAATTTCATATCTTTGAACCAAATCTTCAATAAAATCTTCTCTAAATAAAACAACATTCTAGAAGCCATATGCGTGGATAAATCTTCAATAAATCTTGCAAAGATTCGCGTAGAAATAACTTGAAAATAACCAGCTTCTGATGAAGTCAACAGAAGTCAACGCGGGCATCAGAACCTGAACCAGCTTCTGAAGAGCTACAGAACTTCTGAAGAAGCATTCAGCTTCTGAAGTCATTTTGAGCTTCTGAACAGCTTCAAAATGAAAAACTTCCAACTGAAGAAATGTTCTAGATACGGAGATGCTTCTATTCAATACTTTGGTTTTGCCAAACAATGCAGCCAACACTAAAATACTCAACAGTTTTGACATACCTTGGGATTTCTAAAGGATTCAACCCAAAAATATGAATGAAAAAGGGATGGTGTGACGTATGTCTCTCCATCGCCCCGATTGTACGAATGCGTGACGTATGTCTCGTCGTTCGGACAATCGTCATTCCATTTCTAATATGTACAACCCTAACCAAACCAAACCTTGGCCCCTTGTGGTCAATCCAAACCTTTTGGTCCCCCGTGGCCATTAGACTCAATCCCCCGACTCGTTAGAGTCCACTCGGTCAATGATTGACTTGTATGAGTCCATTGCACCTCTTTTGGTCCCATAGCGACCAATTCAACCTTTTACCCTAACGGACGTACCTTTTAACAATTCTAATGCGATTCACGAACAAACGCTTAATAAGTCTCCCAAGCGCGAGCATACAAGCTACGTTTAATCGCAAGAATTCGGTTAAAACATCGTCCATTTAAAATCAACCAACACATGTACGTTTTTCTACCAAAGAACTACGTACGCTTTGAATTCTCCGACTACCGGGAGATACGTAGGAGCAAGATCGACATCTTGTCAAGCGCAATAATAAAAAACTTATTTTCTTTCTTTTCTTTTGTTTGTTTTTATCTCTTTCCCCCCTTTATTATATTTTTGACATAAATGAACATGCGCGCAAAACTTTTAAAAACAATTCAAGCTTTAACCAAATAGAAGGTTCCCGTTGAGTACAACGGACGTGAGGGGTGCTAATACCTTCCCCTTGCGTAATCGACTCCCGAACCCGACAATGGTTACGATGACCAATCCTTATCCTCATCGTCAAAGGGTTTTATTATCGTTTCCCTTTAAACAAAAAAAAACTTAAGGGTTTATCAACGTTCCCTTTACACAAAAACTTTGGTGGCGGCTTCACAAAAGGCCCTCCGAGCGTTTGCGAACGACCTCGGAGGATTTGCGCGTCTTTTTCTCAGGAAAAAAACGAGGTGCGCACAGCTGGCGACTTCACTGGGGACCCTGTTCCCACTAGTGAGTCAAGCCTATCCTATTTGGTTTAAAGCCAATTGTTTTTTTTCTTTGCGCGCCATGTTTATTATTTTATTCATACATGTTATATTTATGCTTTATGTTTATATTTGCTTTATTTTGCTTTATATTCATATCATATATATCAAATGCGGGGGTTACTTGAGTGATGTTACTCCACATTGTTCGGGTTAATGCCGGACGTGTGAGGCTCTCTACCCGAGCTTGAGAAAAAAACTAAGTTAGAAGGAGGTTGTGTGCGGAAGCCCGCGTTGACGTATGTCCGTGAGGTAGGATGTCCAACCCCGCTTAGATGAGATTTTCATGTGGAATTAATTGAAGTCATGTCGACGTATGTCCATAGACAACCCTAATTCCATGTGAGGTCTATGACTCTAAGGACCTCTTCTTAGGAGATTTCCCAATTTAGAGCCTACATGTGAGGATGGGGGGAAGTTCCGAACCTTCATAAACCATACCCTTGCATATCATTTGCATTCATGAAAGTAATTTTCGCATCATTTTGCTTTATAGGAGTTTAAAAAGAACAAACAAATATTAGCAAAAAGAAATATGGATTCCGGGAACAAAAATATGCTCGTCTTCAAACTCAAGATTCCTAAGCCAAGCACAACCGTTCCCAACAAAGTGGAGGAAGAGCTTAAGGCTAAAATCCGAGAGTTGGAATTAAAACACCTTCTAGCTTTGGGAGAGATCACAAGGACGAAAAGAGACCGAGATGAAGTAACAAACTCTCTCCTAGTGTGCCAAAAACGGCTAAGAATCTCCGAAGGGAAGAGAAGTTGGATAGGAGGCGGCTTGGTTAGTGCGGATGCCAACCTTGTGGCCAAGGACGAGGAGTTGGAAAGAATCTTACATTCCAACCAAGAGTTCAAGAAGTTTGGCGAACTAGCCATCGAAGCTCAACGGAAATGGAGGTTGAAATTTCAAGAGAAAAATCAACAGCTCCAAGAAGTAGTTAAAGACTACAAAGAGCAGCTTCAAGCCGAACGCGTCCAACGGCAAAGACATGAGAGTCTCTCTCATCAAGGGAGGCTAAAGTGCAATCGTCTCGAAGAAGACATCAAGAAATTCGAAGAATACTTCGACAAGATTGCAAGAGCTCACGGGGACCACATTGCACAACTACATGATGAAATTAGAAGTGCAAGAGTCAAGCTAGACCAACGCAAGGAAGTGATTGAGTATGTATGGCAAGACGCCACCCGATTAAGTGAGGATTTCACTAAATTGGTTGCATTCTCAAATTTGGTAATCACCCAACTTCCAAAGAAGCTAGCGGAGGCCGAGATGGTCATGCCCTACTTTGTCATCCCTATGGAGATCCAGAAGTTTATGAAGTTCTGCAAGGACACCATAGATTTCTATAGGGAGGAGATGAGCAAAGCCGAGAAGCGAGCGGCTATTTGATTTGTAATAGCATTAGTTACACTTTGTAAACAAATGTTATTTAATCAAATATATTTTGAAGCATAATCAATTTCCCGGTCTTTAATATTTCGAATTTGCTAATATTAATTGTGCACCTTTAAACTCCATAAAGCAAAATAAAAAAAAACGCATATTTTGCATACTCATAGCATACATACATCCACATGCATCTTCATGCATTTTTTCAAAAAAAAACTCATTCATTTCCCTAAAAACAGTTCAAAGCAATCATAGCCCGAAAACCCCGAAAGCCCTCGGTCCAAGAATCAGATTTCCAACACTCGTACGGAACACGAGCTACCAAACAAAGGATCATGGACAATTTGGAACAAACCCAAGCGGCTTTGAGAGAAGAGGTTGATGGAATGAAGGGAAAGATGGATCAGATGCTAGAGCTAATGCAAGCTCTATCGGCACGAGAAAGTAACCCTCGCCCAACAGCGGATGCGGCCAATGTGCAGTGGCCTCCTTTTGGTTTACCTGTGAATTATACCCCACCATTCGAAAATGAGGGTCAAGGACCACCTCCACCACCGCTCACAATCCCCGTAAGGAATGAAGAGCGTCGTCCTCAAGGAACTTCCACTACTCAGCATGAAGTAATTCCCCATGATGTGGAAAATAGCCAGCTAAGGCAATCTGCTCCCGACACCACCCACCAAGACAATGATACCACCCAAATGTATCGAGTTTTGGAAGAAAGGTTGAAAGCTGTCGAAGGGTTCAGCTCATACGGTGCCCACAACGCCTTGGATATGTGCCTAGTGCCCGATGTGGTAATTCCTCCGAAGTTCAAAGCACCGGACTTCGAGAAATACAAAGGAATTCAATGCCCTCGGAACCATCTAAGGATGTTCTGTAGGAAGATGGCAGCTTACGCAATGAACGAGAAACTCATGGTGCATGTGTTTCAAGATAGTTTAAGCGGAGCGTCCTTGGATTGGTACATGCAGCTCGAGCGTACCCATGTCCAAACTTGGAAGGATCTAGCCGATGCCTTCCTAAAGCAATACAAATATAATTTGGACATGGCTCCAAATAGGATGCAACTACAAAACCTCCTACAAAGAAGCAACGAGTCCTTCAAGGAGTACGCTCAGCGGTGGAGAGAACTAGCTTCTCGTGTACAACCACCACTATTGGAAAGAGAGCTTGTCGACACCTTTATGGGCACACTTCAAGGCCCATATTACGACAAGATGATTGGAAGCACGTCTGCCGGTTTCTCCGATCTAGTCATGGTCGGTGAAAGAATAGAAGACGGAGTAAAGAGAGGAAAAATCCAAGGCTCTCTAGAAGCTCAAAGTGGAGCTAGAAAACCCCCCAGCAACTTTCACAAAAAGAAAGAGGGGGAGACGAATGCCGTTCTAGTGGGACCATCCTACCCACCACCAAATCAAATGCCTCACTACCACTATCCTTATGTGGCAGCAGCAATGGCTCAAGGGCGTTACTCACCTCAAGTGATTCCCGCAAATCCACCTCGACAACCAGTAGTGTTGCCGCAGCAAAATCAACAGCAACAACAACAAGGCGGGTACCCATCAAGGAATCAAGCGAGCTCAAGGAACAGTTATTTTAATAGGCAGTTTGATCCTGTACCTATGTCTTATGGTCAAATCTTGCCATACCTAATCCAAAAGGGTATGGTCGAGACAAGGCTACTACCACCAATGTCGCCACCATATCCACCTTGGTACGACGCAAGCGCCAAATGTGATTTCCACGCAGGATCCGTGGGGCACAATGTCAAAAACTGTAGAGTTTTCAAACACAAGGTGCAGGATCTTATTGACAAGAAGCTGTTATCCTTCAAAGAGGAGAACCCCAATGTGAAGAACAACCCATTGCCGGGGCATGCGGGTCCCTCTGTAAATGCGGTGGAGGAACAAGAGGACTTTGGTCCAGTCAAAAGGGTATCCAATGTTAAGACTCCCCTGTCAACCATAAGGGAGCGTTTAACCGGCTTTGGTTTGTTCGAGGAAATGCACGCCAACTGTGAAGCCTGCAAGGTCAACCCGAACGATTGCGAAGAGTTGAAGAGCTGTCTGCAAGAGCTAATGGACCAAGGTTGGATCCAAATTGGCTATATAAGGGATGGCACGGACGTTGCTACCTTAGAGTCTAACGGCCCAAAACCTCTCGAAATCCCATACCAAAGGAGAGAGGTACCAATGCCAATACAACCCATAACATTCCACGTACCTGCACCCTTCTCTTTTGAGAGCACGAAGAGGGTACCATGGAATTACCAACCAGTGGCCTACGTGGAAGGAAGACCACTAGCCAAAATCGAGCCCAGCATCACTAACATTACCGGTGTTGGAGGAATGACTAGAAGTGGTAGAGTCTTCGCTCCAAAAGAACTCGGGAAGACGCCAACCGTACTACCAAAGGAGCCGCTCAAAGAAAAGAGCGTGGAGGAAGAAGAGAACCAAGCGGGGCCTTCTCAAAAGACAATCCCGCAAAAAGAGGCCGAAGAGTTCCTAAGGATAATCCAAAAGAGCGAGTATAAAATCATTGACCAGCTAGGTTAAACTCCCTCCAAGATCTCCATGCTATCCTTACTACTAAGCTCGGAAGCACACCGAGAAGCACTGCTGCGGATCCTCAGTGAGGCACATGTCACCAAGGACATTCCGGTGGACCAATTCGACGGGATAGTCGGAAATATTACCTCAAGTAGGTACTTGGGTTTCAATGGCGATGAGCTACCCGACGAGGGGCACATTCATAACCGCGCCTTACATATCTCCGTGAAATGCATGGACCACATCCTCTCAAGAGTGCTAGTGGACACGGGGTCGTCATTGAATGTCATGCCCAAGACTACCCTCCTCAAACTATCATGTGAAGGGACCGTAATGAAGCCCAGCGCCTTGGTCGTAAAAGCTTTCGATGGGTCAAGAAGAGCCGTTATAGGGGAGATCGACTTACCAGTCCAAATCGGACCTAAGGTTTTCACCATAACCTTCCAAGTCATGGACATTAATCCGACATACAGTTGTCTTCTCGGACGACCATGGATCCATGCGGCCGGAGCCATTACCTCTACTCTGCACCAGAAACTGAAGTTCATCATTGATAACCAAATTATTGTAGTTTCCGGGCAAGAGGACATGATGGTAAGCCATCTCTCATCTTTCCGTTATATAGAAACGGATGAAGAAGCTATGGATGTCTCATTCCAGTCTTTGGAAGTGGCGAATGTCGTGACATTGAGCTTGAAGCCCAAGGAAGAGGCTAGGACAGCCATGTCATCATGGAGGGCGATAAGAGAGGCCCTAGAAGAAAGCCGACCCTCCGGATGGGGTAAGTTAGTGGACATACCGGAGAAGAAGAACCGCTTCGGGTTGGGGTATCATCCATCAGCCGAAACTTTCTCAAAGCCTCCAAAGCAAGGGATCCTCCCCATTTCAGAAACATTCATCAGTACGGGGTTTATCCATGAAGAGCAAGTGGCTCTACTTGAAGACGTAGATGAAGACGTGCCTGATTTGGTGTACGGTTGCGCTTCGGATGAAGCTTTGAACAATTGGAGGGCTATCGCAATTCCCGAGATCATTACCAGGATCAAGTAATAAACCACGTTTGTTTGTTTTACTTTTAAAAAAAAATCATTTAGCTCTGCCCAAGGCAAATGATTAGTCGTGTGGGGCCCCCATGTTTTAAAAGTTGTTTTCAAATCATGTATAAAAACTCTTTTTATGTTCATTTGAGTCTTTTTCTTTTTGCATTTGTTTTTAAATTTTTTTTTTACAAAAAGCCTAAAAAAAATCATACTCATGCAGATCTACAAATCCACCCTCCAAAAACAACACTACCTTAAACCCTTATGACTTCGATTGCCCGATTAATCAAACGGAAGATGATGAAGAGGACGATTATGAACCGCCTGAAGAATTGTCTAGACTTGCAAATCAAGGGGATAGGGTAATACAACCTCACCAAGAATCAGTTGAAAAGGTCAACTTGGGGACCGAAGAGGATAAGAAAGAGGTCAAGATAGGAGCCTCCCTGCACGAGGATGTGAAAGGAAAGTTGATCAAGCTTCTGCAAGAGTACGTGGACGTATTCGCTTGGTCGTACCAAGACATGCCGGGTTTAGACCCTAACATCGTTGTACACAAGCTGCCACTCAAGCCGGAATGCCCGCCAGTGAAGCAGAAATTGAGAAGAACTCGACCCGATTTGAGCAGCAATTGATCTAAGGATCAAAAACCTTGAAGTATACGGTGACTCAGCCTTGGTCATCTATCAAGTCAAAGGAGAATGGGAAACAAAACATCCCAATTTAATTCCCTACAGAGCCCGGGTTGTAGAGTTGATCAAGCATTTTGATGAAATCAACTTCCATCATATACCTCGAGAAGAAAATCAGGTGGCAGATGCTTTGGCTACATTATCATCAATGTACCAAGTAAATTTCTACAACGAGGCACCAATCATAAGGATGGATCGTAGAGACAAACCAGTTGTATGCGCATCAGTCGAAGAGGGACTTGACGACAAACCTTGGTTCTACGACATCAAGCGATACCTCGAAGAGCAAGAGTATCCAGAAAATGTCTCACACACCGACAAGAGGACCCTCAGAAGATTGGCATCCCAGTTCTTCCTCAGTGGAAATACCCTCTACAAAAGAAATTACGACATGGTCCTGCTCAGATGTGTGGATAAACATGAAGCGGACATGCTCATCAAAGAAATCCACGAGGGATCTTTTGGAACCCATGCTAATGGGCATGCAATGGCAAAGAAAATCTTAAGGGCGGGCTACTATTGGTTAACCATGGAAGCTGACTGTTTCCACTATGCCAAGACTTGTCACAAGTGCCAGATTTACGCCGACAAGGTGCATGTGCCACCAACTCCACTGAACGTCATGACTTCACCTTGGCCTTTCTCTATGTGGGGCATAAACATGATTGGAATGATCGAGCCCAAAGCGTCAAATGGACATCGCTTCATCCTCGTTGCCATCGACTACTTCACTAAATGGGTAGAAGCAGCTTCGTATGCAAACGTAACCAAACAAGTGGTAGCCCGATTCATCAAGAAGGAAATCATTTGCCGTTATGGTACTCCCCACAAAATCATCACCGATAATGGGGCAAACCTAAACAACAAGACAATGAAGGAGTTGTGCAAAGATTTCAAGATTGAGCACCATAATTCCTCCCCTTACCGACCAAAGATGAATGGTGCGGTAGAAGCAGCCAATAAGAACATAAAGAAGATCATCCAAAAGATGGTGACAACATATAAGGATTGGCATGAGATGCTTCCCTTTGCGCTACATGGCTACAGAACAGCCATTCGCACTTCAACTGGGGCAACCCCTTTCTCCTTAGTATATGGTATGGAAGCTGTTCTCCCCGTAGAGGTGGAAATTCCTTCGTTAAGGGTCTTGATGGAAACCAAGCTAGAAGAAGCTGAATGGGTCCAAACAAGGTTCGACCAACTAAATCTCATAGAGGAAAAGCGTCTGACGGCAATATGTCAAGGACAACTCTATCAAAGGAGGCTCAAGAGAGCATTCGACAAGAAGGTCCGTCCTCGAGAGTTCAAAGAAGGAGACCTAGTGCTCAAGAAGATATTACCTATCCACAAAGATCCCCGAGGGAAGTGGACTCCCAGCTATGATGGGCCGTACGTGGTAAAGAAAGCTTTCTCAGGCGGAGCCCTGATCATCACCACTATGGACGGAGAAGAGTTCCCACTCTCAATAAACTCCGATGCAGTCAAGAGGTATTATGCCTAAGAAAAAAAAAAGAGGAAAAAAAAAGAAAAAAAAAGAGCTCGCTAAATCGAAAACCTGAAAGGGCGGTTTAGGCAATAGAGAGCGTCCTGCTAGATCGAAAACCTGAAAAGGCGGTCTAGGCAAAAATTAAGGACATCAAAAAAGGAAATACACCCCGGTGGATTGAAAACTCGAAAGAGCGGTCCAGGCAAAAGTTAGGGGTTAACAAAAAAAGAAAGGCAATGACTGCAGTATCCAAGCTCCGGACAAGATTCAAGAGGAGAAGAATCGGTCTCATCGGCATCTTCCAACAAACAAAAATCTCGAAGTCATAAGGAAATAGCATGTGTTGTGCCAAAACCAACATTTTCTTTTTGCTTTTTCTTGTCTTTCTCTATCTCACTTCTCACTTTGTGTATTTTTTACCCGTTCAAGAGGTCAAATCTGCATTGAATAAATTTCCTTTTTGTTATTTTATGTTCTCAGTAGCGCATAAAATTTTGTTTTATTCATGATGAAAATGCATTAAAACATGGGAAATAAACAAAAGAATTTTCTTCCAAAAAAAAGAGAAAAAAGCAAACAAACATTGTTTTATTTGAATTTCGTAAAATTCGAAGGGATTACGGTAATTCTTACCAAATATTGCACCAAAGGACTTATGCTCCTTAGCAAAGGCAAGTGCGTAGCTCACGGCACGCGGAGCACAAAAACCCCCAAGGGTCAAGAGGAACAAAATTCCCCAGTAAACACCCTAAATATCCAAACACCAACCAAGGCTGGATATCGATCATGCTTCCAAAATGATCCTTACATCCCCATAAGCCAAACCTCATTGATATTCCCCAGGGAGTCTCAACCCCAAACAAAAGTCCAATCATTATTGGCAAACCCACACAAATCTTCGGGCATGGCTCGAACTACACCGGTTTTGATCCCATTTGGGTATGTAGGCAAAGGACCTTGTCCTTCCAAACCGACCAACCAAAAAAAACCAACAAAACACAAAAAGAGAGCCCAATCGTCATTGGCACAACCAAGACCGACTTTGCACCCAACCAGCATCATTTCATTTTCATTCATGCATGCATATTCAAATCATTCATACACATACATTTCATTTCATAAATCAACAAAGATTCTCCAGTGAGTATCACATATTCACCAACATCCATCAACAGTCAAGTAAGCGTTCCCCAGTGAACCTCCTTCACTAACTGTCCCCAATTCCCCAGGAGGAATCTTTGTTTGAGTCCATCTCATATCATATTACATTGCATATCACTGCATATCATACTGCATAACATGCATCATACAACCATGTTTTCCAGTTCAACCAGGGGCACCTATTTAGGGTAAGACCACAGCTCGTTAGGAATCGACATTCAGTGACAGTGCCTGAATAAGATTACCTAGCTTAGGTATCGACCTCTAGTGACAATGCCTAGATTAGATCACCTCCCCCAGTGTTCGACCTTCAGTGTTAGCGGCTGAATAAGATCACAGCTCGTTAGGAATCGACATTCAGTGACAGTGCCTGAATAAGATTACCTAGCTTAGGTATCGACCTCTAGTGACAATGCCTAGATTAGATCACCTCCCCCAGTGTTCGACCTTCAGTGTTAGCGGCTGAATAAGATCACAGCTCGTTAGGAATCGACATTCAGTGACAGTGCCTGAATAAGATTACCTAGCTTAGGTATCGACCTCTAGTGACAGTGCCTAGAGTAGATCACCTCCATCAATGTTTGACCTCTAGTGACAGTGCCTAGAGTAGATCACCTCCATCAATGTTCGACCTCTAGTGACAGTGCCTAGAGTAGATCACCTCCATCAATGTTCGACCTCTAGTGACAGTGCCTAGAGTAGATCACCTCCATCAATGTTCGACCTCTAGAGACAGTGCCTAGAGTTGATCACCTCCATCAATGTTCGACCTCTAGTGACAGTGCCTAGAGTAGATCACCTCCATCAATGTTCGACCTCTAGTGACAGTGCCTAGAGTAGATCACCTCCATCAATGTTCGACCTCTAGTGACAGCGCCTAGAGAAGATCACCATCCTCAGGAATCGACCTCTAGTGACAGTGCCTAGATAAGATTACCTTCATCCCCCAGTGGATCTACCTCCAGTGTTAGCGGCTGGATACGATCAACCTTTTCCAACCCTTGCATTTGCATTTCGCGAAGGACAAAATTCGGGTCCTTCTTTTTACTTAATTGATCTTCGCAAAGAGTTCATGAGATGCCCTCGGCACTCACGCACTCTATGCGAAGACACAATTAAGTAGGGGCAGCTGTAGTACCCTAATTTTGTCCTAAGCCTTTTAAAACAAAAATAAAAAAAAAAATCAAAGAGGGGAAAAAGTCAAAAGTCAACAAAAGTCAACAGAAAAGTCAACATTTCAAAAATGCTGACTTCGCACTGCGAAGCTCACTTCGCACTGCGAAGTCTGCGATTTTTCTGCAGATTTTTGGTTTCTTTGATTTAATTCCAGAATTTGTTGCATATCATTTCCATAATTATTTTAAGTAGCATTCATGGCTAATTGGGCCAAGCAAAACCAGAATTGAAGGACTTGCCATTAATGCCAAGGTTGGAAGTTTTTTCTTCCAACCTAGCATGTGACAAGCAAGTGGGCTTGCCCTTGGGCAGCTCTAGTCCCTCCCATGTGACCTGCTAACCACCACAAGGTTGCCAGCCACCTGCTTGAGGACTTTCCTCCTGCTTGCTTCCCCAAAAACCAGTCAAACCAGCTGGATTTTCTCACTTGAAAAGCCATGAGTGCCTACCCTGTTTTTGCAGCAGCTTTTCACCCCTCACACCAGCCATAAGTAGCCTTTTTCATCCCTCAATCTCTGCACATTACAGTGCACGTTTTCATTGACCAACCATTGAGATTGCAAGGATTGATCCCCAAGCATTAGCCAATTGCAATTCAGCTTTGTTCTTCATCATTACCTTCTAGAATTGGTTGAATTTGTGGCTGAAATCAGGCTGAATCTTGCCCCTTGGTACAAGGCAAGGTTGCCTCTATCCATTAGCATTTAATGCAAAGGGATTCAGTTTGATCTTAGCCACAAGTCAGCTAAATTTTGGGATTTAGTAATGATGAAAAAGATTTGGTTTTGGCCTATAAATAGAAGGCATTGCCCAAGGTTTCAAACACTTACAACTTCAGCAAAAAACACAACTAACAACAGCATTTCAAGAGCAGAAAATCTACTCATTTCAGCTTACAAACCCTCACAAACAACCAGAAAAAACCAATCCAACACAAAGCTTTACCAAAGTTCAAGTTCATCACCAATATAAAAAAAAAACCTTTGTGAAAGCCTTCAACCAATACAAATCAATTGCAGCTGGAGCTTTGCTAAGGAGTTCTGTAAGTTTCTAAGCTTTTATATTGCATTTACAATTGTGTTTGCATAGCTATTTTGGCTCAAAACCATTTGATTCTAAAAAACCCCTTTTGAATTTCAAAGAAATCCCAAGGTTTTCAAAACATCAAAACTGGTTTGTCCAGCCTTTTTCATCTCAAAAACTCAAAGTTTTTCACCCACCTAAAAGGTCCTGAGTGTGTTCAGAAGTTGTTTCTGAACAAAAGTTCAGAAACAGCTTCTGAACTCAAAAATTCGCATGCTTCGCAGTGCGAAGTCATGGTCGCAGTGCGACCATGACAGAACTCAGAATATGAGTTTTTGTGTCCAAATGACCAATTTTTGAGGTTCTAGCCCAAGAGCTCAGAACCTAAGAGTTTTTAAACCCATGTCTTTCAAACCATAACAAGGATTTTGCACAATTTTGACAAAATCACAAGTTCGTATGACCATTTTGTGGATAACTTGCAAAACAAGTTATGTTCCCAAACTTTCAAACAAGCATGAACAAACAAGCTATGTTCATCATTCCAATCAAAACTTGAACAATAAATATTGTTCATGATTTTAAAACTCAAATATGAACATACACCAAATTTGTTCGCTTTTCAAAACCGTTCGCAAAATGAGCCGAACTTGTGCGTTTTCTAGCAAAATTGCTAAACCTTCCCATTTTGGGTTTTCAAGCCAAATTTTTTGACATACCTTGGGATTTCTAAAGGATTCAACCCAAAAATATGAATGAAAAAGGGATGGTGTGACGTATGTCTCTCCATCGCCCCGATTGTACGAATGCGTGACGTATGTCTCGTCGTTCGGACAATCGTCATTCCATTTCTAATATGTACAACCCTAACCAAACCAAACCTTGGCCCCTTGTGGTCAATCCAAACCTTTTGGTCCCCCGTGGCCATTAGACTCAATCCCCCGACTCGTTAGAGTCCACTCGGTCAATGATTGACTTGTATGAGTCCATTGCACCTCTTTTGGTCCCATAGCGACCAATTCAACCTTTTACCCTAACGGACGTACCTTTTAACAATTCTAATGCGATTCACGAACAAACGCTTAATAAGTCTCCCAAGCGCGAGCATACAAGCTACGTTTAATCGCAAGAATTCGGTTAAAACATCGTCCATTTAAAATCAACCAACACATGTACGTTTTTCTACCAAAGAACTACGTACGCTTTGAATTCTCCGACTACCGGGAGATACGTAGGAGCAAGATCGACATATTGTCAAGCGCAATAATAAAAAACTTTTTTTCTTTCTTTTCTTTCGTTTGTTTTTATCTCTTTCCCCCCTTTATTATATTTTTGACATAAATGAACATGCGCGCAAAACTTTTAAAAACAATTCAAGCTTTAACCAAATAGAAGGTTCCCGTTGAGTACAACGGACGTGAGGGGTGCTAATACCTTCCCCTTGCGTAATCGACTCCCGAACCCGACAATGGTTACGATGACCAATCCTTATCCTCATCGTCAAAGGGTTTTATTATCGTTTCCCTTTAAACAAAAAAAAACTTAAGGGTTTATCAACTTTCCCTTTACACAAAAACTTTGGTGGTGGCTTCACAAAAGGCCCTCCGAGCGTTTGCGAACGATCTCGGAGGATTTGCGCGTCTTTTTCTCAGGAAAAAAACGAGGTGCGCACACAACCTTCAGAAGCTGAAATGTTCAGACGCAGAACTTTCAGACGCAGACCTTCAGAAGCACTTCTTCAGAAGTACCTTTAGAAGATGGTTTTATGCGTTCTGTGTTTGTGCCTTGGAGCTGTTAATTTTTTCACATGATCTTTTGTAGATTTAATTGAAGAATTCTCCAAGCTGCGTTTCTAGAAGGAAGAATTTTTTTCGTAAGATATATTCTGAAGATTGGATATTTTTATTTGTGAATATATTTTCAAAGAGATCTTTGGAAAATATATTTCTGAAGAATATTTGCTTCTATATGTTTCTAAAGTATTTTGGAAATATATCTTTGAAGAATTTGGTTCAAGTATTTGTTGCTGCTGAAGGCTATAAATAGAAGGCACTTCTATTGAAGAAAATCAACTCAACCAAAGCTATTATTGAGAGATTATTCTTAGGTTTTGAGTCTGTGAGTTGTGTGCTCTGTTTTTGTATACCACTATATTGTTTAGAGTTGGTTTGTTTTATTGAGTTGTAATCACTTAAATAAGCAAAAAGTGATTGTTTATGTATTTGGAGTGTGTCTCCTACGTTGATTGTTATTAGAGTCTGATATCACTGGGGCAGTGATTGACTGAGGGAAGTGAGATGGGATCTCAGGTCTAGGAGTTCCTAGGTTGAAATCAATACGGGTAGTAGCTAGGTGATAAGTTGTAAACTGGGAGTTTGCTGAGAACTTAGAACTAGGACTATCATAGTGGATTTCCTTCCTGGCTTGGTAGCCTCCAGACGTAGGTGTGTTTGTCACCGAACTGGGTTAACAAATATCTTGTGCACCTTTTATTTATGTTTGTTACTTTCTGTCTGTTTTGCTTTGCTTCTGAACTTCTGTTACGCTGCAACTTTGTACTCTGTTCTGCTCTATTTTACGAACAGGATCAGGACATGCTAGAATTTCAATTGGTATCAGAGCAGGCACCCTGCCTGTTTTAGGGTGAGCTCCAGGGAAGTTATTTTCTGGCAGAATGGACTCATAAGGTGAATTAACTTATGAAGAACTTTTTGTCTCCTTCAAAGAACTATACATCAGAAGTGAAAAAGTTTGCAAGATATATATAAATCAGAAGAAGACTATTAGTCAACTGCATGCTGAAAGAAGTGACCATGTAGCACAAATTTCTGATCTCAAAGATGAGGTAACCCAACTGAACTCTCAACTTGAACACTTAAAGAAGCAGGTCAGAATGTTGAACACTGGTACTGATGTGCTAGAAGAGATATTGGAGAGTCAGAACCAAGGGAAACCAAGTGGTATAGGGTTTGATTATAGGACCTTGAACAAACAGTAAAATCCAACTAAAAAGGTCAGTGCAGTTATTGAAACATTTGATCCAATGATGGGCAAACCTAAGATGGAACATCAGAACAAACCTCAGGGATCTAAGAGCAGGAGGAAATATCTTCCTTGGGTATGTCATTACTGTGGAAAAAAAGGGCATATTAAACCGTTTTGTTTCAAACTTTATGGATATCCACAACCTCATGTTCAACCAAAGGTCAGCCATACATGTGTTCAAGTTAAAAAAGAATGGAAACCCAAGGTTGTTGATGCTAGTCTTATAGCTCACACCTCTCTAAAAGCATCATCAAAAGGAGAAGAGATTAAGCTGTGGCACCAGAAGCTTGGTCATTTAAACCTAAGAGGAATGAAGAAAGCCAGTCAAGAAAAGTCTCCTGGAAAGTCTGCCAGTAAGTTTGTTGCTGTGTCACCTTATGACAGTTCACAAGAGAAGGAGACTGATGAGCATTCCCAGGATGTTGTGTCAGAGGACAAGTCAGTAAACAGTGAGAATGACAAAAATGCAGAAGAGTCTGAACCTATGTCTGATCAAAAAGTTCAAGAAGTTAGTACTGATATGGTAAAGGATCAATCTACAATTGCTGTTAATATAGATGATCTGGAGTCTGATGATGAACCCATTGGTAAAAGACTTGACCAAAGTGTTGGCAAGAGGCTGAAGAATAGGAAAGGAAAGGCTATTGCTGCTGCCAGCAGGCCTACTCCTGTTGATAAGAAGAGTGATGTTGTTGGACCATCTAAAGGCTGGAGCAAAGTGATGGTCCCTGTCCCAAAGAAGAAGGCACTAAAAGGAAAGGAAGTAGATCCTAGTGAGTCTGAGGATGATGTTGAGCAAGATGTTCAAGACATCATGCCCTATGTTCAGAAGAAGATTGCTGAACTTCAGAAACAGATTGCTGGGAAGAAGATTCCTCTGAATGTGCCTGAAGCACACATTGACTAAGCAGTATCTGATGTTGTGTCTAATGAAGACTAAGCAACTTTTGATGCTGAGTCTGGAGTCTGTTAATTTATTGGACTATGTCCTGAGTTTCATTTTGTGATGCAGTTGTGTTCTTTTGTTTTGTTCTTCTGTGAAGACTTTGTGTGTGGGTACTGTTTGTGTGATTCTGATCCTATGATGGTTTTGATGATGGTACTGATGATGGTTCTGATGTGGGTTTTGTGTGTGGTGTTGTGATGTGCTGGTCTCTATTGGATGGTTATATCCTCTGAATTTGGTGCCTTTATGGTTAATATGGTTATGGGATTGTAGATGAAAGCTCTTATGAGTTCTTTTCATCTATGGTGTGAGATGGAATTGTGTTTCAGATTTCTGGATGTGTTCTCTTTGATTTATGGGCGTGCTTTTTCTCTGATTGTGTGCATATGCTCTGTAACCTCTGCTGTTTCTCTGCTCATGGTGATTACATGGTTGTTTTTGTTAAAATTGTTTGGCTAAAAAGGGGGAGTAGTGTATGTTTCAGAAGCTGCTGCTGATCTATTTCAGGAGGAGTATGTGTGATTCCTGTCAGAAGCTGATCTGTTTCAGGGGGAGTTTCTGTTTCAAAGGGAGTCTCTGTTTCAGGAGCTGTGTGTTTCAGGGGGAGTGTGTGTTTGAAACCTGCTGCTGTATGTGTGAAACCTGCTGCTGTATGTGTGAAACGTAGTGTGTGTGCCGCTGCTGACTCTGTTACTACGTTTATGTTTTGTTCTTCATGGTTGCGCAATTTTGTTAAGTGAAAAATTTGCTTTGTGTTATCTCTCTGTTCTCAAATTGATTTTAGCCAAAAATTTGCCAAAGGGGGAGATTGTTGGATATTTGGTTGTTGGCTTCATGTTTGGTAAAATCAAATATACAAGAAGCTGTGCGTCTTCAGAAGCTGGAAGCAGAACTTCAAAAGCTGAATGTCTTCAGAAGCACTGTTCAGACGCTGACCTTCAGAAGTACTGTTCAGACGCTGACCTTCAGAAGCAACCTTCAGAAGTTGAAATGTTCAGACGCAGAACTTTCAGACACAGACCTTCAGAAGCACTTCTTCAGAAGTACCTTCAGAAGCTGGTTTTCTGCGTTCTGTTTTTGTGCCTTGGAGCTGTTAATTTTCTCACATGATCTTTTGTAGATTTAATTGAAGAATTCTCCAAGCTGCGTTTCTAGAAGGAAGAATTTTTTTCGTAAGATATATTCTGAAGATTGGATATTTTTATTTGTGAATATATTTTCAAAGAGATCTTTGGAAAATATATTTCTGAAGAATATTTGCTTCTATATGTTTCTAAAGTATTTTGGAAATATATCTTTGAAGAATTTGGTTCAAGTATTTGTTGCTGTTGAAGGCTATAAATAGAAGGCACTTCTATTGAAGAAAATCAACTCAACCAAAGCTATTATTCTTAGGTTTTGAGTCTGTGAGCTGTGTGCTCTGTTTTTGTATACCACTCTATTGCTTAGAGTTGGTTTGTTTTATTGAGTTGTAATCACTTAAAGCTTTTAAGCAAAAAGTGACTGTTTATGTATTTGGAGTGTGTCTCCTACGTTGATTGTTATTAGAGTCTGATATCATTGGGGCAGTGATTGACTGAGGGAAGTGAGATGGGATCTCAGGTCTAGGAGTTCCTAGGTTGAAATCAATACGGGTAGTAGTTAGGTGATAAGTTGTAAACTGGGAGTTTGCTGAGAACATAGAACTAGGACTATCATAGTGGATTTCCTTCCTGGCTTGGTAGCCTCCAGACGTAGGTGTGTTTGTCACCGAACTGGGTTAACAAATATCTTGTGCACCTTTTATTTCTGTCTGTTTTGCTTTGCTTCTGAACTTTTGTTACGCTGCAACTTTGTACTCTGTTCTGCTCTGTTTTACGAACAGGATCAGGACCTGCCAGAATTTCAGAAAGGTTGTAGCGTATGCTTATAGGCAGTTGAAGATACATGAGAGGAATTACCCGACCCATGATTTGGAATTGGCAGTGGTGGTGTTTGCACTTAAGATTTGGAGGCACTATCTATTTGGTTCGAGGTTTGAAGTGTTCAGCGATCACAAGAGTTTGAAGTATTGTTCGACCAGAAGGAGTTGAATATGAGGCAGAGGCGTTGGATGGAGTTTTTGAAGGATTATGATTTCGGGTTGAGTTATCATTCAGGCAAGGCGAATGTGGTGGCAGATGCGTTGAGTAGGAAGTCTTTGCACATGTCGGCGCTCATGGTTAAGGAGTTGGAGTTATTTGAGCAATTCAGAGATTTGAGCTTGATGAGCGAGTTGACGCCGAATGGTGTGAAATTGGGTATGTTGAAGCTGACGAGGTAATATTTTGGAAGAGATCAGAGAAGGTCAGAAGGTGGATTTGGAACTTGTAGACCGATTGGTTTTGGTTAATCAAGGCAAGGGAGGTGACTTCAGATTGGATGAGGGAGGATTTTTGAGGTTCCGTGATAGAGTTTGTGTACCGGATGTATCTGAGCTTAAGAGTAAGATTTTGGATGAAGGTCATCGGAGTAGTTTGAGTATTCATCCAAGAGCAACGAAGATGTATCAGGATCTGGAAGTTGTTTTGGTGGCAAGGAATGAAGAAGGACATTGCAGAGTTTGTTTATGCTTGTTTGGTATGCTAGGAGTCTAAGATTGAGCATCAGAAGCCAGGAGGAATGTTGCAACCGTTGTTTGTGCCAGAGTGGAAGTGGGATAGTATCTCGATGGATTTTGTGAGCGGTTTGCCGAAGACTGTGAAGGGATGTGATGCGATTTGGGTGATTGTGGATCGGTTGACAAAGTCAGCGCATTTTATTCCTATCAAGTTAAGTATGTCTTTGGAGAAGTTGGCAGAGATCTACATTGAGCAGATTGTCAGATTGCATGGTGTTCCTTCTATCATTATGTCAGATCGAGATTTGAGGTTTACGTCGAAGTTTTGGGAGAGTTTGCAAGAAGCTTTGGGAACGAAGTTGAGATCGACTTCTGCTTATCATCCTCAAACTAATGGTCAGTCGGAGAGGACTATTCAGTCTTTGGAAGATTTTTTGAGAGCTTGTGTTTTGGAGCAAGGAGTAAGTTGGAGTGAATGTTTACTGTTGGTTGAATTTACTTACAACAACAGTTTTCATTCGAGTATTGGTATGACACATTTTGAGGCGTTGTATGGTAGGAGCTGCAGAACACTGTTGTGTTTGTTTGAGTCAGGTGAGAGTGTTATGATTGGACTGGAAGTAGTTCAGCAGACTACGGAGAAGGTTAAGATGATTCAGGAGAAGATGAAGGCTTCACAGAGTAGGCAGAAGAGTTATCATGATAAGAGGAGGAAGTATAACACCCTAAACCCCACATTTTATTTTCTAATAAAATTCAATAAATAATTAAACACGCAAGGGTGTCATACATCTTGATCAAAACAAATAGACTTCATTTAAATTAAAAACGTCACAGCGGAAAAGTTCTCAAAACATCAAATTAATTTTTCACATCTTTAAAATCCACAATAAAACTGAATTCGAAAAAATTTTAAAACAAAATCTGAAATAAAATAAATCCCCAATCCCTGGGGTCACAGATCAGAGCATCGACTCGATAAAGACTCCCAAAAGCGACAAACAAACGAGTAGGCTCCAAAGCTATCCTCAGATACTCACTGTTACTAAGATTCTTCTTCCTGCAAATCTACACCACAAAGGAGTAGGTGCCAAACCCGCCACTAGAGGGTGAGAATATATTCAAAATAAGAATCGCATAACCATAATGAATAGAAACAAGGCATAAAACACATAAGCATCATCAATCATATATTCATATATAAATTATTCACATCGTTAGATAATCGATTTTCACATCGTTGGATAATCAACTTCACATATAAACGTATACCTTCATTTAAAAAAATCAAAATGCTTCAATCCAACATCTTATAATAACAAGTAAGCTTCAAAAACAAATAATAACATCATATAGACATTAACAAAAACAATGATCATTGAGACGTGTTACTGATTTATCCCCGTATTTAAATCACATATTTAAATCAGACTGACTATGAATGCATGAACATCAAATAATGACTCGACAATGCACATCTTTGTATGACTCAACAATTACACATCTTTAAATAACACATCCTAATATGACACATCTTTGTATAACACATCTTTGTACAATCACATCTTTAAATCACACATCTTCAAATAGCAAATGTTTATATAACACATGTTGAGTATTTTGATGTTGGCTGCATATTTTGGCAAAACCAAAGTATTGTTTAGAAGCATCTCCTTATTTAGAACATTTCTTCAGTTACAAGTTTTCTCATTTGAAGCTGTTCAGAAGCTGTATCTTACATCAGAAGCTGAATGCTCATCAGAAGCACTGTAGCACTTCAGAAGCTGATTCAGGTTCTGAAGTCCAGCGTTGACTTTTGTTGACCTCATCAGAAGCTGGGTTTTCAGAATTGTTTTGGCGCGAATCTTTGCAAGATTGATCAAGGAATTATTCACGCGTATTGCTTCTAGAATGCTGATTTATTTGGAGAAGATTTTATTGAAGATTTGGTTCAAAGATATGAAATTCGTATTTTCCTGTTATAATCTTTCAAAGATTGAAAGCAGTTTTATTTGTTACTTTATTGGATCATTCTTATTTCAGTAACAAATCAATTCAGAAGATTAGTTTGTTATTTATGCTGCAAGACTGAAGACTATATAAGGAGGAGTGCTGCTACTATTCAAGTTACGATTTAGAGAGTTAAAAATTCAGAGAATTGAGTCTTTGTTATTTTTTAAGCTTTTAGCTTTGTTGTGCACCACTCTGTTAGAGTTGGTTTAGGTTTGTTTTGAGTTGTAATCACTCTAAGCCTGTAGGTATGACTGCTGTCTTTGTGTATTGAAGTTGTCTTCAAAAACAGGGGAGTTTTTTGTTTCAGAACTGGTTTAAGTTCAAAGGGTAGTTCAAGTGGCTGGGTTGCAGTTACTTGGATAGGAAGTTAGAGGTTTTCTAATACTCAACGAGTTGGGTAGAATTCAAGACTAGGAGGAAGATAATTGCTTAGGCTGGGAACTGGGAGTCAGTGTCTTGAGTCATAAGGATTATTTCCTATAGTGGAATTCCTTCCTGGATTGGTATCCCCCAGAGTAGGAGGTGTTTACTCCGAACTGGGTTAACAAACCTCTGTGTTTTTAGCTTTCCTGCACTTTATTTTTCAGTTGTTTATTTGCTTTTATATTGTGCTAAGTTCTGTTTAGAACCTGTTGGTTCAGAACCTGTTAGTATCTCTTAAGTATTGCCTGGCCAGAATTTCAATTGGCATCAGAGCAGGCACCCTGCCTGTGATTTGGGTGAGATCCAGAGGAGTTTATATCTGGCAAGCATGGATAGAGAAGGAGGCTATGTCAATAGACCACCCCTATTAGATGGCACAAACTATGAGTATTGGAAATCAAGGATGTGTGCTTTTCTAAAGTCTATTGACAGCAGGACTTGGAAAGCTGTGATTAAAGGCTGGGATCATCCTGTGTATACAGACAAAGATGGTAACAAGACTGAGGTTCTAAAGCCTGAGGAGGAATGGACCAAAGCTGAAGATGATCTGTCACTGGGAAATTCAAAAGCTTTGAATGCTGTCTTTAATGGTGTTGATCAGAACATGTTCAGACTCATCAAACAATGTACTGTGGCTAAGGATGCTTGGGAAATTCTGAAAACCACTCATGAAGGAACTTCTAAGGTGAAGATGTCCAGATTGCAGTTGCTGACCACTAAGTTTGAGAACCTGAAGATGAAGGAGGATGAAAATATCCAGGATTTCTACATGAATGTGCTGGACATGGCAAATTCTTTTGATTCTCTTGGTGAAAAGATGTCTGATGAGAAGCTAGTAAGAAAAATCCTCAGGTCACTGCCCAGAAGATTTGATATGAAGGTGACAGCAATTGAAGAGGCTCATGATATTACCACTATGAAGCTTGAGGAGCTGATTGGGTCATTGCTCAATTTTGAAACAGCCTTTTGCAAACAGACTGAGAAGAAAGGAAAAGGTGTAGCTTTTACTGTGAATTCTGAAGCTGATGATCAACAAGAGTCTGATGAGGATGACTTATCAGAAGCTCTAGTGTTGCTGGGAAAACAATTCAACAAGATTCTGAAGAATGTTGACAGAAAAGCCAAAACCAAAGGTCAGAACTTCAGATTCAACAACAAGAAGCAACAGACTGATGTGAAAAAGACCAAGTCTGAAGAGAAAAGTAATCAAGCTAAAGGTGTGCAATGCTATGAGTGTGAGGGGTATGGACATATCAAGTCTGAATGTCCTACTTTTCTTAAGAAGCAGAAGAAAAGCCTAGCAGTTGCATGGTCTGATGATGATTCTGAAGAAGATGCTGGAAGTGAATCTGGTATGTGTGATACTGGTCTGGTTGTAAGGTCAGGAGCTATCTTGAAGAAGGAAGCTGTTTTAGAGTCTGAGACCTTTTCAGAGTCTGACTCAGAGTCTGAAGCCTCATCTGTGTCTGAAGCTGCTAAAACCTCATATGATGAACTAGCTGATAACTACAAGAAGCTGTATACCAGAAGTGCTGAGGTTTGCAAACAAGTTTTGGATCAGAAGGAGACTATTCTTCAACTGGAGGCTGAAAAAGGTGAACTGTTAGTGCAGAATTCAGTTTTGAAAGAAGAAGTGAACCAACTGAACTCCCAACTTGATCAAATGAAGAAGCAAGTGAGGATGTTGAACTCTGCTACTGATAAGTTGGAGGACATTTTGGGGAATCAGCAACAAGGAAAAACTGGTTTAGGTTTTGTTGATCAGACTCAGATTCCTAAACAGATGAATTTTGTTCCTGCTACTCAAACTCATGATTCTATGGTTGGAACATCAAAAAAGAGACCTCAGAAACAAGCCCAGATGCAAGGTCAGAAGCATGTTCAGATGAGACCTCAAAAGCAAGCTCAGAAGAGACCTCAGATGCAAGGTCAGAAGCATGATCAGATGCTACCTCAGAAGCAACCCCAGAAATTTTTCAGAAACAGAAGGAGGAGAAATCATCCATGGATCTGTCATCATTGTGGAAAGAAAGGGCATATCAAACCATTCTGCTTTAAATTGTATGGTTACCCTGAACACTTTCAATATAGAAGAGTGCAACCAGCTGCACCCAGACACAGTGTTCAGAAGGTGTGGAAACCTAAGGTTCAGAATGTAGGCCTGATTGCTCATACTTCATTAAGAGCCACCTCAAAAGAAGACTGGTATTTTGATAGTGGGTGTTCAAGGCACATGACTGGTGTGAAGAAGCTGCTGAGCAATATCAGATCATACTCCAGAAGCTATGTAACATTTAGAGATGGTGTAAAAGGTCAGATTCTGGGTATTGGTGATTTGATCAGAGAAGGTCTGCCCAGACTTAATGATGTGCTACTGGTGGAAGGATTAACTTCTAATCTGATCAGCATTAGCCAACTTTGTGATCAAGAATTGAAGGTTAATTTCAACAAACTAGAGTGTATTGTTACTGATCAGGAAGATAAGATTCAGATGAGAGGCTGCAGATCCAAAGACAACTGTTACTTATGGGTTTCTGAAGAAGAAAGAAGTCTGACTTCTTGTCTTATGAGCTCAGAAGAAGAAGTCAAGCTCTGGCACCAGAAATTGGGACATCTGCATCTGAAAGGCATGAAAAAAATCCTAAGTACTGAAGCTATCAGAGGTGTACCTAATCTGAAGATCAATGAGGACAATGTTTGTGGTGATTGTCAAATTGGAAAACAAACAAGAAAGTCTCATCCCAGATTAGTTCACCAGGTAACTACTAAAGTACTAGAACTTGTTCATATGGATTTGATGGGGCCTATGCAAGTTGAGAGTATTGGAGGCAAAAGGTATGCTTTTGTAATGGTAGATAACTACTCAAGATTCACATGGATCAATTTTGTTAGAGAGAAGTCTGATACTTTTGAAGTGTTTAAAGACTTATGCACTCAATTACAAAGAGAGAAGAACTGTGGTATTGTCAGAATCAGAAGTGGTCATGGCATAGAATTTGAAAACAAGAGTTTCTCAGAATTCTGTGCTTCTGAAGGTATAAAACATGAGTTTTCTGCACCTATCACACCTCAGCAAAATGGTGTAGTTGAGAGGAAGAATAGGACTTTGGCAGAATGTGCAAGGGTTATGCTGCATGCTAAGAAGCTGCCATATATGTTCTGGGCTGAAGCAATGAACACTGCATGTTACATACACAATAGAGTCACTTTGAAAAAGGGAACAACATCTACTTTGTATGAACTATGGAAAGGAAGGAAGCCTACAGTCAAGTACTTTCATGTGTTTGGGAGCAGATGCTACATTTTGGCTGACAGAGAAAATAGGAGAAAACTGGATCCTAAGTCTGATGAGGGCATATTTCTGGGTTATTCAGTAAACAGCAGAGCTTATAGGGTGTTTAATTCCAGAACCAAGGTTGTGATGGAGTCCATTAATGTTGTGATTGATGACCTGACTGCTGAGAAAGAAAGACATGAGCCTGAAGTTGTTCCAGAGTCTGAAACATCAGAAGAACAAACTTCAGAAGCAGAAAATCATCCAAAGTCTGAAGAAGCAGATGTGCATCCAGAACATGATCCTACCAATAAAGGGCCATCAATTAGAGTTCAGAAGGATCATCCTAAGGAGCTTATCATTGGGAGCTTGGATCAAGGGGTCAGAACCAGGAGATCAGACCCAGCTGCTACTGATTCATGTTTTGTGTCTAAGTTTGAACCCAAAAATGTGAAAGAATCCCTAACTGATGAATTTTGGATTGAAGCAATGCAAGATGAGTTGAATCAATTCAAAAGGAGTGAAGTGTGGGATCTTGTTCCAAGACCTGAAGGGCTGAATGTGATTGGCACTAAGTGGATATTCAAGAATAAAACAGATGAAAGTGGTACTGTAGTCAGAAACAAGGCAAGGTTGGTTGCTCAGGGTTATACTCAAGTTGAGGGTCTTGATTTTGATGAAACCTTTGCACCTGTGGCCAGACTAGAGTCCATAAGACTGTTGTTGGGTGTATCCTGCATTCTCAAGTTCAAATTATTCCAGATGGATGTGAAGAGTGCATTTCTGAATGGATATCTGCAAGAAGAAGTTTATGTAGAACAGCCTAAGGGCTTTGTGGATCATAAGTTTCCAGATCATGTGTACAAGTTGAAGAAAGCCTTGTATGGATTGAAGCAAGCACCAAGAGCATGGTATGAAAGACTGACTCAGTTTCTTGTTGCTCAAGGATACAGAAAAGGTGGTTCTGATAAGACTTTGTTTGTGAAAGATGAAGATGGGAGTCTGATGATTGCTTAGATTTATGTGGATGATATAGTGTTTGGAGGAATGTCTCAGAAGATGGTCAAACTGTTTGTTCAGCAAATGCAATCAGAGTTTGAAATGAGTTTGGTTGGAGAGCTTACTTACTTTCTTGGTTTACAAGTTAAGCAAATGGAAGATACCATTTTTATTTCTCAGAGTAAATATGCCAAGAACATAGTGAAGAAGTTTGGTATGGAATCTGCTGCTCATAAGAAGACACCAGCTGTTACTCATCTGAAGTTGACCAAAGATGAACATGGAGTTTCAGTTGATCAGAGTCAGTACAGAAGCATGATAGGGAGTCTATTGTATTTAACTGCAAGCAGACCTGATATCACTTATGCTGTTGGAGTATGTGCAAGATATCAAGCTGATCCTAAGATGAGTCATCTGACACAAGTTAAAAGGATCCTGAAGTATGTGAATAGCACAAGTGACTATGGAATCATGTATTCACATAGTTCAAGTTCTGAACTGATGGGATTTTGTGATGCTGACTGGGCTGGAAGTGCTGATGACAGGAAGAGCACTTCAGGAGGATGTTTCTTTCTAGGAAATAATTTAATTTCCTGGTTCAGCAAGAAACAAAATTGTGTTTCATTGTCAACTGCTGAGGCTGAATATATTGCTGCTGGGAGTAGTTGCTCACAACTGGTTTGGATGAAACAGATGCTTGAGGAGTACAACATTGAACAAGGAACTATGACCTTATTTTGTGACAATTTGAGTGCTATCAACATCTCTAAGAACCCAATACAGCACAGCAGAACTAAACACATAGACATCAGACACCATTTTATCAGAAACCTTGTGGAGGACAAGATCATTCAGCTGGAACATGTGGACACTGAGAATCAAATTGCTGACATTTTCACAAAGGCCTTGGATGCTAAACAGTTTGAAAACTTAAGAAGCAAGTTAGGTGTGTGTTTACATGAAGATTTATAGCAATTACTGCAAACTGGATGTGAGGAAGATAGAGTACCTGCCAGTTGTGCCTATGCTAAGTGTGATCCTGAACCTGAGTCTGAGTCTGATATGTTTTCTAGGATCTGTTTTACTTGTTTTTATTTTAATCCCTATTTGAAGTCTGAAGTTTGTCATAATTTTGTGGCTAAAAAGGGGGAGAAAAATCTATGTTTAAGTTCAGACAAGAGTTGTTCAGAATATGTGCCAGACAAGAGTTGTTCAGAATATGTGCCATTGATTCAGAAGGTGACTAGTTTTACTCTGATACCAAGCATTATGCTCCTGAAGAACCTTTGCAGCAACAAGATATGTCCAGATATGATTAAGGGGGAATATGTGTCTCAGGGGGAGTACAAGATTGTTATGATCCTGAGTGTTTTTGTGATCCTGAAGTGTGGTCCTGAAGAACAATTGTGTTCAGCTCCTGAAGTATGCTCTGATACTTTGGTTTCTCTGTAGTTCAGTAGTAAGGGGGAGTTTGTGTGAGAAGCTGAGTTGTAGGGGGAGTGTTTGTGATGATCAAGAGTTGATCAGTAGCTCTGATACCATGGTTGTGATGATCAGGAGTTGATCAGTACTTGTCTTTTGTGTGCTTCAGGGTGTTCAGAAGCTGAAGCTGGTGTGTAACATAGCTGTATCCGCTGCTACAAACTCTTAGCTATGTTTGGTTTGATTGTTATTGTGGAGTTCTTCATTGCTGAGTTGATTATAAGGGAGATTGAAGAACTTGGATGGTTTTAGCCAAAAATTTGCCAAAGGGGGAGATTGTTGAGTATTTTGATGTTGGCTGCATATTTTGGCAAAACCAAAATATTGTTTAGAAGCATCTCCTTATTTAGAACATTTCTTCAGTTACAAGTTTTCTCATTTGAAGCTGTTCAGAAGCTGTATCTTACATCAGAAGCTGAATGCTCATCAGAAGCACTGTAGCACTTCAGAAGCTGATTCAGGTTCTGAAGTCCAGCGTTGACTTTTGTTGACCTCATCAGAAGCTGGGTTTTCAGAATTGTTTTGGCGCGAATCTTTGCAAGATTGATCAAGGAATTATTCACGCGTATTGCTTCTAGAATGCTGATTTATTTGGAGAAGATTTTATTGAAGATTTGGTTCAAAGATATGAAATTCGTATTTTCCTGTTATAATCTTTCAAAGATTGAAAGCAGTTTTATTTGTTACTTTATTGGATCATTCTAATTTCAGTAACAAATCAATTCAGAAGATTAGTTTGTTATTTATGCTGCAAGACTGAAGACTATATAAGGAGGAGTGCTGCTACTATTCAAGTTACGATTTAGAGAGTTAAAAATTCAGAGAATTGAGTCTTTGTTATTTTTTAAGCTTTTAGCTTTGTTGTGCACCACTCTGTTAGAGTTGGTTTAGGTTTGTTTTGAGTTGTAATCACTCTAAGCCTGTAGGTATGACTGCTGTCTTTGTGTATTGAAGTTGTCTTCAAAAACAGGGGAGTTTTTTGTTTCAGAACTGGTTTAAGTTCAAAGGGTAGTTCAAGTGGCTGGGTTGCAGTTACTTGGATAGGAAGTTAGAGGTTTTCTAATACTCAACGAGTTGGGTAGAATTCAAGACTAGGAGGAAGATAATTGCTTAGGCTGGGAACTGGGAGTCAGTGTCTTGAGTCATAAGGATTATTTCCTATAGTGGAATTCCTTCCTGGATTGGTATCCCCCAGAGTATGAGGTGTTTACTCCGAATTGGGTTAACAAACCTCTGTGTTTTTAGCTTTCCTGCACTTTATTTTTCAGTTGTTTATTTGCTTTTATATTGTGCTAAGTTCTGTTCAGAACCTGTTGGTTCAGAACCTGTTAGTATCTCTTAAGTATTGCCTGGCCAGAATTTCAACACATTTTTAAATCACACATCTTCAAATAACACATCTTTATATAACACATCATTAAATCACACATCTTCAAATAACACATCTTTATATAACACATTATTAAATCACACATCATCAAATAATTCATCATTTAAAACTTATTATATTAACCCATTATAATTTTGTTGTAGTAATATTCATATACTATGTATACACTTATAATAATAAAATATCTCCATTATAATTACTATAGTTCATATAGTAGTTCACATTATAAGCTATGTGCTTTAGTCTTCAAGTGATTTTGTACTAGCATAAATATATTGTTCAGTTTCTTGACTCTTACACATGCATGTGTGTAGGTGCAGCAAGGAAGAAATCATATTCCTCGTGTTGGTCTTCGGTTTAGCTACTGGGCATCGTTTGGTCTGACATCGTTTGGTCTGACTTTTTTACAGTCCAAAAACTATTTTAAAACAAAGTTAAAATTAAGGGCTTTAAGAAAGAAGTTAAAGTTGTTTGATTACTTTATTATTTTTTTAGTTTTAAAGCTATTTTTAAGTTAAAAGTTGTTTGCAAAATATTGTACAAATATATAATAAATAAAAAATTGTTAAAATATTTTTTTGAAGGGAAAAAACGTTTAAAATATTTTTTTAGTAAGTACTTAATAGATATTGTGTTTGGTCTGCCTTCTCCTTAAAATTGTAGAGAAGTAGAAAAAAAATCGGGTCAAACGGTACCTAATTCTATTAGTGCTTATGAACTTATAGATACCCTGATAGTCTTTTTACATGATAGTCCGTTAAAAAAATTGAATGAGTTACTTATAACTTGATGGCAATTGCTGCGGTGAGTTACATTGTTACATTATAGTACACTTATACATTGCATTACTCTATTATAGATGAGTTACTCTTCATCAACCACTATTTAACTACAATTTTGATCTTCGATAAAAAAAAAAAATCAGCCATTCAAAGGGCATATGTATAAGGAGTGTATATAAGCAGCCCACAATCCTTCATAAAAACAAATTATATCCACCGATCAAAACTCTAAACAATTAACTTGAAAGTTATAATAATAATAATAATAATAATAATAATAATAATAATAATAATAATAATAATAATAATAATAATAATAATAATAATAATAATAATAATCAAACGTAGAATGAAATATATGCTTTTCACTGCGATATAAGGATGACAACAAGATATATATACAGAATTTGCGATGAATCAAGAAAAACACCGAATAAAAATAAAACAGGGTTCATAAAAATTTATGGTAAACCTTAAAATCCAAACACAATATAATTCAAACAATCCCAATAAACCAAACATATAATTACAACAATAAATTAGAGCACGAATTTAACATGAATTCATTAAAAGATCATGAAAAACAATGGAAAACAAAAGTCATTCACTACTCATATGTTCATACAACCCTTATGGTGAATAGAGGCTCCCTTTACCTCAAAAATCAGCAAAATAAACAACTTCTACGGTCAGGTTCCTTTCTAAGCTTCTCTCATTGCCTCTTCTCTTCACAACCCTAGTTTTCTTGCCTCTTCTCTCAATTTTGACATTTGTGTTTTGTAACCTAATCATCTTATGACTTTCCTCTGTTTATAATCTTTTTAATTGAGCTTGGTTTTTCTCATAACTTTTATACAAGTTTACTCTCCAATATTTACACCTCCTTTTTTCCTATTTAATTAAAACACTACTTATTTACTTACTTAAACTTCATTTTTACTAATACACCTTTATTCTCTCATGTTCACTAAAAATATCATTTTCTCTTTAATTTCTCATAATTTCTTATTTTTCCACCACTAACTAACTAATTCATTCTCTCAATACCCGCAATCCAACAATTTATATTGAAAACACCAAACAAACAATTCCTAATAATACTTATATTACTAATAATATATAACACTAATACTAATAAATTAATATTAAAAATCGGGGTGTTACAGGAAGGAGTTAGAATTTCAAGTTGGTGATCATGTGTTTTTTAGGGTTAATCCAGTTACCGGTGTTGGTAGAGCTTTGAAGTTGATGCCGCGTTTTGTTCGTCCTTATCAGATTGTAGAGAGAGTTGAAGCAGTAGCGTGTCAGATTGTGTTACCGCCGTCGTTGTCGAATCTTCATGATGTGTTTCATGTGTCTCAGTTGCGAAAAAAATTGTATGACCCGTCGCATGTGATTCAAGCGAATGATTTTGAAGTAAGAGATAATTTGATTGTTGAGACTATGTCGTTGAACATTGAAGAACGATAGGTTAAGTGATTACGTGGGAAAGAGATCGTCTTTGTTAAGGTGATTTGGGGAGGTCCTACGGGAGAGAGCATAACTTGGGAGTTGGAGAGTAAGATGAATGAGTCGTATTCGGAGTTGTTTCCTTCAGGTAAATTTTCGAGGACGAAAATTCTTTAAGGAGGGTAGAGTTGTAACAACCCGATTTTTGGTATTAGATTTATTTATTATTATTATTATGTGCTTATTATATTTATTGAATGTTCATTTTTGTGATTTAGTGGACTTTGGGTGATTAAGGGTACTTTGGTAATTTTGAGGGTTGGTGGCATTTTTGTAATATATTAGAAGTTAGAAATTTGAATTTAGAGATGGGTGGTGAATTAGTAAAGTGGGAGGTTTAAGTGAAGTAATTGTGTAGAGAAATAATTATGTGATGAAATGTGACTAAGCCCATTAGAGTGAGTAACCATAGCCCAATAGTATTTAAAGAGTAGTGTATGTGTTAGTGAACTAGGTTTAGCTCATTTCACAAAAATCACAAAGGAGGCTAGAGAGAGAATAGAGGAAAGGAAGAAACTTTGGAGAGGAAGAGAAGAGGAACTCAAGAGCACTAAGGGAAAAAGGAGAATTGAAGCTAGGAAGCTAATTTTGAAGATAATTGAGGTAAGGGGAAAGATTATTTTCATCATATGGGTTGTTAATAAGCAATTGGGTAGTTGAGTATTTTTAGCTTATGCTTAAATTCATGAACTTATGATTATATGTGTTAAATTCGTGTTCCTTTTTTATGATTAAATTAAGTATGTGATAAGTTGATGAATTTATGTTGTTGTTTTACCAAAAGTCATGTTTGATTATGTTAAGTTGGTAACTTTGTGAATTTTGATGAATTTGATGAAGAACATGATGGTTGATGATGATTATGCTTAATTAAGTTGAGTTTGAACATGGGTATGTGTTTAGTTTGTGAATTTATGTGATTATGATATTTGGGTCATATTGAAGTTGTTGTTGTTGTTGTTGTTTATGAGCATTTTGATTACATTGGTGAAAATGAATAAGTTGTTGATGAAATGAATTAAATTGATTCTTGCTAGTTGAATTAAGTGATTTGGATTATGTTAAGTTGAAATGGAAGTTAAGATTGTTGTTGTGAAGTTCTGTTTGGTTGATTAAGCTATTTTGGAAAGGATTGAGTTTTTGAGACGAACTTTGGATTAAGTTGGTTAAATTGGAGATAAGTGATTATGGATAAGTTGTTTAAGCTAACTTGAGTTGTAATTAACTGGAATTAAATGGTTTAAGGCTTTGGAATGATTTTGGTGCGAATTGGATCGAAAAATGATGTTAAAAACAGTGTTTTCGCGAAAAACGCGAAAATCTGAAGTTTGTTGTCTTGTTAGGACCGCACGACCATGCGCCCCTGTTGCACGTACCATGCAGATTCGACATTGGGAAGCACGACCGTGCACCCATGTAGCACGACCGTGCGCCTCTGCTGGGTGGGAAAACTCATATTGTTGTGACTTTATGAGGTATCCAATGCACTTGAATGGTTTCCAAACCCTTAAACTTGATTAATAAGTGTTTAATGATGATGTAATTGATGGATTAACTTGGACTTAAGTATGAGAAAGTTTAGAAGTTAATTGGTTAAGAGACGGACTTAGGAATTGTCTAAAATTGTGTCATGATGTGGATGTTGACTTAGTAATTAAGTGATGAGTTATGAATGATGATGAGTTAATAGGTTAGAGTAACCTTGATTGATTGAATTCATATTTTGAATTATGTGCATGTTATGTGATAAGTGACGATGTTATGCGATAAGTGACGATGATATAAATATATGATTATAATCGATGAAAATTTTATATTGGATATTTATATGAGATGTAGGCTGAGTAGTGAGACCTTAATGTATGATAATGTGTGATTTATCGTTTTATAAATGTTCTCGGGGATCGGAGTCTTACAGTGGTCTTTAGTCGACTATAATCAATCTCTCGCGGTTAGATTTATCTAATCTAATCTGCATTGTCAAAGATAGTTAATTTCAAATAGGTGGAGTCGAGTCGTGTGATATAAGTTGTGCTCAGCCGAAACCAAACCAGCCCGTTGGGCAAATTAATTAAGACAAATACTACTCACACCTCAAAAAATCAAAGCTACACTCCAAGATTACCAATATACCATTTAATTGAGTTCACGTGCATTAGTTATATATAAATAAGCTCAGTTTACTTAGTTTATGTAAGTTGAAGTAAGTTAAGTAAACTAAGTTTACGTGTACATGTATAAATTGAGTTCACGCGTTCACGTACATTAGTTATGTATACGTAAACTAAGTTTACATGTACATGTATAAATTAAGTTCACGCGTATACACACTTTAGTTATATATACGTAAACTCAGTTTACTTATTTTATGTAAACTGAGTTTACATAAGTTAAGTAAACTAAGTTTACGTGTACATGTATAAATTGAGCTCATGCATTCACACACATTAGTTATGTATACGTAAATTGAATTCACATGTGTGCTACATAAACTTAAATTACGCTACCTCTCCGTGTGCTACGTAAACTTAAATCATGTTACCTTACGTAAATAACACCTGCTTAATCTTAATTCATGTTTAACCTATATGTCACACACATATCAGAACAAAACGAAAAACGACATCGAACAAACAATAAATAGAAACTCTTCAATGAAGAAATTCATGAAATTCACTTACTTGTGTAAATATAGTACGAATCAAAGAAAAAGATGTTGATTCAATCTTTAATCTTGGTAGGTATTGGTTGCACATCCATGGTGGTTTGTGGGTGAAAGGGGTGAAGGTTCAAAGTGATAATGAAAAAAAGGTTTTAAGAAATTTACATGGAGATGACAATTTCGGTATCATTGTAAAAATTTAAGTAAATTTTGGTGTAACTAGAATTATATGGGTGAGACTAGAAAAAGTCATGAATTAATAGTGGGAATATACGGGTAACATTCTGACTTTAATTAATTAAAAAAATTTCAAATGTAATGTAACGAAAGTAACCAAAAAGAAAAACGCACAAATCGAACCAAGGTTCAAATGTTCCTGTTCAACAACGTTGTTCTCTTCTCTGGTTTCAGATCCATTGTTGCTCAAACATTGCAGGAATCAAAGATAACACCCACATCACCTACTCAATCTCATTTCACCGGTAACATTCTTCTATGCTCGTTTCTATTTTACTTTGGCTTTCTTAAATTGGGAATTTTTTTTAATGAGTTAGTGTTAGAAAGTTCACACATTATGGTACATAATTTTCTTCAATTGAACTAAAAATGTTCCTTTTTTGAGCAGAACACACAAGTTGCATGTTGGGTGTTTGTTTTTATTATCAACTAGTAACACCCGTGCTGACGCACGGGTACAGTAAAATTTTGTTGTTTGAAAAATTTAAGAATTTGTCTATAATCATTGTGAATTTGTTTATAATATTTTAATGTTCTTAAATTGAAAGATTTTATTTATAATTAATTGTTTGGTTTTGAATAAATTATTTATAATTAATTGGACCTTTAGGATAATGTGTTAATATTGGTACGTAATAAATGGTAGAGATTATTAGTAAACCGTAAAATGAAATATATTTCAATAGTAGATAATATGACAAAATAGTGTTAATACTTTATATATTCCATAAATATATTATTTTACACGAAATACATGACAAACATAACAATTGTTGATTGAAAATTTAAATCTAACAGTGCAACCTGGTCGAAAGACATTGCTTTAAGAAAATTTATTGCACATATGTCCTAATTTGGTAGTTAATTTCCGATCATTATTGACAATGATATCCACAATTTGATTGTCTCCATTGTCTCCACATAAAGTTATACTGTTACAGATGTTGTGCTTTAGATAATTCCCGAATTCACATGGTAATTTCTGCATAAGAAAATAATAATTTATATAAGTTAGGATATTATAAATTATAATTAGATGAAAAATAAAATGTAGTATAATTTGTAAATGTAGTATACTTAACCATATATGTTCTCCGCAAGATTAGATATTTAAAAGTGTAAATTTGTTCATTGAATAAATATTATTATCATTCATTTATATAGGTAAATTAAAAGATTTAATGTATATATTTAATGTTGGTATAGAAACATTGTAATATAGTAGCGTGATTTAGGTAAGCATAAGCGTATTATTGAGATTGTGTTGTAATTGAAAATTGTTTAGTTTGTTAACAGTTGATGGTTGTTTTTAAAATTTGTCAACTTAAAAAATGTTAAAAATTCTAATGGAAAAATATAGTTATTGTAGTATACATTGTTAGTAAATGATCTATTTAAATTAAACATTTGAGTTGTAATTAAATTAAAATTTGAAAGGTGTAAAATGTTTGTATTTTGGTATAGTACATTAAAAGTATTAATGTAGTATGGAAAATATAAATTGAAAATTACAAATGAAATTTTTTAAATTTGATATCCTGCATTGACAAAATTTACAAAATATTAATTCTAGATTTAAATTATTTGACTTATGTGAGTTATTATATTTGGAATTTATATATTAAAGGAGTTATTATATAATTTTAGAATTTTTTATACGCAAGTTTAAACAATAATAATATCAACTTATGTATTTTTTTTTCTAAAAAAATATCAACTTATATAATTTTAGAATATGTTTGACAACTTGTCAAGTGTACAATAATCATCTTAAAAATTCTTCAAAAAAAAAAATAACCATCTTAAAAATTTATCAGTAACAACATGCCCCGTGTACCATTGTGTAATTATAATTTTATCATATGTATTTGCAATGACTTATCACATACATAGAAATAATTTTAAAAATTATATATAATAATACTTTTATAATATGTATCAGCGATAACTTGTCTTGTGTATAATAATTATTTCAAAATTTATATCAATAAAAAAAACTTTGCTCATGTATTATAAATATTATAAATATTTTGTCAAAAAAAACATATCCTTTATACAACAATTAGTTTTAACTTTTTAGCAGTGACAACTTGTCATGTGCATAATAATTATTTCAAAATTTGTATTAATGACGACTTGTCTCGTGAATAATAATAACATTTAAATTTTTACCAGCGACAATTTTTCAAGAGTGTAATAATCATTTTAAAAGTTTATCAGTGACAACTTGTCATGTGTATAATATCATTTTAAAAATTTATTACTGACAACATGTCCCGTGTATAATTATTATTTTTAACTTTTTTTGAGTGATAACTTGTCGTGTGTATAGTAATAATTTTATAGTATGTATTAGCGACCATAACTTGTCATGTGTCATGAAATTGCTATATAATAATTGTTTTATAATATGTATCAGAGATGGTTTATATAGTGTATAATAATTATTTTAAAATTTATATCAAATACAACATTGCCCGTGTATTATAATTTTTAAAATTTTTTATCAACGACAACATGTCCAATGTATAGTACTTATTTTAACTTTTTAGTTCAATTATAAATTGTATTTGTATGTGACTATATTTTCATGTTTATATTGAAGTTGTTCGGTGTATCAAAGTTAGTTTAGTTAGTGACAATTTATCTCGTGCATTTGAGTTATTTCTGAAATTTTAGTCAATGCACACTTCTCCCATGCATTTCAAAGTTATCTACGAAAATTTTGTCAATGTCCATTTATCATGTGCATTTGAGTTGATAAGGGTTCAATATAATTGTAGAATTGAAGTGATATGATATTTTAAATAGTATAAACATTTTACCAGGAATAATTTTTTTATAAATGACAACTTGTCCTCATGCATCAAAGTTAGTTTAGTCAGCGACAACTTATCCTGTGCATAATAGTTTAATTTAATCAATGTCAACTTCTCTTGTGCATTTTGTTAATGACAACTTGTCTAATAGTTCTATTTAATCAATGTCAATTTCTCCCATTCATTTTAGTTATTTTTGAATTTTTAGTCAATGCCCACTTTCCCTATCCATTTTTGTTGATGAGCATTCAATATCATTGTAAAATTGAAGTAAGGTGATATTTTAAACAATATAAACTCTTTTATAAATGACAACTTGTCCCGTGAATCAAAGTTAGTGTAGTCAAGGACAACTTATCCCGTCTATTTGATTTAACTTTGAAATTTTAGTCAATGCCCATTTTTCCCATGCATTTCAGTTATTATCTAAATTTAGTCAAAGTCCACTTATTCCATCCATTTTAGTTGATGAGGATGCAATATAATTGTAGAATTGAAATGAAGTGATATTCTAAATAGTATAAACATTTTAGCATGAACAGTTTTTTTATAAATGACAACTTGTCCCAATGCATTAGTTAGTTTAGTCAGCGACAACTTATCCCGTGCATTTGAGTTAACTCTTAAATTTTATTTGTTAAAACTTGTCAAGTGCATGATAGCTTAATTTAATCAATGTTAATTTCTCTTGTGTATTTTATTACTTTCAACTTGTCTTGTGCATGATAGTTCTATTTAATCAATGTCACTTTCTCTAATGCATTTTAGTTATTTATGAATTGTTAGTCAATGCCCACTTATCATGTGCATTTTAGTTGATAAGCGTTCAAACTCATTGTAGAATTGAAGTAAGGTGATATTCTAAATAGTAGAAACTCTTTAGTAGGAACATTGTTTTAAATATGACAATTTGTCCCGTGAATCAATGTTAGTGTAATCAATGACAACTTATGTAACATCCCGCTTAATACTTGGATATTTATCAGTATTGAGACGATGCATCAGAGATAATTTAAATAGACACAATGGCAAGGTTGTAATTAAGAGCAGTGGCATAGTTGTAATTTAAGGGCATTTGAGCAAATGGATATATATGAAAAATTGTTGAGTTTCTACTCATTTTCTTTCTCTCCCAAAATCAGAATTTTCCCTTTCCTTTTCTCCCTCTATTTCGCCCCTCCCATCTTCATCTTCTTCATCATCAAATCACCACCCTTTAAAGAATCAAACTCCTACCTAAATTCTTGTGTTGCAAGCATGGTTTTTGAGAAGATTGAAGCAAGAGATGAGCTAAGGTTTGGTGAAGAAGATTAGCAAAGAAGAAGCTATCTAGCTAAGGATGTTGGAATGAAGGTTTATCAAGTTTTGGTCAAGATTAAGGTGAGCTCCTAGAGGATTTAGATCCTCACCTTGCTTATGCTTTGAGTTTTTAGTATTAAGAGCTAGATTTGCAAAGTTTATGCCATGAATCTAATAGTTTGCTAATCCCATGTCAAAGTATGTTAATACCTATCAATATGTTTTAGTAATTATTCCCATAAGCTGTTTGTATGTTTGGAATAGTTTGGTTTGGCCTAGGAAGCCAGAAATTGAATCCTGCAAATGTCAAAATCGGCCACCGATTTGGAGGGTTCGGCCACCGATTTCAAGACTCATTTTCTAAGGAACTTACGGCAAAAATCGGGCCCCGATTTATGCCAATCGGCCGCCGATTTTGCCTCCACCCAAACTCAATTTTTATTGATGTTAGCCATGGATTTAAGGTAGGATAGGTAAAGGGTACCATAATGGAAGATGATTACCCAACTTCTAAGTTATATTAGAGAAGTATATGAGCTAGTTTCGGGGTTATCCCGTATGAATCAATGATAGGAACATGATTCAGTTTATACGACATTAAGAATGAAACAATGTTTAAGCTTAGAACCTTTTATAGGATAAGCACTTATGAATAAAATTATAGATGTATTCAATTTAAGAACACGAGGATGTTAGATGATTAAAGTTATAGAAGTATCCCTTTGGTATATATATAGGCATGGGAATGCTTAAGCAATTATAGTTACAGATATGTTATAGTGTTGGTTCTCCAACTATTATAGGAGGCTTATGAGAACGATAAGCCAAGGTTATAGATTACGGGTTATAGATTACAGTATTGTTATAGAATCAAAGAGGCAGATTATATGTTCATACGTTAAAGTTAAAGAATTAAAGAATTAAAGATCAAAGTTATTGGCGTGCTTGCACGTTTCACAGTCATAGGGCGTGTTCATCAGACTCCGGGATTCGCCGGATGGGACTTCTCCGAGAGGGTTGTCCACACGTTTCATAGGGAGTCCGGTGATAGCCTGATATGATAGGAGTTTCACCGGTTCATAGGGAGCTGTCCTCGGGGTTACTCCACCCGGGCCGCACTCCGTAAAATGAACTCAGATAATTGCTTGTTCAACGCTAACAGCTAACATAAAACTGCTATCGAACTGTTTATATGTTTTACGTTTCACAGTTATAGTCACAGTTACAGTTACAGTTATAGTCACAGGAAACATACGGTTATAGTCATAGACAGTTATCAGAAAGTGATCCTAGGTCTTCCCCTCGATCACTAAGTCATAGATACGGACATGATCACAGTTATGGATTTAGGCTATTATAGTTATAGACATAGGCCGTTAAGGCGATGGTTATAGACAGTTACAACAAAGGTTATAGACAGCTTAAATTATAGCTACAGGAGGACTTTTAGTCATAGGCAGTTAAAGACTTGGCGATCCTAGGAATCCCCAAGATTGCCAAGGTAGGCATGGCGACCCTAGGTTCCCTGTGGTTGCCAACAGTAGGTTTGGCTAGAGCTCACTGAGACATTATGTCTCATCCCATTCCTTCTGGTGCAGGTTTGCAGGCATGTCAGAGGTTCGTGATAAAGTTCTTCACAGAGATGCTGGATGGAGTGCGTTTGCTCGTTGTGTACCAGCCAGAAGCTTAATGGATTTATGTAAAAGTATTGTAACGGTTTTGGATTATTGTACAAACGAGTAAATATGTTTTTATTCTGTTGTGATGTAATATTATTATTGAAATTTTTAAATGTATCCAGTATCAGTTTAACGCACATGCTAATATACTAGTTAAAATTAGTATGGGTGTTACAATTGGTATCAGAGCAGGTCGATTCAGACCGTGCCATGGGTCATTTAAGATTCAATAAAAGTAGTGGAATCATTGGGTTCCAGATGTTGTTCTAAATGTCATGTCTAGTTGAGCCTGATCAACTCAGTCTAGTATATGACAGTTAGGATAAATGTCCGAGAGCTGAATGTGACCAAGGAGGAAAGAAGTGTGCGAAGGGTAGAGGTTAAGACGTCAGATTCTAGGACGGATTTGGCAAGGTATTTAAAGTCAAAGGATGGTTCTCTAACAGTGAAGGTATTTAAGAGTAGGTCAAGTACCTAATCGGTTGGACGCATCCTGGAGCGATGCCTTCTCCGAGAAGATGTGTAGAGTAAAGAATTATAGAATACTCTGAAGAATGATTTGGAATCCTAACGGGAACCGTAATTTGGAAAGTTAAAGTTAAGGGTTGATTAGAGTTTTAATTCCGGCTGCAGATGCAAAGGATTGTGATACCAAACCCAGCGACTTGGAATAAGGAATGACCAGTTAACGATTGGAAGCTCTGGACTTCCAGTAAGGATAAATAGTGTAAGGATTGAAGGACTTGCGCACTTGACCGGATGAGATTTTGATATCCGATATGTAAGAGGCTTAGTTATGTATTAAGCGAAATATTGAATGGATGAAATAGATTACCTTCCTTTATTATGTGACACCAAGATGCTTGGTATGAAGAATGCGAGCGTAGTAATAAGTAAAGGAAACCCCCGGTAAGGGTATGAAGTAAAGGTTGAATTTTATGTTGTCGGATTATAGTAGACCGGCTTTGAAGATTGAACAGGAAGATTGTCACTAATGTACAAGTTGTAGTTAAAGCTATGGTTAATGTTAAGGAGTTCTATGTTTTCTTTTAATGGGCTCCTTACACAAGTATTCGGGTAAGCCGACAAAGATCGCATTATGTTGGTATGTGTTAAGATGATAGAAAATACATACCTAGGATTGTTCGAAACCATGAAGAGGACAACGGTCGAGAAGTCAGATGGACTATTATTCAGATAACAGGATTAGAATGGAATTGTGAATACAGTGATAAGTTATAGGAAGGATCCAATGGAACATGTTAAGTATTGAAGCTTACAGATTTATTAATCGGGTACTCGAAGAGGTGCATTATGTGTTTGAATTTACAGGAGAGCTGGAAAAAGTTGAGTTTTATCCAGACGGATTATTCCCGGAGAAACCCGAGGAGTAACCAAGAGTTATGTTAGAGTTTTGTGGATCTAAGTGGTATTAGAAAAGATTGTGGATGTGAAATCCTTATGGATGATTATAGTATGGAACTCGATTCACAATATGAAGAGTAAAGCTAGAACTAGAGTATAAGTCGTTTTGACAGGAACATTGTTGGGCTCGTATTTATTGTTAAAGACTGTTTATAGATTTCGGTGTACTTTCGTGAAAGTAAGAACATTGTTTATGTCCAAAAAAAGGAAATACAAAGTCAAAGGATTGGCCAAGGAGATTTTATATGATAATAGTGGTGTGCTACTTTTAATTCCAAGGTTAATTGTTTAAATCAGAGTCGCGCAGCGGAGAAGTAACCCAATTATGAGTTAACAGACAATCAAAACTGAAGTTTAGAAAAAAGGATGTTTAAGAAGTCCTTGTCAGAGGAATTACAGGAAAGGCATTCAGAGAATAATTCTCAAGTTATAGAATATGTGTAAGTATTGATGACTTGAACTTATCATTAGTTCTAACAGAAAATTTTAAGAGAATTTAAGCTGTTTGAGAAATTTAAAGGGATGTGTTTCTAGAATAATAAGTACATGGTGAAAAAAAATCACATCTAATACGGCAATCTAGCTGTTTAGCTCAGTAACTTTAAGTTACTTGAATAGTAAGTTTAATCAAAGAGGAATTATGTCGTGGCATGCAGTTATTCCGCATCGTATCCACGTTAAGCTAGCATGTCGCATGTAACAGGCATGTAACAGGATATGACCAGTATTATGTATACTGATCAGGTAGAGTTTATACTACTTAGACAGTAGTGTAACATATTTATAGTCGTGAGACATGTATTAGTAATCGTGGTACGCAATCGGTAATGTTTTAACAGGAAAGTCTCGAGCAGACAAGTTTGTTGTTATTGAACAAATCTCAGTTGAGGAGTTCAGAAATTCTTGAACTTAATGTTAACAGTTAAAGGAAGGAAATGTTTTTACACAGATCAGAGGATTACTTATATGTTACAGTAAAGGCTATGTGATTTGAGGTTATGAAATTAAAGATTAAGAGTTTTAAGGTGCTATGTTGATAACGGTAAGGACAGAGTTCCTTTTTGAAATAGAGGATGTCTTTTGACAAAATAAGTTATAACGTCAAGGGGACGTAATCATAGATATGTGTGGGATTGTATATACTCAAAGGATACAAGCATGAATTAAAGAGTTAATAGAGGAACCTTGGTTGACGTGGTTTTGTCTCAAGTATAAGTTGATTAAGTATGATGTCCCGTTAGTTGGATGACGATGATGCGACGTACTGTGTATCGATAGTAGAGTACACGTACTCGATCATGTATGGAAGCTATATGCTATGGATTATATTATATGATGATATGTGAGACGGCTTACACCACACGTCACTTGTACTAAACTTTCATAAGTTGGAATTATTGTTAAAGACAGTATCAACCGTATGAGTAGGAATATCTTGAATGATGCCAGATTGTCGGAGTCTTGGAAGGGATGAAGCCCCTAAGACCTTTAGCTACGCGTTGTCGTTGATTAATTAAATCGGAGCATGAGTGGCTCATATGAATTCTCGAACTTTAAAGATTTCCGCAGTGGAAATGTGAACGATGCTTATGATTGTGATGATAGCTACACCAGGATAACAGAAAGAAAGGAACTTGTACCATTAGTTCAGCCACCACTTGGAATTTGAATCGTGGAGGTAGTTGTAATAGATTTCACTTCTGTCTGAAAATACTCAAGATCAGATACCTTCCAGTGTAAGAATAAATTTATGTGAAGAATGATACGAATGTGACAGTAAAAGGGTCAGTTTGCGAGACGAGAGTTATAGACAAGAATTCTTTTGAATTAAAAGCAATGTAATGGATTCCTCGTAAAGTTGGAATGATTGAGGAAAAACAAAATGACTCAACGACTTCAGGTTAATATGGATATGTTGGTTCAGATAACCATACGCTTTAACAGATAATAGTTATGTAATATACGTTAGACCTTTCGGCAGGAAAGAGATTGTCTTATGTTTTGATGTACAGTGATGGGAATCATGGCTAAAGAACAGGTATTAACCAATATGGTTTAATCGAGACGCGTGACTAATCTATATGTCAGACCTTAGAGTTGCCAGGGAGTTCCAATAAGCATAAAGAATTGGAAACTTTAATAGTAGAGAAAGAGGTAGAAAGGATTTATCTTTACAGGATCTCATAAGGATTTTCTAAATTTCGAGGACGAAATTTCTTTTAAGGGGGGTAGAGTGTAACATCCCGCTTAATACTTGGATATTTATCAGTATTGAGACGATGCATCAGAGATAATTTAAATAGACACAATGGCAAGGTTGTAATTAAGAGCAGTGGCATAGTTGTAATTTAAGGGCATTTGAGCAAATGGATATATATGAAAAATTGTTGAGTTTCTACTCATTTTCTTTCTCTCCCAAAATCAGAATTTTCCCTTTCCTTTTCTCCCTCTATTTCGCCCCTCCCATCTTCATCTTCTTCATCATCAAATCACCACCCTTTAAAGAATCAAACTCCTACCTAAATTCTTGTGTTGCAAGCATGGTTTTTGAGAAGATTGAAGCAAGAGATGAGCTAAGGTTTGGTGAAGAAGATTAGCAAAGAAGAAGCTATCTAGCTAAGGATGTTGGAATGAAGGTTTATCAAGTTTTGGTCAAGATTAAGGTGAGCTCCTAGAGGATTTAGATCCTCACCTTGCTTATGCTTTGAGTTTTTAGTATTAAGAGCTAGATTTGCAAAGTTTATGCCATGAATCTAATAGTTTGCTAATCCCATGTCAAAGTATGTTAATACCTATCAATATGTTTTAGTAATTATTCCCATAAGCTGTTTGTATGTTTGGAATAGTTTGGTTTGGCCTAGGAAGCCAGAAATTGAATCCTGCAAATGTCAAAATCGGCCACCGATTTGGAGGGTTCGGCCACCGATTTCAAGACTCATTTTCTAAGGAACTTACGGCAAAAATCGGGCCCCGATTTATGCCAATCGGCCGCCGATTTTGCCTCCACCCAAACTCAATTTTTATTGATGTTAGCCATGGATTTAAGGTAGGATAGGTAAAGGGTACCATAATGGAAGATGATTACCCAACTTCTAAGTTATATTAGAGAAGTATATGAGCTAGTTTCGGGGTTATCCCGTATGAATCAATGATAGGAACATGATTCAGTTTATACGACATTAAGAATGAAACAATGTTTAAGCTTAGAACCTTTTATAGGATAAGCACTTATGAATAAAATTATAGATGTATTCAATTTAAGAACACGAGGATGTTAGATGATTAAAGTTATAGAAGTATCCCTTTGGTATATATATAGGCATGGGAATGCTTAAGCAATTATAGTTACAGATATGTTATAGTGTTGGTTCTCCAACTATTATAGGAGGCTTATGAGAACGATAAGCCAAGGTTATAGATTACGGGTTATAGATTACAGTATTGTTATAGAATCAAAGAGGCAGATTATATGTTCATACGTTAAAGTTAAAGAATTAAAGAATTAAAGATCAAAGTTATTGGCGTGCTTGCACGTTTCACAGTCATAGGGCGTGTTCATCAGACTCCGGGATTCGCCGGATGGGACTTCTCCGAGAGGGTTGTCCACACGTTTCATAGGGAGTCCGGTGATAGCCTGATATGATAGGAGTTTCACCGGTTCATAGGGAGCTGTCCTCGGGGTTACTCCACCCGGGCCGCACTCCGTAAAATGAACTCAGATAATTGCTTGTTCAACGCTAACAGCTAACATAAAACTGCTATCGAACTGTTTATATGTTTTACGTTTCACAGTTATAGTCACAGTTACAGTTACAGTTATAGTCACAGGAAACATACGGTTATAGTCATAGACAGTTATCAGAAAGTGATCCTAGGTCTTCCCCTCGATCACTAAGTCATAGATACGGACATGATCACAGTTATGGATTTAGGCTATTATAGTTATAGACATAGGCCGTTAAGGCGATGGTTATAGACAGTTACAACAAAGGTTATAGACAGCTTAAATTATAGCTACAGGAGGACTTTTAGTCATAGGCAGTTAAAGACTTGGCGATCCTAGGAATCCCCAAGATTGCCAAGGTAGGCATGGCGACCCTAGGTTCCCTGTGGTTGCCAACAGTAGGTTTGGCTAGAGCTCACTGAGACATTATGTCTCATCCCATTCCTTCTGGTGCAGGTTTGCAGGCATGTCAGAGGTTCGTGATAAAGTTCTTCACAGAGATGCTGGATGGAGTGCGTTTGCTCGTTGTGTACCAGCCAGAAGCTTAATGGATTTATGTAAAAGTATTGTAACGGTTTTGGATTATTGTACAAACGAGTAAATATGTTTTTATTCTGTTGTGATGTAATATTATTATTGAAATTTTTAAATGTATCCAGTATCAGTTTAACGCACATGCTAATATACTAGTTAAAATTAGTATGGGTGTTACAACTTATCCCGTGGATTTGATTTAATTCTAAAATTTTAGTCAATGCTCATTTTTCCCATGTATTTTAGTTATTTAATAAATCTAGTCGATGTCCACTTATTCCGTCCATTTTAGTTTACGAGGAGTCAATATAATTGTAGAATTGAAGTGGGATGATATTCTAAATAGTATAAACATTTTAGCATAAACAATTTTTTTTTTATAAATGACAACTTGTCCCCATGCATCAAAGTTAGTTTTGTCAGCGATAACTTATCTCGTGCATTTGAGTTAATTCTGAAATTTTATCAGTTAAAACTCGTCAAGTGCATGATAGTTTAATTTAATCAATGTAAATTTCTCTTGTGCACTTTATTAATCACAACTCGCTTGTGCATGATAGTTTTATTTAATCAATGTTAACTTCTCCATGCATTTTTGTTATTTTTGATTTTTTAGTCAATGCCCACTTATTCCGTGCATTTTAGTTGATGAGCGTTCAATATCATTGTAGAATTGAAGTGAGGTGATATTCTAAACAGTATAAACTCTTCAGCAGGAACAATCTTTTTTTATAAATGACAACTTGTCCCGTGAATCAAGGTTAGCGTAGTCAATGACAACTTATTTCGTCCATTTGATTTAACTTTGAAATTTAAGTCAATGCCCACTTTTTCTCGTTCATTTCAGTTATATACTAAATTTAGTCAATGTCCACTTATTTCGTCCATTTTAGTTGATGAGCGTTTAATATCATTGTAAAATTGAAGTTAAGTGATATTCTAAATAGTAGAAATTCTTTACCAGGAACGATCTTTTATAAATAGCAACATGTCCCGTATATCAAAGTTAGTTTAGTAAGTAACAACTTATCTCATGCATTTGAGTTAATTCTTAAATTTTATTAGTGAAAATCTGTCAAGTGCATGATAGTTTAATTTAATAAATGTCAACTTCTCTTGTGTATGATAATTCTATATAATCAGTGTGAACCTCTCCAATGCATTTTAGTAGAAAAGAGTTAAATAATTTTATAGAATTGAAACAATGTGATAGTCTAAATAGTAGAAACATTTTAGCAGGAACTAAATTTTCCATGTATAATATATTATGCACTGCTACGACTGTCTCACGCAATATTCCACCATAAACATTTATAGGATCTTCTTTACCTATATTGTATAGATACTGGTAATCCAACGTGACATTTTATTTTCTTAAAAATGTTTAAAAAAGGTCAAATATAATATAATATTTTTAATAACAAAAATAATAGGAATATGCGAAAAAAATATAATCCAAACATATTTTTTCCAACGGTAAGTTGGACCTACTTTGAACAAATTTTTTCGCGATGCACGTTTTTTTAAGAAAGACAATTTGAGTTAATTCTTAAATTTTATTCGTGAAAATATGTCAAGTGCATGATAGTTTAATTTAATAAATGCCAACTTCTTTTGTGTATGATAATTTTATATGGCAATGTCAACTTGTCCAATGCATTTTAATTGAAAAGATTTAAATATTTGGGTAAATTACACTTTTGGTCCTTTAAATATTTTTCAGGTTTCATATTGGTCCCCTAATTAATAAAAGTAACGTTTTGGTCTCTTAAATCTTTTATGTTAGTCACTTTGGTCCCTTCCGTTAGTTTTTGTTAAAAAACGTTCACTTTTGGTCCCTTAAATATTTTTCAGGTTTCATATTGGTCCTCTATTAGGGGACCAATATGAAACCTGAAAAATATTTAAGGGACAAAAAGTGAAAGTTTTTTAACACAAACTAACGGAAGGGACCAAAGTGACAACAAAGAAGGATTTAAGGGACCAAAACGTTACTTTTATTAATTAGGGGACCAATCTGAAACCTGAAAAATATTTAAAGGACCAAAAGTGTAATTTACCCTAAATATTTTTATAGAATTGAAACAATGTGATACTCTAAATAGTAGAAACATTTTAGCATGAACAAATTTTTCAATGTATAATAATATTATGCACTGCTACGACTGCCTCACGTACTATTCCACCATCACCATATTCGTTTATAGGATCTTCTCGACGTATATTGTATGGATAGTGGTAATCCAACGTGACATTTCATTTTCTTAAAAATGTTAAAAAAAGGTCAAATATAATTTGATATATTTTTTTAATAACAAACCTTAAATATGTGACCCTTTTTTACTATAAGTGGGATTTTGAGTTTGTATAATAATAGACTATAAGTGCAAAGGTAGTGTTTTTATGTAATTTCTTTTTTGATTCTTTCTGCAGGGATAACTCTCTCCTCCATGTTGACTAAAAGCACAATTACATACGAATATGAAAATGTCAATAAAAAGGATTTCTTATGGATCAAATTTTGGCTTTAGTACAGGTTTGGTAGATTTCATTATAATTGCTTATGTGAATACATGATTTTGGTCGTAATGATGACAGTTGCCCTTCACGAGCTTTATGGTGTTTGTTCATTACTCATCTTTAATTTGTTTGTGGTGCAGGGGTAAGCAACAATTGATAGATTTCAAGTTTATGGGATTAGCCACTAAGGAATTGCTGCATTTGCTTTCTTACTTACCTTACGTCTCATGTTGTGAGTCCTTTTGTGTACCACATTTATTATTTTCCCATTTTTATACAAATCTTTAGAGTTTTGCATATGATATAAAAAATGCAAGCAATAGAACTTATATTAAAAAAATGTAATAATCTCTATTTTAATCACTGAATTATTACAATTTTTTTTAATATAAGCTCTATTCTTTAATATAAGATCAAATGACACTAAGGTGTCAAATTAAATTTGACACCAAATCCTAATAATTAATCCACTTTAATCCGACGTCTCTCATTAATTCATCAAATGCTCACATGTTTGATTAAATGATCCAAATTTTAATTTTAGAAATAATTTATTCTTTCTTTTCTTGGTTAATTACATACCATTTTCGTTATATTTTGCACTAATAGGTAGATGATTGTCATTTGATTTCTCCCTACTATTTTTTAGAGATTCTATTTACTAATCTTTGTTCGATCATCTTTGTATCCTGTTTGTATTGGCTACTCTTTCATTTGTTGGATGGTATTATTCTTGAGTTCATGGTGCTAATATTCTTGGATCGGGTGTTCTAACATTTGTGTTTTGCTTTCGTTTAGTAGCATATGTTCTTTTTAATTTTTTGGTGCAATAGTTCATTTATTATCCCAGGTGCTCTTTATAAATCAATTTTTTTTTGGGTTCTTCTAAGAAAAATAAAAATAAAAATAAAAATAAAAAGGTTAATAGGAATAAAGAAATAAGGATGATAAACCCTTCAAAAAAAAAACAAAGATGACATTGAATTGTAAAGAAACAATAATAATACCATCAAAGAATTTTTGGTAAATAATTAATCAAGAGAAGAAAGAATAAATTGTTTCTAAAATTAAAATTTGGATCATTTGATCAAGCATGTAAGCATTTAACGAATTGATGAAAGACGTCAGATTAAAGTTGGATTAATGGTTATGATTTGATGTCAAATTTAATTTGACACTATGGTGTCATTTGATCCTTATATATATATATATATATATATAATGCAAGCAATAGAGCTTATATATTTTTCTCATTCTTTCAAAACACCTATAAGGAAGCCGAGTTTATTATTTTGTTTCCTGCCTTTATTTCTCAATTCTCACCTTAAGCCTCTTTCTTATTTGTTCATTTTTTCTATTAGTTTTTCTTCTTTTGATGTTGAATGTTTTTTTTTTTTACTTTACATTTGATTTATTTCTTCTTATAGATTGAAAGTCAAGTGCAAGTGTTTGGCATCTGAAGCAAACTATGAAATAAAGAAAAATGGAAATTTTCGAGTGCAAGTGTATGCATCTGAATCAAATTACGAAATAGAGTGTCACTTTAGCAAAACAGAAGATAACCTGAAGTTGAAGCTAGAATGTTATTTCAAGAATAAATTAAGAAAAGCACTAGAAGCATAAGCTGAAGCTAGAATATTATTCAGTTTTTTTTTTGTTAAAGAAAAATGTTTTCACCATTTAGTATTGCCAGTGGGAGCCGGTCCATATATATTGACTAGAATAAATGGTACAATAAGTCACTCAATTTAAAGAATATACCTTTGGTTTTAACCGAAAATAATGGCATATCTCCCTAACAACTCTCAAATACATTTTCAAAAGAACAATGTATCTTTCATTAGTTTTGATATAGATTTATTATTAGCTGAACACTTGAATGTTCAACTTATTTGTATGTCAATGTCATTTTTGTTGATTTGCACTTTGTACTATTATTAATGTATTCAAGTTATTTGTGCTATTGGAATTGATGTAGTAGTATCATTTTAGTTTAGTTTTCCTAACGTTTTCAAAGTCTTGATTATCCTTAAATTTAAAATTTAAATGGTTTGTTGTCCCTACCTTTTTCAACATATTTTATATTCTCTCTTCACCAAATGAATCTGAGAAGCTCTCCTCCTCTAAATTTATTTTCAGATCAAATAGATTTGTAAACATCTCAACCACCACCTTCTCGGCTCCATCTCCGCTACAAAACCCACAAAGAAGTTCTTAATTTGAAATACCTTTTCCGGCGACCTCCGCGCCGGAAATTGCAACCACCGCGGTTGGTGTCTTCATCAAGGTCAAGTTCTTTACATCTTATGTTTCCATTACATGCAACAACAACAACAACAACAACAACAATCAAGAGATGAAATTGGATGTGATTCTATTGTATTTTCAAGAAATGTAAGGATTTCTTATGTAGATCAATAAATCTTTTTTAGAATTTTTAGATTTGATACTATTGATATACTTTTTTAGTAGTGTGCTATTTCTGTTTGAAATTTGGTTACCGTTAGCAAGTCTTTAAATAGCCTTCAACGGGGAGAGGGGAGATAGATCTTAGTAATTGAGTTTTATGACAGGTTAATCCAATTGTACTTTTTTTTCTTCCCATTTCGCAGTTGAATAAAGAATTCTAGTTTTTTTTTTTTTTTGGAATCTTGATTCTTTTGATTACTCAATACTGTGTTGTTCTAACAGATGTAGATTCTGCATTGTAGGTGTATGTAGAGCCTCACTATGAGTAGAGCATTTTCATCAAAGAAAGCTTCATATTTGCCTCCGCCACCAACAACCGCAATTGTAAAGTCCAATTCAAACAAGAAGCAAAGTCCTCGAAGCCCTTTACAGGATCTTAACCGAATTTCCAGCAGCAGCAACGGTAGTGATGCTTCTTCATCTGTCTCCACTGAAGTCCCGAAGGGTTGCCTCAGGTTCTTGGCTTCCTCTCATTTCAAAAGCCCTGTCAATAGACCCAAAAGTATCTCCAGAACACCAAATTCAGCACCTCGTGGACTTGTATCAAAACAATCTAAGTCCAATTCTAATTCCTCAAAGGAGAATCTTCCAAAGGGTAATAATGTAGGGCTTCAAACTAAAACGTTTGTACCTAATAAAGCTAAGAAGAACCCTCCATGCCTCTACCAGTGGCAGTCCGGTAAGAAATCTAGTTCAAGGACTGGCCAAAAGTCGAAGCTTAGTTCTACTTTGAATGGAAATGTTTCACCTGCATTTCCATCTACATCAAAGGAGTTAAAGCAAAAGGAGGATATCGCTAGAGGGATAAGTGATAATGATGTTGAGTCTACCCATCTCAAATCATGTAACAGAGATGGAAATTCGACTCCTTCAAGTAAAAACGTTTCTGAGTCGGATTATTTGGAGGCGGAGGATAACCTTAACAGAAGCAGTAGTAAAACTCCCCCAATTCATAACTCTCTTTCCCCAGAGATACAAGGTGGTTCTTCTTTGGACTCAGCAACAACACCCGGTTGTTATGCTGCAGGTTATATTGTTTCTGGTGTCACTGACAAAAGGAAATGTAGGCCTAGAGGGATTCTCACTGTAGAAGAGAACTATTCATACTCTTCTAAATTGGTTGCCAATAGTATTGATGATGGAGACGACGATGATGATGAGAAGAAAACAATGGATGTAATTAAAGAAGATAGCCCTTCCTTGTTGCCTTTGCCAACTGAAGCCTTAGTGCATTGGCTTAGTTCTCCAACTAAAAAGGGAGAGAAAATTCTGAATTGCAAGTCTGAAATTGGACTCGTAGAGTCCATAACTCTTGGTTCCAGTACTTCACCGTCATCCAGTTCAAAAAAATTCTGGAATTTATGTGATAGTTCTAAAACTGTTTGGAATGTAAGTGATAGCAGTGATTTGTCCGGTACTGCTAATGGTATGAGGAGAAAAATGAGTTCTTCAATTTCTCCAGGTAGTCTTTCTGAATTTCAAGTACCTTTTGATTCTATATTGTTTTCTCCGAAATCCTCACCGAATTGTAGGGTAGACAGATCAAAAAATTTCATTGATGAGAACTCTCCATTCTCGCTGAATTCAGTTAGTAGTGGAAATGTGATTCAAACTCCACAGTCAGATTGCAGTTCAGATTTACATGTTCGACTATCACTAGCGCATGCAGACAATCAAAAGGAAGATGATTTTAACCCTGACTTTAATTCGTTCAGTTATGTTCTTCAATCAGAAAACATCCTTCTCAAAAGTTCTTTGCCACTGGAGGATTCAGTTAATTCAAGTTTTCAATTTGATTGTTTAACTATGCCTTATGAATCAATTGATCTCAGCAAACTTCCAAAAAAATTGGATGCTCAGGATCCTCCTTGGTTATCTAGTTTTACAATAGAGGATGGATCACAATCTCAAATGAGGATATCATGGAGGGAAGGGTTAATGAACCAAGTTAATGAGGTAGATGAGTTTGATTCTTGTAGATGTTTGTCAGATGAAGATCTCTCCGATGACAACGACTGTGGTAGCAATAGGGTATCAGGTACTCTAGTTAATATTGAAGTAGATGACATCAAAAAACCAAACTATGATGGGGGACTCGCTGAAACCGAGTATAAGGAATTGGAAACAGATGGCATTGGCAAAGAGATGTTTTCTGGCGCCGAGTCCATAAGCACCGATTAAGGCGGTTTAGTTGCTCCAAGGGATGATTGAGACTGGAGTTTATGCTACCTGAAGAAGTTATTTGAAGTGTGAAATTTAAATAGGGAGAAGGAAGAATCTACTTAGAGGAAGCAATTTTTTTTCTTCTTGTTTTCAATATTGGAATAATTTACTACTCAAGTGGTTGATCAGGTCAATAGTGGTAACTTAGTTGAGCAATTAGTTCTTCCTGAACTACAAATATGTTTATTGACAATCTCTTTTCTTTTGTAATTTTCTCCACATAGTTTTCCATCATTGTTTTTAGTGAAATTTGTTTTCATTCTTCTACCGGTTAACCTACATGGAAGCCATTTATAAAATATTGATGTTTCAGTATGGCTTTGGACAGAGTCTCTAAGTTGTTAATTTGCCACAGGCAATTACAAATAGCAGCTAATATTGGTAGAGATTACATACTGATGCATAAGCTTGAGTTAAGTAGTTGAAGAGGCTCAATGACAATGTTTCAAAAGCAATCCACAGGAGGCTAGTGAGTGTACCAAAATTGTTTATAGAGGGTGTTTGTTTCAGCTTTAAAAAAAAATAGATTTTGCATTAAAAGAATCTAGAGATTTTTTTTTTAGAAATTTTACAAAAAATCTAAAGCCATTTTTGTTTGTTTACTATCCATAAAAATCACTTTGTTTAAAAAAAAAAAAGTTTTAACTTGTACATGTGTTGCCTCCTTGTTTTTGAAAACTAGATTTTGAGAAAAACTAATTCTAATAGCTTTTCATTTTAGAGTCAAAATAGATTGTTTTTTTGATAAAATGAATTTTTCAAAAATCCTAAATAAACACTTAAAAATGACAAAAGTGAATTTATTTATTTTTTTTTAAAAAAAAGATAGATTTTTTTGTTTAGAAAAAATCTGAAACAAACGGGGCATAGTCCTGCAAAAAAATGGGTTTAATTTCATGATCAAATGTAAAATAACCAGAAAGTCATAGTGAGATGCAAATTGATGCTATACGTGATTTCGAGTCTTCAATTAATCATATACATTATTCAAGATCAATAATTTCCATTACCGAGTCCTCCTTCATTCATACAACTTGCTGGGAGGAATATAGAACTTGATATTAGAAGAGATTTTATATCAACATCAACAATAACTTAGTAAGAGTGTGCCTTTTTCGCATGTTTTACTAATCTCACTCCACAATGCAAATTTTACTTTAAATTCAATGTGTTGAAGAGGTAACTGACAGAGAACCTCTCCATTTCTCAAAGAAATGAAAACTCCATTACTAATGCCGAGCCCGAGTGTATAAAAGTCTAGAAATATAGACGTTTATAGACCAAAAACCTTGATTTCTTTCGAAAAATATAGACAAATCATACTCATAGCTAGATGCATATCTGCACCATGAATATCAATTATTCCAGACACACTAAACCTTTCATAATTGAAGCTGCAGTAGGATCAGGTCCATGACCGAATGCTCATGTATATGTTGACCTTACCAAAGCCTGCACGGCATGATCCAAAGGTGGCGTCTTGAGAAAGTAAGGTCTCCAAACTCACCAAAAGTTTTGGTCTCGGTAAGACATCAGAAGCATATATTTCTATAGGTTTATTATATAATACCACGGATATCATATAATATTTGATCTAAGTGGACTAGACTGAAATAAAACAAATTGAAATGGATAAAACATTGCAAGGTGAGCAAATCTAATCAAATCTTTCGTTGATAACTATTCTTAGCCGCAAGTACAACAGAATCGTAAACGAAAGCTCAATCACAACCAATCCAAAATCAAATTGTGCCGATTAACAATAACAACTATTCCAAAACATAGCAACACAGCAATTTGACAACCTGTTCTTAGTAAACAGACACATATCTTTCTAATTTCTAGACTGCTTTTGCTTTTGGGGTCTTCTTCCTCAACTGTTTTCTGGGAATTGAGTTCTTCATCCCTACGAAAAACAGCAATGCACCAAAAAGTGCTGCGTTCTGCAACCAAAAGTTAACACATTATTAGATTGTCTTAGAGATAAACCATCAGCCAGAAACACAGGAAATAGCAAGAGTTTGCATACCTGAATGAACTCATTTAGCAACAAACCGTATTCCGGCTTAGTAGGTCTATAGTTGTAGAAATCATACAGAATAGGTGTAGTAAGCGCCAGATGTGAAAGCTACAAAAGTAAAGAGGAAAAACTCAGTTTATAATATAACATTTTAGGACAAGAGCATCAAAATATGAAAAGTATATTTGAAAAATGCCAATGTCTATGTCTATTCATTCTTAAGCTAACAGAGGAAGCATTTACCAAGAGAAAGGATCCAAATGTGCTACCAAACACAAATAGAACTCCTCCAACTCCCTTGAGAAATATGATGGTGGCAACGAACTGTCGAACCTGTATTAAACATTTAAATCAGAAAGACAATCACAAGTAAAAGTTGAGTTCCATTCAGAAAAATCCATAACATAATGGGAGAAGAAACGATAATCTTACATAAGTTGCGTTAAAATCTGGTATCACTACCCCCAATTTGGAGGATAAATTTTTCCTCAAAATCGTGAGCTTGGGAATCAATTCCTTTGAAAAGGGTCCACCAGTGGCATCAAATTCATTAAACCTAGCAACAACATAAATTCTATATAATTAGCAAATTAAAAAAATTACTTTAGCAACTCAACATTTGATTGACTAAAATCTTGTCAAACAAAGGTATATGCTACACAGGCAACGCACATTCATAAACATACAGTGATCTACTTCAAAGCAAAATACAAAGTAAAGTGATAACTTTAACTGCAGAAAAAGCTACAACTTACTACAAAAACACATTCCAAGTAACAAGTCTCCAAGACATTGTATCGTAGCAATAAAATTTAGTACTAGACCGACAGTCTCTGCACAAAATCATATAGATCTATTTAGATTGACTTACTTGAGCTTACCTACTGGCGTAAGCACTAGCGAGACTGTTCGGGAAAGCTTATGGAAACAACTTATAACATGTTCATAAGTTGTATTCAGCTTATTTCCATAACTCTCCAGGATAGTACTTTAACCCTAACAAATCTATGTAACAAATACCATTGGAAAACAAACTCAACGGTCTTCTATTCCGCCAGATTTCAAAACACAGCCAAACTTCTGTTAAATGCAAACTTGAAAATCCTCAATAAATTGAAGAAAGCAACTTAAAAGGAACAACAATAAAACCCATTGTGAACTAACAAGCAACTTAAAATTTCAAGATTTCATTGGTTAATAATTGTAAATTGCTATTGCATAACAATATCTATGTTAAAGATAACACAACATTACAATCCAACATGTAAAGCATAATTTAAAGCATAATGAATCAATAATTCACCCAAAAACCACAGCATAAAAAAGAACTCTTGTTTTCCTAACTCATCACTAATAAAGATGCACAGTCACAAGTACGATTTGTGGGATCCAAAACCCAAATCTGGTGAAAACCCAGATGCATAAAAACGAAAATATAACGGAAAAAAGATAAAAGGAACAATTTTGAAAAGAATGGATCTGGAGAGAGAGAGAGAGGGAACTGACATCTGCCATGCGGAGAGGATGAAGAGGGAAGCAAAGAGAACACGACCCATGAAGGAGAAGAACCCCATTTTTGTTTTCTCTCTCTAGCTCTCGGTCACTGTGTTGCTGGAGAGAGAGAGAGAGAGAGAGAGAGACAGAGAGTGAGAGAGAGAAGAAAATATGAAGAGTCGCAGTGTTGTGTTGCACGACACTCTCCTCAATCTGACCAATGGGAAGGAACCAAATTATGTTTGTTTTTTTTGTTGAGAATCAAATTATGTGTTTTTTTATTTAAAAAAATTAGATGGGATAATAATAGTATTTTTTTTTAAAGAAGTAATAGTAATTTTTTATATTTTAGGGTAATATTATGGACATCATTTTTTTTTCCAAAAGGGTATCCAACTATTTTAGTAAAATAGTAAAGAGTTTTGTCAAAAAAAGAAAAAAAAATCGATGTGGTATTTTATTTGATATTGGGGGTCAACTTTAGACCAATTTTTTCAATCCATATTAAGAAGATTTTCAATTTTATTGGAATGTTTTAATTTTTAAGGGAATTGAATAAAATTTATGCTATAATTTTACGTTTGGAATATATATTTTTTTAAGGAAATTTTAATTTTATTTGAATATTTTAATTATTTTATTAACCTTCTGAATCCTAAGGGGAAAAGACACAAATAATTCAGAGTTCAAACCGAACTCTATCAAAAATCGAACTCGAGTTTTTCGAATGATTTGTCTTAGGAGGTCACTTGAGCCTAATCACCCGATTGAAATTTTAAATTTTAAGGCAATTGAGTAAATTTTATGTTATAGTTTTACGTTTGGAATATATAATTTTTAAATCCTCTCAAAAAATATTTTTAAGAGATTTAAAAAAAATTAAATTACCTTTTAGTTCATTAAATTTTATTTTTATTTCAATTCGGTTTCTCAAGTTTTTGTTTACAATTTCTCCAAAAAGTGTTTGCTTACAATTGATTGGTTCATTAAATTTAATTTCTCCAAAAAGTGTTTGCTTAGAACTAGATTGGTTCATTAAATTTTAATGAACTAATACAGTGAACCCAACGCGGGCACAAAATCAGTTCGCAAAAAGATTGATGTGAAAAATCGTAAGAATCAATGCGAACCTAAGAGGAGTGAGTATAATCAAATTGTAACGTCCAAACTTATGCTATTAAATTTTGAAAAAATAACTTTGAAGAGTGCAGAACAAATGAAAATAACTTGAAATCTTAACTAAAACTTAAAAAGAATGTTGTTTTACAATTTTGAAATGAACTTTAACAAATAACTACAACTAAAGAGAACTTTAAATTTACAGACAAAAAACCATAATTTCTTAAAATTTTAGACTCAGACTAATTCGGTCTTGATTCACCGGTCTTAAAGCATTGAACAGTTGACGAGTTACTTTTGTACTCATCCGTCTTTCAATGTACACTAATACTTGAAAGGTGACAACTTGGGTACCCATCAATAAAATGTGGGTAATACAACCCATGCTGAGTTGGCACAAATCAAAGTTATTTGTTTGTTTTCTATTATTTTTAATGTTATATAAATACATTGTTTTGATTGGGCCAACTCAGCAAGGGTAGTAGTACCCACCTTTTATTGATGGGTAAACAAGAATTTCCCTACTTGAAAACATCTCCTCAAACATAGTGAGTATAAAACTCAATAATATAGAATTTATATAAAATAGTTTTAATGTTTTCAGCCATGTCGATTGCTAAGTGTGAAAAATTCCTCTCTATCAAGTTTGACTTTCACCGAGAACCATCTTTTATTCTCATTAAAATCATAGATATTTATATATTCTTAAATTTATCCTCTTTGTTTAACTGACTTAAACCAACTAATATAATACTCGATCCGTCCCTTTTTATAGGAGTAGTTTACAAAAATTACGTGTATTAAAAAAAGTTATTGGAGTAGATTAACAAGACTCTGCTATTTTACAGTGTCATTACTCTGTCAAATCTAATAGCGCAAAACACTTAGGATTTTTGTATCAAAGTTTTTATATCTTAGAAATCCTAGAGTTGTAAAAGAGTATGTTCATTTGTTCATATACACTACCAATTGTTTTATCAAGTGTAGAACAAATTAGAAGTCTCAGCTTGTGAAGCTTGAACGTATAAGTCTCTTGGTGAAACCTTTAGCAACTATAAGTCTCTTAGGTGTGTCCTTAGAGCATTGGAAGTTTCTTGTCTGCGTGCTTGAGCACTTGTAAGTCTCTTGGAATTGTCCTTGAGCAAGGAAGTCTTTAGGAGAGTCCTAGAGCAGAAAGTCTTAAGCAGATGTGCTTAAGCAAGGAAGTATTTAGGAAGAGTCCTAGAGCAGGAAGTCTTGAGCAGGTGTGCTTGAGCATAGAGAAGTCTCTTGGAAGAGTCCTTGAGCAGTTTGTAATCATGTGTGATTATACTGAAATCCCTTGGAAGTGCAAGGGGACTATACTACTTCTGGGTTGTAGGAGGAAACAGTATAAAATTGATTTGTGTTTGCTTTCTTTCTTTCTCTCTCTCTCTCTCTCTCTCTCTCTCTCTATATATATATATATATATATATATATATATATATATATCTTTGTGTTTCTGTACTATATCCGCTGCACTCAGACTCTGTATCAGAATCTGTATACCTCAGATTCTGAACAACTTTTTAATACCAAGAAAAAGAAACCAGAAAAAGCTAACACAATTCAATCCCCTTCTTATGTTTTTCTCACCTTCAGCTGGTATCAGAGCACGGTATGTGCTCTGTCACTTAACCGTGCCACATAAAAAGATCCAGAGAGAAAAACATATCTGGTGATTGTGAACCAAGCACTTCAGGGAGAAATCATCATGCTGCTGTTTATTATGATTACAACACACCAAATGTTGAAAAGAAAAGCTATTCCAAGAAACCTCCTTTCTTCAAAGGAAATGATACTCAATTCTCCTGGTGGAAAAGCAAGATGTACATCCACATCATGAGTATTGATGATGAGTTGTGGGATATTATAGAAGATGGAATAGAGTTCGATGTTGATGTGGAAGGAATAACTCACGACAGGAAAGGTCTAACAGAAGCTCAGAAGAAGATATACAGAAAGCATCATAGATTGCGTGTAATGATGGTGGATGCACTACCTCACTCAGAATACCAGAAGATTGTCAACAGATCTACTGCCAAGACCATCTTTGAATTCATGTGCTCTACTTATGAAGGAAATCAGCAGGTTAGGGAAGCCAAAGCTAACCAATTGGTAAATCAGTATGAGCTATTCAAAATGAAGGAAGATGAGGATACTGAAGCCATGTATTCAAGGTTTCAAACTCTTCAGTTTGGCCTTCAAGTTTTGAAGAAAAGTTATACTGTAGTTGATCATGTCAAAAAGATTCTTAGGAGTTTTCTTGCCAGGTTTAGGCCAAAGGTAATAGCTATTCAGGAAGCAAGAAACTTGAATACGTTCAGTCTGGAGAATCTTATAAGCACTCTCAAAAGTCATGAGATTGAGCTTGTAGGAGATCAGCCAGCTGAGCAATCCAAGTCTGTTTCTCTGACATCTAAAGGAAAATTTTCCAAATTTCTTCAAACTTCTGAATCAGTTAGAGGAACCTCTATGGGAGATTTTGACAAGGACATGGAGGTTGAAGAGATGACATATTTATCCAAAAGATTTCAGCACCTAACTAGAGGAAAGAAGCCTTTAAGTAGAAGCAGTGATTCAACCAGCTCAAACGTAAAAGATCAGGAGCACAAGTCAAGAGAAGAAAGCGCTGAGGAGGAGCAATACAAAAGAAAGATTAAGGAGAACTTTATGACAACCTGGGATGAACTGGATAAGCAAGCAGTAGCAGACAAGGAGGAAGAAGAAGAAAATTTGGGTATAATGACATCAACAGGTTCTGACTCTGAATCAGATTCTGAAGAGAAGTACAATGAACTTCTCTTTTTTACATAAGAGGAGCTAATCGATACTGTCAAGGAACTCTCTTTAAGATACCTGAACAAATCAGAAGAACACTTGAGATTGCTAGAAAAAGTAGATACTGTGGAAAAACAGAATGAACAGCTCCAAGTCAGGAATGGCGTTCTTCAAAGTCTGAATGATTTTGTAATGGAAGAAAACTTGTCTCTGAAAAACCATCTCAACCATTTGGAAGATAAAATCAAAATCATGGAGAAGGATGCAGAAGATAATACCACAAGATCACTGACAAAGCAGGAAGAAGCTCTTCAAGAATTCCTTGCTAGCTTCATTGGACGAAGCAGACTAGCCTCTATGATATATGGTGTAAGCAAGAATCATGGAGAAGGAATTGGATGTTCAGAATCACCTTGCAAGAAGAAGAAGGATCCAAAAGAAATGATGTCATCCAACTCTAAGGGCTTAAGGGAAGCACTTTGTCTTAGCAGGAACAGAAGCTCAGAGTCTAAACAACTCAGAGTCATAAGAGTCTGGGTCACAAAGTATGAATAAGTTAGAGTCTGAGAATAACCAATCAAAGACTATGATGGAATCAAAACCACAGACTCAGAAACTTCAAGCTTCAACCAGTTCGAGACCAGCAGACAGGAACAACTCAAGACAAACCTCTTGCAAATCTAAAGTCTTGAATGCCTATCATCAGTCAAGCTCAGGATCAAAAGTTCAACAGAATTTGAAGGCTTCCAAGAACAACAAGAAAGAACCCATAACAATGAATTTAATTAACTGGGATAAGACTTAGGGGGAGCTTGCAAACCTCACCTTAATGAACTATCACATAGGGGGAGCTAGCAAACCTCAGAACCTGAGACTGTCAGACTCAGGGGAAGCTTGCAAACCTCATACCCTGAAGTCTAACTGTTAATTAGATTAACAACAATTATTCAAAACACTTGTGTTTGTCATCATCAAAAAGGTGGAGATTGTTGGAACAAGAAGGGTCTTGTACAATTCCTATAATGTTTTGATGATAATGAAGTATTGAAGAACAATTGGAATACTAACATATGTTCAAGTGTGCAGAATCAAGGATAAACATATGAAGAGCATCAGAAGGATCAAGAGAAACTAAGAAGATTATGGTAGAAGACCAAAAGGAAGGTCAACAAGAAGTCAACATCCTAAGAAGATGGGTACCACACAGATTCTAGTGAGTTACCTCAACAGACTCTATGATGGTCATAAGACTCAGAAGCAGACACCACAGACTTGGATGACCCTCAGATTTGAGAAAATCTTGAGGGACCCAGAATCCACATAGGTTTTGTATTATTATGTGAACTGTTACTATCAAGGTTTTGATATATGCAGTTCTTTTTTCTTCTTCTGTCTACGTGCACAAACATACAAAGGACCTCGAGAACAAAGAGAATGCAACAAATAATTCTACTTTCAGCAAAGGAAAATTCAAAGACTATTCAACGAAATTATCCATATCAGACAAAGGGTCAACGTTCTTGATTGAAGCTTCTCAACAACTCTATTTGCGCTGACACTCTTTTCCAACGTCTCTCAAATCCCTGCCTATAAAAAGAGCTGAAGACCATGAAGAAGTTCAACAAGACTCTGCTATTTTATTGTGTCATTACTCTGTCAAATCTAATAGTGCAAAACACTTAGGATTTTTGTATCAAAGTTTATATCTTAGAAATCCTAGAGTTGTAAGAGAGTCTGTTCATTTGTTCATATACACTACCAATTGTTATATCAAGTGTAGAACAAATTAGAAGTCTCAACTTGTGAAGCTTGAGCGTATAAGTCTCTTGGTGAAACCTTGGGCAACTAGAAGTCTCTTAGGTGTGTCCTTAGAACATTAGAAGTCTCTTGCCTGCATGCTTGAGCACTTGTAAGTCTCTTGGAGTTGTCCTTGAGCAAGGAAGTCTTTAGGAAAGTTCTAGAGCAGGAAGTCTTAAACATGTGTGCTTAAGTAAGGAAGTTTTTAGGAAGAGTCCTAGAGCAGGAAGTATTGAGCAGGTGTGCTTGAGCATAGAGAAGTCTCTTGGAAGAGTCCTTGAGCAATTTGTAATCTTGTGTGATTATAGTGAAATCCCTTGGAAGTGCAAGTGGACTGGACCACTCCTGGGTTGTAGGAGGAACCAGTATAAAATTGTTTTGTGTCTACTTTCTTTCTTTCTCTCTCTCTCTCACTATCTTTATCTTTGTGTTTCTGTATTATATCCGCTGCACTCAAACTCTGTATTAGAATTTGTATACCTCAGATCTGAACAACTTTTTAACACCAAGAAAAAGAAACCAGAAAAAGCCAACACAATTCAACCCCCTTCTTGTGTTTTTCTCACCTTCAAACACATCCTCTTTGAGTATGAACTCTAAACTCCTTCAACCTTTTCCTCCTTTAGAATTTGTCTCCATTCATCTTCCTATGTCATTCAATGGGAAGTAGGGTTTATCCTTCTTTCCTCATCTTAGATGGCCCTAGATTTTCCATCGTCTCTTACACTCTCCCTCTTACTCGGCCATAACTCTCCCTTTCTTTACAAGATTATGTTTGTATTCTTCTTCTTCTCTCACACCTTACTTCTAATTCGACAATCACATCGGGTATGGGATGAGTGACCAACAACATACCCTTTCGAGTTTCAAAACAAACAACACATTACGTGAGAACGTGTTTTAAAACATAACTGCATGTGACAATCAGGAAGACAGTCGTCGCCAGTCTATGCAACATAATGCAAGGGAAAACACATCTGAAGGAGTCACCGGTGCAAAAATGAACAGATACAACGAGATTTATGCTGACTTATATATGAAATAACTTATATATATACACTAATTTTGTATGAGGTCTATTTTTTTTCCTGCAAACTAATTTCTTAAAAAAATATTTTTTTATTGATTTATAATTACGTTAATTCCCCATGTTTGCCAAGAGTATCATACTAGTTAGTAAACAGACCAGCCTCCATCGTTGCATTCACCAACACACTCATACCTTCTGCCTCTATCAGAAAAATAAAAGGTGAGAGCGGGTCTCCTTGATGGAGCCCTCTTTCCAACTTGCACTCTTTAGTAGGACTTCCATTCACTAAAGCTGAAGCCATAGCCGTAATGACACATTCTAAAATCCACTTGTGCCATAAGGTCGGAAAATTCATCTTCACCATAACATCATCCAAATAATGCCAATTCACAGAGTCATATGCTTTTTCGAAATCAACCTTGAATATTAATAACTCTTTCTTTAAAAACGAGCATCATCCACCATTTCGTTAGCAATGACAATCCCATCTAGAATTTGTCTATCTTTGATAAAGGCTGATTGAGAATCCAAGATAACGCTCCCAACAACTTTACTCAACCTATTCGCAAGCACTTTTGCCAATATTTTATACAAACACCCAACCAAAGAGATAGGCGAAAAATCTGATATCTGTTGAGGAATATCAACTTTAGGAATCAAACGGTAAAAGTATTATTAATTCCTTTTGTCAAATGATCATTACGATGAAATTCAGCAAAAAACCACAACAAATCATCTTTCAAAATATCCGAAAAACCTTTTACAAATCCAAGATTAATGCCCCTGTAATATTAATTGAAAAAAATTAAGTATATATCTTTTATGTCATTTTATAAACTTCATAGACAATTGTTCTTTAGACATCCGTGAAAGTCGAACGGTAGTTAACTGCCGTTTGAAACACTTTTAATCGGTGAACCGATTCAAAGTGTCTTAATCGATCTCAAAAATAGCGAGCGATAGTTAACTGCCCTTCGATGGGTGCCTGAGAGCAATCACTAAATTCCTAAAGATATTTATAAGCTAGTTTAACTGTTAACATGCTATAAATTAGCTTTTTTTTTTATCTAACAAAGCCTTATAATTGTTAATTTGTACAAAGAAATTTTTATCAAGTTAGTAAGTTAATATTGATTAAAATTATTGTATTTGAAGGACAAAAGGAAAAATTTTCTTGTTCATAATTTCTATAATATTTTTACAGAATAGGAATACAAATTAATAACATTAACATCTAAACTTGGTTTAAAACATATAAGAACTTGATTTGATGTCCTTATACAATAACCATTGACCATTGTTAAATAGACATTTGACCACTAATAATACTAATAATTTAGTGGTTATGAATGAACCATATTTAACAAGGGTTAAGTATAAATATACTCCATGCCATTGCCTAGCTTCAGCTTCTATATCCCACATTTACTCTGTTCCTCTCTTGACGTTCCCATGTGGGACTTAAAACACTGCATGTTGTAAGACAAAACTTGGTTATATACGTACTGATGTGGATGTGAGAGTCTCCACACTCTATTTCTTCCTTCCATTTTGAAATTCAAATTACATGCAAAATCAATATGTTTACCGAACCAATGGGTTATATACTTATATGCTTTGAAGGATGGGTACTCCAAACATGGAGAAGTACCGGTACCGGATGTGCACCTGTATCGGGTATGCGTATGGTACTCGTAACTTACGTACCGAACTGTACCTATTTTTACTTACTTGTTTCGTCTAGTTGGTGCATCAAAAACATACGGACGGTTGAAAAATAACTAAAATTATTTTGCTTTTTTTATTGTATTTCAATTCTCACTCTTGCTTTTAATGAAAATAGTAAAATGGTACACAAAAAAGTAAAACTTTAAAGCAACATGATGTTAGAAGTGTCGTTAAACACATGATCAAAATACCACTAATATTATACTATTTTTTATTATAATTGATTTTTTTAAGCATGTTTTTAAAACAACAATGTAGTAATTCACTTAAATTTTTTTTTTTTGATGTTTTATATCAATGTACCCATACTTTTATTTTTTAAAATTTACCGTATTACGTACCGGGTTCTCACTCGTACCTATGCATCATAGGTTATATGTCATTTTCATTTCTTATTCTCTTACGGAATCACTTTTTAACGTGTAAGAGAAGATTGTTTAACCAACAAACTTATCTTCACTTTTCACCTTTTTTCTGTCATACTCTTTCTTTAATGGTTTTTAAAGTTGCACTTAAGTTTTTAACGTATCATGTAGCCAATACATTGTGTTTGGCACTAAAATCATGATTTTTAACATACTCCACAACAAACTTATCTTCACTTTTAACCTTTTTTTCTGTCATACTCTTTCTTTTCATTCCTTTGAATTCGTTTTTCTTAGTGGGTTCAACTACCCCTACTGTATCTTTAATGGTTCACTTCTTCCAATTGGCATCAATGAGGTATGCGTCTTGGCCTAGGTTATAATGCCTTCTCTTACTTGAAATCAAGTTAAATGGCTAAATGTGTAATTTTACTTTCTTTATACATTTTGAATTGAAAAACCAAATAGGAGAAAACATTGTAATATAATTGTTGATTGTCCAAGGAGATTCTCGTCTTTATCTGATTATGCAATATTCAGAGCAAGAAAAAAGCACATGTACACAAAACAAGGGTGAAAGTTAAGACACACAAGTCTTTCTTTTTGTTTAGGCTAAATATATTCTTAGGTCCTTTAAGTTTGACAAAAATACTAAGTTAGTCATTTAAGTTTTCAAAGTTTCAAATAAGTCATTTTAGTTATACAATGTTTACAAAGTTGCCTTTTTCCATCCAAGTCTGTTAAAAGGCGCTTATGTGGCAATTTTACTGCTTATGTGGATGTTTTAGGCGCTTACGTGGTGATTCCAAATCAGAAAAAACACTTTTTTGATTTAATTTTTATTTAAATAAAATTCAAAAATAAAAAAAAAAGATAGTGAGTTTCATCTTCATCTTCTTCTTCCAAAAAAAACTCAGGACTGCAAGATGCCCAGAAATATAAATTGTTGTATGCGGGAATACCATGAATGTAATAACAACACAAAGAGGAACACGATAAATCATTCATTGATTCGTACATGGTCATTTTATTTTGTTCAATTTTGGGGAAATTAGGTTATGAAAATTGGGGGAAATCATTTTTCTTTTGTTGTTTGATTGCTGTGTTTCGATCCAATTTGTTAAATGCATGTGAACTAGAATTATTTAGAAATGATTAAGTCAGGATTGTTGGACTTGTGTTGAACTGAGTTTTTTCTATGGGTTTCTTTTAAATTTGGATTTTTTTTTTGTATGAAGAAGAAGAAGATGAAAGAAGAACATAAAAGTTTTGCGTAAAAAAAAGAAAAGAAAGAAGGAAAGGTAATGGAAACTAAGGTGAAGGTGATGTAAGATTAAGGGATTAGATTGTGGAAGGGCGATGAAGATGAAGATTATGGGTCAGCAAATTGTATTTTTTTAATTGAAAAAACTAAAAAAAAAATTATCTTTACCATCATCTTCATCATAAAATTGATTGATGAACCCATAAAAGTTAAATGTTTATCAATCCATAATTATGAAAACCCAACATGAATTGATAAATCCATAACAACACACAGAAAAACCCTCTTGTACAGAATAAAATCAATTGAAGAATCCAATTTCAAGCATATTAATTAGGGTTCTTCAACCCCAGAAATTTAACCAAGCCAATCATGCACTCAAAGTTAGTAAACTAAAGGAAGAAGAAAGGGTTAGTTATGTCATGGACCTCTACTGCTTCTATCTTTCCTTTTTGAAATATAGAATGGAAACCAATATATCATGATGAAGATGAATAATCTAACATTTTTTATTTTTTGGTAAAAGAATAACAATTATTTATTTTTTGTTTTAATAAATTCTAATTAAAAAAAATGCCACATAAGTATCCAAACGGCCACACAAGCACTGTTTGACGGACTTGGACGAAAAAGGGCAACGTTGTAAACATTTTTTAACTAAAAGGACTTTTTTGAAACTTTGAAAACTTAAAGGACCCTGAGAAGTATTTGGCATTTTATATCATACAAAAAGTTCTTTTAACCTTTAATAATAGGTGTATCGATTATAGGTGTAATTCTAAATTGGCTTTAATTGTTGTTTAATTTAAAGTACCTCCTATACTACTTTGACCAAATTAATACTCCCTCCGTCCCAAAATATAAGCAAAAATTGGTCAACAAAAGTTAATGTATTTGGTTCAAAATTTGTACCAAATACATCAACTTATGTTGACTCATTTTTGCTTATATTTTGGGACGGAGTAGTACTACTTTTCATTAATTTTTTACCAAAGGTAACCAAAAATCATTTAAGAGGAAGTGTTTGAATAAGAAGAACACCAAGAACAACATATCACCGGTATAAACACCAAACTAAATTGAGTTTTTTTTCTCTCTCAAGTTGTCACCCATTCTCACTCTCACACAATCATTTGGTTTTCTCAGAACCTCTCTCATTTTTTTTTAAATTTTACGATCAGGATCTCCAATTCTTTCTCTCCCTTTTGCGATCTGAAATTTTTTAGCATCAATCTGAAAGTGTTTCAAATCAATCTGTTTTAAAATGTAATGGAAATAAACAAAAATAATGAAATGATATTGCGTTGTTATCATTTCCTCAGCTCATATTTATTGCTGATTTAATGCGATTTATGTCCAAAATAATGCCCAGGATTTTTTAGAGATGAGAATGATGCCTATAATTAATGCCTAAATATCAATGGATGAAGTAAAATTGAAATGAAAAAAGATAAATTAATGCCGGAAATCATGGCTAAATGTGCCCAGAATTAATTCCAATTAAAAAGAATAATATTTTATAAAAGTTAGACCTAAAAAAATTAAAAAAAGGTGAAAACGTAGAAATTTAATGCCCATAATTTATTTAATTAGTCTAGCAGTACATACGGAGGTGAAAACTCAATTTAATTTTGTTAGAGGTTAATGTCCAGAATAACATTTAATTAGTCTAAAAATTAACGGTCCTTCTTATCAATTAAAGCAATTCGTAATTTTTTAGTCAATAAAATTTAAGTAAATTTAATTAATCAGTAATTGTAAAAAATTCTAATTAAATGTTATTTAATTAAGTAGGTTTTGTATACATGACATTTATTAATTAATAAATTGAAATATATCAATTTATTTGGACTAAACTTTGTCATCAAATGAGCAAACAATGCATCAAATTTTTAATTAATATTAAAAAAATCTGTAAATATAATTACATATAATTTGGGGGTAACATTGCAAATACATTCATTGCATCATATAAACCTATTAAAGAGGTAACCCTTCTCTAATCTTAGCCATTGAATAAAATATTAATATATCAATGGTAAAAAATTCATTTTTGTATGATACACAAAAATAGTTGTTTGTGTATGCTAAATGTCACCCAAAACAAGAAAGATACACCTTAAATACGCATGGCAAGAAAGGAATCTATGTCTATAGGAGTAAAATGGTAATAATATCTAAAGAGTTGTGTTATTTGAACAACCATTTTAATGACAACTTATGTGACAATCATAATTTACAAAGAAAATGAGGTATTGACACAAAAACCAAAACAATAGAGAGAGAAAGTAAAATCATAATGTTATGAATTCGGACAAAATCACACCAATGAAAACAATGATGTGTGGAGCAAAGGAAGTGGTAAACACATCCGCCGAATTCTCTTTCGATGCAACTTTCTCCACCACAATCTCCTTTGATTCAATCATGTCTCTGACAAAGTGCAAACGAATGTCAATGTGCTTTGTCCTCTCATGATACACTTGATGATTCGCCAAGTGAATGACACTTTGGCTATCACAATGTATCTTCACACATTCTTGAGTAATTTCTAACTCACCAATCATACCTTTCAACCATATGGCCTCTTTCACCCCTTCAACAAGGGCAATGTACTCCGCTTGAGTTGTAGATAATGCCATCACAGATTGTTGATTTTCCTTCCAACTAATACTCATGCCATAAAGAGTAAACACAAAACCCGATAAAGATTTTCTAGTGTCCACATTGCCCGCTTAGTCCGCATCTACATACCCCTCCAAAGTGTCTTTCTCTTGAGCTGCTCTTGTGTACTTCAAACCGCCCTTCAAAAATCCATTCAAATACCTCAACACCCACTTCAAAGCTTGCCAATGCATAATACTCGGATTTGCCATAAACCGACTCACAATGCTAACCGCATAAGTTAAGTCTGGTCTACTACGAACCATTCCATACATGATCCTTCCAACCCCACTAGCATAGGGAGTACTCTCCATCATCTTCTTTTCATCCTCAGATTGAGGACATTGTTTTATGGACAACTTTGTGTGGTGACCCAAGGGAGTGCTAACGACTTTAGAGTTAGACATTCTAAAGCGCTCTACCACCTTCTTCAAATAACTAAGTTGAGATAAGAAAAGTTCGCCTTTGTCACGATTCCTCAAGATATCGATTCCAAGAACTCTCTTTGTCGAACCAAGATCTTTCATCTCAAATTCACCATTTAACTTTTCTTTGAGCTTCAAAATCTCATCCTTGCTAGAGCTTGCCATCAAGATATCATCCACATATAGAAGAAGGTAGAGAATGACTTTCTCATCCCTCTTTAACATGTACACACAAGAATCATAGCCACTTCTCACAAAACCGGTATTCAAAAGAAATTCATCAAATCGATGATACCATTGTCTAGGGCTTTGCTTCAACCCATACAAAGATTTCTTGAAAAGACACACCTTAGAATTGTCCTCCACAAAACCTTTCGGTTGCTCCATGTAGATTGTCTCCTCAAGGTCACCATGTAAGAAAGCGGTCTTTACATCCATTTGTTTCAACTCAAGGTTGAATCGATTCACAATAGCCATAAGTATCCTTATGGAATAATGTTTCACCACCGGTGATAAGATCTCATTGCAGTCAATCCCCTCCACTTGAGTGAAACCTTTTGCCACAAGTCTTGCTTTGTACCTAGGACCTTAAACTCCCGGAATACCTTCCTTTTTCTTGAAGATCCACTTGCATCCCACTACCCTTTGGTGTTTAGGTAGCTTCACAAGCTTCCAAGTCTGGTTCTTCTCCAATGAATCCATCTCCTCATTCACCGCCTTCAACCAATCCTTGCTTTCTTTGCTCTCAAATGCCTCCTTGAAGTTTCTTGGTTCCGAGTCTTGCAATTCTTCAGCCGCATTTAGAGCATAAAATACCAAGTCTGCATAACCATATCTTTTAGGTGTCGTAATGGTCATCGTTTCTCTATCTCTAGCCAATAAATAATCAGGATCCATCACCGGTTGAGTTCCACTTGTATCCGATGTCAGAGCTTTATCCTCCACATCTTCTTTCTCTTCATCTGGAAGCTACACCTCAAACTGAGTTTCCTCCGCACTTTTTTCTGGTACTAAGGTCTCTAGGTCTTTACACTTCATCCCCATACGGGTCTCATCAAAGATAACATCCCTACTAATCAAGACTCTTGATCCTCCACCAGATTCCAATTTCCACAACTTTTAACCCTTCACACCTTCTGGATAACTAATGAAGACACATTTCACAGCCCAAGCTTCAAGGTTGTCTTGCTTGATATGCACATATACCAAGGCTCCGAAAACCTTCATAGATGAGTAGTCTGCCACTTTCCCACTCCATACTTCCACAGGTGTCTTGAAATCTATTCCTGTTGATGGACATCTGTTGATCAAATAAGCCGCAATTGTCACTGCTTTACCCTTAGAAACTCTTTGGTAACCCAACTCCTAGAAGCATGCACCTCACTCGCTCCGAAAAGGTCATATTCATCCGTTAAGCAAGACCATTTTGTTGCGGTGTTCTTGGTACGGTTCTGTGCCTCTTAATTCCTTTCAACCTGCAAAACTCATTAAATTGCTCTGAAACAAACTCCAGGCCATTGTCAGTCCTCAAACCCTTCAGTTTAGTTCCCATTTGATTTTCTATAAGAGTATGTCATTCCATAAACTTTTCAAAGGTGCAACTTTTGTTTTTCAAAACGAAGACCCATACCCTTCTAGAATAATCATCAATAATGGAAAGAAAATATGAACCTCCCCCATGAGTAAGTGTTTTAGAAGGACCCCAAAGATCCGAGTGCACATACTCAAAGGGCCTACTAGAACGATGCATACCACTTCCAAACTTTACTCTATGTTGCTTGCTTAGTATGCAATGCTCACAAAATTCTATCTTGTCCAATTTTCTTTTCCTAGCAAACCTTGTTTAGCTAGTTCCACTAAACCTCTTTCACTAACATGCCCCAATCTCAAATGCCACAATTCAAAATTATTATGAGGTGCTACACTAGCCAGCGATGCATGACCAATTACAATGGAACATCTAAAATGTATAAACCATTCATCTTAGACCCTTTAACAGTAATTAATGCACCATGCACAATTTTACAAACCACATGCTCAATTCTAGTGCAATAACCTAGACTATCAAACATGCTTAAGGAAATTAAATTTCGCTTAAGTTTGGGAACAAATCTCACATCCCTTAGAAAGAATTCACGACCATCAAATATCTTTAGACGAACGGTGCCCATCCCTTGGACTTTGCAAGCTTTGTTATTTTCGAGTCGAACAACTCCTCCTTCTTTTAGAGTCAAAGTCTCAAAATATTCCTTCCTAGGGCACATGTGATAGGAGCACCCTGAGTCCATAACCAGCTCTTCTCCGGTTCCCAACTTGTGACCATTAATGCACCCACACTCTCATAACCATCTTCATCGGACGTCACCGTAACTTGAACGGAAGGACTACCATTGCCCCCCTTTTCCGGACAATCCTTCTTGAAGTGACTGGGCTTATGACAACCAAAGCATCGTAACTTTGATTTGTCAAACCCCTTGGACTTAGACTTAGACCTCGACTTCCCCTTGCCTTTTCCTCTATGCACACTCCTCCCTCTTGCAACATTCAAGCCTTCACCACCCTCATCAACCTTCACGTCCTTGAACTTGGTCAATTCCTTGGTTCTTAACGACGCTTGGACCTCCTCAAAAGTAGTGGTGCCCTCCTTACCATAAAGGATGGTATCCTTGAAATGCTCAAAAGACTTTGGTGATGAACAAAGTAGCAATAAAGCCTTATCTTAATCTTCCATATTAACTTCAACGTTGGCCAAATCATCAAGAATTTTGTTAAATTCCATCAATTGCTCCGAGATTGATTTAGACTCCACCATCTTGAATGAGTAGAGTTGTTGTTTCAAAAGTTGCCTATGAGCCAATGATTTCGTCATGTACAATGACTCCAACTTAGCCCACATTGATGCCGTGGTAGCTACCCTCGCGACATCCCTTAAAACCTTATCTCCGAGACATAAAACAATGGCACTCTTTGCCTTGTCTATCATCTCACGCTTCTCCGCTTGTGTCAAATTTGCCAGCATATCCGCTTCACCCTTTAATGCCTCTATACACTTTTGTTGTGTTAAATTTGCCAGCATAGCCACTTCTCCGCTTGCATCTTAACTTTCCACAACCCGAAATCATTACTTCCGATGAACTTCTCGATGTCCCACTTTGAACCCATGATACCAACTCTACCAATTTATGCATTTGCCCCACGGTCCGCGCCAATTGTTGTGAATTCGGGCAAAATCACACCAATGAAAACAATGATGTGTGGAGCAAAGAAAGTGGTAATCAATGAGCTAAAGAGCCTCAAGCAACAACAACAACAATCATACCTAAGTCCTAGTGTAAAACAGCATCACAAGCATAATTAAAGCAATAAAATAAGGAAACAAACACACCAAAGATTGTTTACCCAGTTCAGTCCAATATGACCTACTATGGGGGAGAGAGCAACTCTCCAATCCACTAAGATGAATGTGATACAAATGAGTTACAAGAAATTAGCTTAAAAGCTCACAAGAACAAACCATAATTTCTACCCATTTTTCAATCATCCACACTCATAATGAATCCTAAGAGATAAACACAAAAGGAAGCCTTTTGACCCTTTCAATTATGAAATCTCATTACCCAAGATGATTACAATGTTTCCCAACCCAAGATAATCACTCACAACAAAGACACTCAACCCTAAAATTACCTCCTTTATTCTCCAAGTTTCTCTCTCTGAGCCACCCTTCAAAAATGAACTGAAAAGCTTTTATAATAGCAGAACATAGGCAAAATTGTGTCACGATTTTCATAATCGTGTCACGATTGTTGCGTACGACCCAAGGTACAACCAACCTTATCCACAAATTGTGTCATGATGGCTACAAATCATGCCACGATTTTCCATCAGTGAAAGCCATACTCCATGTATAACACCTTGATCCCCGAGAACATTTATAAAAGATAAATCACACATTTAGCATACATCAAGGTGCTATTACTCAACAAACATCATATAAAATATACCAATATAAAATTTTCATCGAATATAATCATCGCACAACGGAAATAAAATCACATCTCAAATGTCATGTCTCGGATCATAACATAATACCTCAACATAAATATAACCACATCAATTTGATCAAAAGATCTCATAGCAACAAAACAACATAGAAGAAAAATCCCCAAGTCCTAGATCATAGTTCCTAAATCTAGACTCCTCGAGAAAGTGATAAACATGAGTAGGCATTAAGCCGTCCTCATCATACTCACAAGCAAGAGCTACTCCTCAACCTGCACGTCTACATCACAAGGATGAGCCAACAAAAGCCACTAGGGGGTAAGATATACGTTCAACATAAAAGATTAATAAACACGTGTAAGTTTAGGCAAAATAACAACATCATCATCAATGCTTAAACATACATCACAATAAGCCTAGTTCTCATCTTAGAAACATGCATATTATAATCACATTCAATTACAAGTCTGGTTACCCCATACTTCAAATTAAGATCATCAAGTTTACACTACGTATATCTGTCATCAATCAATCACCAAGTAATCATCAAGATTAATCATATCAATATCTCAACAAAATCCTCATAAATGTATTTAACACATTCTCATCAATAAGTCATCATCAAATCAAGTCATAACAACCTCATCGCATCACAATCATCAACTATGCAATTACCACTTAGATGCATAAGTTCACACCAATACATTGCCACATACGACTTATTATGTATATGCAATGCGCCTAACGACTCTACATGCATGTGGTACCTGGTTGGATATCGGAGCTATTTTATCGAGGGATTCCATCGTCACTTTCACCGTCAGTGGACTTGACTCATGAATGAATGCATGTACATATATGATGACTCAACATCACATACATACATGTAATTCAACACCATCATCATCAACATTATCATATATTATTTCATATGAACATCGTCACTTCATCGTCACTTGTAATATATCTTATATCATATATTCATCGTCACTTATCACATAACATGTTATTACTTCATAACATCACACCTTCATTTAAACTTCATGCACATAATTCAAAATATGCATCCAATCAATCAAGGTTACACTAAACTATTAACTCATCATCATTCTTAATCATTCATCATCATTCATAACTCATCACTTAATTACTAAGTCCACACCCACATCATGACTCATTTTAGACAATTCTTAAGTCCGTCTCTTAACCAATTAACTTCTAAACTTTCCCATACTTAAGTCCAAGTTAATCCATCAATTACATCATCATTAAACACCTATTAATCAAGTTTAATGGTTTGTGAACCATTTAAGTGCGTTGGATACCTCAAAAAGTCACAAAATTAGGGTTTCCCCTTCACATACAGGGCGCACGGTTGTGCCACATGGACGCACGGTCGTGTCCCTCAATGTTGAGACTCACGCACGGTCCGTGCCCCAGGGGCGCACGGTCGTACGTGTTCATCAGGTAGGGAAAATTTGATTTTTTCTGTTTTTCGCGAAAATACTGTTTTCAATGTCGTTTTTCAATCCAATTCGCACCAAAATCATTCCAAAGCCTTAAACCAATTTATTCTAGTTAATTACACCTCAACTTAGCTTAAACAACTTATCCAAAATCACTTAATTCCATCTTAATCAACTTAATTCAAAGTTCGTCTCTAAAACCCATTTCTTTCCAAAACAACTTAATTAACCAAACAGAACTTTACAACAACAATCTTACCTTTCAGACCAACTTAACATAGTCAAAATCACTTAATTCAACTATCATGAATCAACTTAAATCATTTCAATAACAGCTTAATTCTTTTCACCAATTTAATCCAAATTCTCATAAACAACAACAACAACAACTTCAATATAACCCAAACATCATAATCACATGAATTCACAAACTAAACACATACCCATGTTCGAACTCAACTTAATTAAGTATAATCATCATCAATTATCATGTTCTTCATCAAATTCATCAAAATTCACAAGGTTACCAAAACAACATAATCAAACATGACTTTTGGTAAAACAACAACATGAATTCTTCAACTTATCACATGCTTAATTTAATCATCAAAAAGGAACACGAATTTAACACAATTAATCATAAGTTCATGAATTTAAGCATAAGCTAAAAATACCCAACTACCCAATTGCTTAATAACAACCCATATGGTGAAAATAATCTTCCCCCTTACCTTAATTCTCTTCAAAATTAGCTTCCTAGCTTCAATTCTCCCTTTTCCCTTAGTGCCCTTGAGTTCCTCTTCTCTTTCCCTCCAAAGCTTCTTCTTTTCCTCTATTCTCTCTCTAGCCTCCTTTGTGATTTTTGTGAAATGAGCTAAACCTAGTTTCAATAACACATACACTACTCTTTAAATACTAATGAGCTAGGGTTACTCACTCTAATGGGCTTTGTAACATCCCAGACTGCTTTCAGGATTATCGACTGACCCCACAAACCAACACGAGTCTTTTCAGCGTGTTTTGTCCTCACTCGCACGCTTACCGGGAAACTTCCCAGTAGGTCACCCATCCCAAAATTGCTCCAAGTCAAGCACGCTCAACTGTGGTGTTCTTATGGTTTGGGCTACCGAAAAGAAGATGCATCTTGTTGATATAGGTAGTACCAAACAATTCTTATAAGCCTTCCTTCAACCATGCAGTCCCATACCTACACGGCCTCAGGATCCCTCTCATTCCGATGTGATTCGGTTCCTCTAGAAGCTGTCGGGAGCCGCACATTGTCATGCCTTGTGCACCGGCGATCACTCCCTGCCCTCGTCAGCCATGGGTGTTACATGCCCACCAGCTTCCGCCTGGTTCGTCCCCGAACCACATCGTACTGGGAGAGGTCTGCTCTGATACCACTTACCTTACTGACTGGTTATCTTTGTATACTGAACTCACCGATGGCTCGGGGCTCATTACTATTCGTTCTATTTTTATCCGTAAGGATTTCATATCCATAATCTTTTCTGAGACAACTTAGGTCCCCATAACCTTACCATATCTCTTAGGTTGCTCTTCAAGTTTCCTCAAGAACAAACCGTCTAAAACAAATTCAAACTCTTACTGGTCCCCTTGTAAACTCAATCATAGGTTACTTCTCTTCGAGTACTCGGCTAATTGATCTTAAACTTCAACACTTTATCATTACCCATTAGATTCTCCAAGTAACTCGTTACTGCATTAACAATTCAAAATCTGATCTTATTATCTGAATGATTCTTCATACAGTTTGAACAAACAATACTTATCTTGGTTCATTTTATGGAGTGCATCCGAGTGGAGTAACCCCGGAATACATCTCCCCTCTACCGGTGAAATTCCTATCATATCAGGCTAACACCGGACTCCTCTTGTCGTCGTGCGGTCATCCTTGCGTAATAACTCGTCCCACTAGCGTGAACCTCCTGTGTCCCACTAGCGTGAACAACAGGAGACACGACTTATCATATAAATAGTCTTAACTTACGTGTATACCTTCCGTGTCCCACTAGCGTGAACAACGAAAGATGCGACATAACATACTTTCCATATTAGTCTTAACTAGTTGACGACAACGCGCATTTCTGGAATTTGGGAATTTCCTCCTTATTTCTTACCACATACTCTTAAACTGCTTCGATTTCCATTCCTCATGAGCTTCGAGGTTTGAAGTATTCCTCGGCTTAACTTCTAAAATTTCCTGTTAGAACTCATGATAAGTTCCAGTCGTCACTGCTTACTGCTATTCTTCGTTGCAAGAACTGGACTCTTAATACCTTCCTGTGGTTCATCTGACAAGGACTTCACAGGCATTCTTGTTCTCTAAGCTTCAACTTAGCATTGTTCGTTAACCCATCCTTGGATTACTTCTCCGCTGCGCAACTCTGATTTAAAACAATTCACCTTAGGATAGAAGTAATACACCACTATTACCAAATCAAATCTCTTTGACCAATCTTTTTACTTAATGACTCGTAGCTATCATAGTAGAACCATCTTACGTTTGTTGATTCTCTTGTGGCTTAAACCACCTGCTTAACTTACTGATTGATCATCACCTGACTTTGTGTTTCCTTTCGGACATAAACCATATACTTACTTTCGCGAAAATACGCCAAAACCTGCAAACAGTTTTCAGCAACTGTTACGAGCCCAAGAGTGCTTCTGTCAAAACAACTTATACACTTGTTCTAGCTTTGTGCACCGGCGATCACTCCCCGCCCTCGTCAGCCATGGGTGTTACATGCCCACGAGCTTCCGCCTGGTTCGTCCTCGAACCACATCGTACTGGGAGAGGTATGCTCTGATACCACTTGTAACATCTCAGACTGCTTTCAGGATTGGCGACTGACCCCACAAACCAACACGAGTCTTTTCAGCGTGTTTTGTCCTCACTCGCACGCTTACCGGGAACTTCCCAGTAGGTCACCCATCCCAAAATTGCTCCAAGTCAAACACGCTTAACTGTGGAGTTCTTATGGTTTGGGCTACCGAAAAGAAGATGCATCTTGTTGATATAGGTAGTACCAAACAATTCTTATAAGCCTTCCTTCAACATGCAGACCCATACCTATACGGCCTCAGGATCCCTCTCATTCCGATGTGATTCGGTTCCTCTAGAAGCTGTCGGGAGCCGCACATTGTCATGCCTTGTGCACCGGCGATCACTCCCCGCCCTCGTCAGCCATGGGTGTTACAGGCTTAGTCACATTTCATCACATAATTATTTCTATATACTTTTACTTCACTTAAACCTCCCACTTTACTATTTCACCACTATTCTCTAAATTCAAATTTCTAACTTTTAACATATTACAAAAATGCCACTAATCTTCAAAATTACCAAAATACCCTTAATCACCGAAAATTCACTAAATCACTAAATTAAACATTTAATAAATATAATAAACATATAATAATAATAAATAAATCTAATACTAAAAATCGGGTTGTTACAACTCTACCCTCCTTAAAGAATTTTCGTCCTCGAAAATTTACCTGAAAGAAACAACTCCGGATACGACTCCTTCATCTTACTCTTCAACTCTTAAGTTATGCTCTCTCCCATAGGACCTCCCCAAATCACCTTAACCAAGACGATCTCTTTCTCACGCAATCGCTTAACCTCTTGTCTTTGAATATTCAATGGCATAGTCTCCACAGTCAAATTATCTCTTACTTCCAAATCATCCACTTGAATAACATGCGACGGGTCGTACACATACTTCCGCAACTGAGACACATGAAACACATCATGAAGATTCGACAACGACGGCGGTAACACAATCCGATACGCTACTGCTCCAACCCTCTCTACAATCTGATAAGGACCAACAAAACACGACGTCAACTTCTTCAACTTCAAAGCTCTACCAACACCGGTAACGGGATTAACCCTAAAAAACAAATGATCACCAACTTGGAATTCTAACTCCTTCCTCCTCTTATCATGATAACTCTTCTGCCTACTCTTCTGCCTTCTCTTGAATCATCTTAACCTTTTCTGTAATCTGGTGAACTACCTTCGGTCCAATCATAGTACTCTCACCTGACTCAAACCAACACAACGATGTTCTACACCTCCGACCATACAACGCTTCAAACGATGTCATACCAATACTCGAATGAAAACTGTTGTTGTAAGTAAATTTAACCAACGGTAACCATTCACTCCAACTTACTCCTTGTTCCAACACACAGGCTCTGAACAAATCTTCCAAAGACTAAATAGTCCTCTTCGACTGACCATCAGGTTGAGGATGATAAGCAGAACTCATTCTCAACTTCGTTCACAAAACTTCTTGCAAACTCTCCCAAAACTTCGACGTAAACCTTGGATCTCGATCCGACACAATGCTAGAAGGAACACCATGCAATCTGACAATCTGCTCAATGTAGATCTCCGCCAACCTCGCTAAAGACATGTTGATCTTAACGAGAATAAAATGCGCTGACTTTGTCAACCGATCCACAATCACCCAAATCACATCACTGCCCTTCATAGTCTTCGGCAAATCGCTCACAAAATCCATCGAGATACTATCCCACTTCCACTCTGGAACAAACAACGGTTGCAACATTCCTCCTGACTTCTGATGCTCAATCTTAGACTTCTGGCACACCAAACAAGCATAAACAAACTATGCAACATCCTTCTTCATTCCTGGCCACCAAAACAACTTCTTCATATCCTGATACATCTTCGTCGCTCCAGGATGCTTTCTTTTCTTGTTTTTGCTATTAGCTTTGTAACCAATCTTTTTTATAATATGTAAAAATATACCAATTTATATATTTTAAAATAAGAAAAACTTGGGTGGTTAAATTTAAAATAATTATATTTGTATTATTAGAGATACACAGTTCTTGTGTTAATTTGTGATTAAAAAAATAAAATAAAACTATATTTAAGTAATCTTACTTAAGTTTGTACATTTAAATATAGGTAAATCATAACATTTTTTTTATCAGAGTTAAATCATAGCATTTAGAATTGATGTTTTAAGAATTAAAAAATGAAAAAAAAGTCTAGTAAAAATTACATATCACATTGAAATTCCCAAAAAAATAAAGTTTATAATTTTTTAATATTTTCATTTCTATAATTTCACACGAATTCTCAAAAGTCTTTTAAAAAAAACTCAGGTTAATCCCTCTTTTTTTTTTTTCATTGAATCAAAAGTCAACAAGAGGTATATGCATCATGTACCTAATTTTTGTTTGGAAAATATAACATAATTATAATCCTAAAGTCAAAATTAATAAAAATAGACTCCAGTTGCCGTAGATTGATTGAAGCTGACAATGCTTCTATTGTGCATAATCAGTTTCTAGAATTTCTAAAACAATAAAGTATGTAATATGTAAAACAATAGTGACATAAAACTCAATTCAAATGAGAGTATAGATATGGTTAGTTGTACACCTTTATCCGAGTTCGAACTCATATCCTTACAAATGGGTCTGCTTTGTGTTAAAAAAAAACAATAGTGAAAAATTTCAATTAATAATAATAATCTCCATGCCATTGTGAGGGACCCATGTTGGTGAGTCACTTTCATTTTGTCAAGAATAATACAAGGATCGTGTGATGTGCAATTGCAAGCAACCAACCGAAGTACAATTTTGTTTGGTCACACTTTTGACTTTAACCTTAATATAACATCATTTGACACCTAACCTTTTTCATTCTCTTTTGGTTGGTTTTATCATTTATGTAAATTAGGCTCACCCCAGATTCCAATTTTCCCAAATCATCACCAATTTGTCTTTGTTAGAGTGGGAAGTGGATGTTAAAGTTTGTACCATATTTGGGAGAGAAAGATGAAGGATTTTCCTGGGACACCAGGTACTGTCCTTGGTTTGATTCTAAGGATGTCACAGTTCATTTTTGCAGCAGGGTCAATTGCTTTCATGGTTACATCAACAAGTTTCTTTAATTTTACTGCCTTTTGGTAATTGAAGATTATTTATTTATTTTGGTGTGATTTTGTTGCATGCTGTTAAATTCTCAAAATACATATTTATGATCAATTGTTTTAGTTGTATATGAAGCTAATTTTTGGATGCTACAATATATTGAATAATCATAATATTGACCTGATTGAATCAAATGTATATAAATAAAAAATCCACTAGTGAATTGTTTACCTTATTGACATAGGTTTCCATAAGAATAGAAATTGAATGAAAAATGTCTTTATTTGTTGGATTAGCAAAATCAATTTATGAACCAATCACCATATATAAATATAAATATAATACAATATCTTACCAGTTTTTTACTCTGAGTAATTTGGTCTCTATTCCTCAACTTCCAATTCCTCAATAAGTCTCAACTTCTTCCTAATCATTGCAGTATTCTCTGTCCACTTTTTACTCATCATCGTCACCATCATAATTCGTCTCTGGAAGCTGTCACGGTTCTGTTATCTGGTTATTCATCCTACTCCTGACCTACCTGAATCTCTTGCTGGCTTACTTATTATTGTCTCTTAGGCTTTGTTTGGGAGTTTAAAGGGGAGGGGAGGGGAGGGTTTTGTAAAAAAGGAAGGAGCAAGTGCAAGAAATAGAAACATTGGGAGGAGAGAGCTTTGGAGGTATATGTTGAAATCCTACATTGACCGGAGATATCACTATTCACTAGATCAGTCCTTATAATGCTTGGACAATCATCAACGCTTGCGCTAGCTTTTGGCTTGTTGCGTTAGCCCTAGTCCGAATTTTAAGATGATATCTAAGCTTATTCTAGATAATATTTTATGTTATTCGGCCACTCACGTTTGTCTACACTAGATGTCTCGTGCTGAGGGTGAGGGGGTCGTGGAGATCTCATATTGAGTAATGTAAACACTTATCCTCACCAATTGAGGTGGATTTTGGAGTTGATTAAGGCCTAAGCCAAATTCTAATTCTTAAAATATACATTCTACTTGTCATCCTTGTTCCGTTTATGATTTTTTGAGCTTACATCATTTATGATCTTACTACTATGCTTAAATATATGCTTTGTCTTCCACTGAAAATGGTATGTTTTGGCTCTCCATGCAAATGGGGACTTAGCTGGCTGTGGAATTCTGAATAAAACGAAATCAGACCAGCTGAGAATGTAGCTGTAGACAGCTTGGAGATGGAGGCAAGAAAGAGAAACGTGTTGGCCAAACATCCTTGGTGAAACATCCCTGAAATGCGAGATAACCGCACAACATCAATTTTTTGTTTTGTTTCATGCATATGTTGTTGTTTTTCCCATATAGTAATGAAAATATGTATACGACGAGCTGTTTTACTATCAATATTGTGGTCTGGAAATTTACTCTTATAGCATGTATATGATGAACTATTTTTTCGATATAGCATGCTTGGATTCATACGGCATTATTTAATGCTGACTGTTCCATTAGTATTGCAGTTACTTGATAGCCGCAATGGGTTTACAAGCCATTTGGAGTTTTGTGCTTGCTTTAATGGATGCTTATGCTGTGGTGAGAAGGAAAGTCCTTCACAACCCTGTACTGGTTTGCCTCTATCTGGTTGGAGATTGGGTTAGTCTAAGCCAAAACCTTGACTATGGTTAATTTGTTACATATATACAGCTGTGTTGTCAAATAGTGGCTATAGCAGCGCTATAGTGCTAATATATAGTGGATTTTTACCAAATTGCTGTTGCTCTGTGATATGCTATTTAGTACAAATTGTTTTCAAATAGCGGCGCTCTACCACGGTAGCATAGCGGAATTTGAACAAATTGCTACTTTCCACGATCCACAATTGACAACATTGACATATAGTAAGAGTTCTAAAATCAAGAATTTCCATTTACAATTTTCTTGACCACTGTCCACAGGTAACAGCGACACTATCTCTAGCTGCGGCGTGTTCCTCAGCCGGCATCACAGTTTTGTTCTTTAATGATCTAAGACATTGCTATTTTGGAGAGGAATGCCGAAACTATCAGATTTCAGTTGTGTGTGCCTTCTTGAGCTGGATACCGATTTCAATATCGTCCTTAATTATGCTTTGGCTATTAGCTGCAGGGTAGCAGAGACAATATATTGATTCCACAAGTATTGTTTCATCGAAAATGTGTTCATCTTGTTCATAAATTTCTTTGAAAGTGTCAATAGGAAAGGAAATAGATTAGGTTTACACTCATTCAAATTGATTCCTTCATTTCAACTAGAGTTGTGATAGCATCAGATTGTAAAGAGACAGAAAAATGTACTTGATTTTGCCATGCAAAAAAACTAGTCTACCAAAAGTTGTTACAAATTACAATAGTTATTAAGATGTAATATCAAAGAGGTCATTGATTTGATATTGGAATTCTCTTTTCAAAAGGACTTGCTTGCCATTTGATGTAGTGTACTATGAATTGCATTAAGGACTGATGAAAATTGTCTTACTCAATTGTAGATACTAGCTAACAAGTAACAAGGTTCACCAAGACCTAGTCTTGTGGAGAAAATCTAGATGATTAACAAAATGCAACCTTAACACTCCTTTTCTAGCACTTGTTAAACCATGGACATTTGTTTCTGCACGCATGATGATCAATGGATTTTTTCTGGTGGCCAAATTATCAGGTCCAACTTTTTCCACCCCGTGTTATTGGTTTTCAAGTGTGAGTGGTTTAGTCTCACATCTTATATGAGAAAATTGCTTTTCTGACCCCTCCCGAGTGCCTTATTCATGGGTAAAATGGGAACTTTGGGGGGTCGTGAGCAATGAAGGAGCCAGAAGAGCAATTTTCCGTCTATGAATGTGTAAAATGTTGGATATATAAGAGATGTGACTCATACACCTAATGTCTTAAGGTTTTAGGTGGAGATGTGGCGAGCATTGGTCCGTTGTGGATGTGTCTGCTTCCCTATCTTATAGTCTTGGAGTATTGAGTCATTGTTTCTCTTGATATGCTTCCCCAATCTCCCCAACACATGTAAAAACGTCAAAACATACACGTCCAAAAAAATATAACTTTCCCACATCTTGATCTGTATTTTTGGACAAAAACATAGTTTTTCCTATATAGGTAAAATGAGCTTCAACAGTGTTCCTTTTGACATGGATTTCAAACTACTGATAGATAACATTTACTATGCTTGTGATTCAAAGTTTGGAGTCATTGTTCATTCCAAGCTTTTGGATTGATCTCTTTTTCTGGTTATCAAAACTTCATTTTTGAGTTTTCTAAGCAGCAAATAAATATGATTTCTTAATCCGCCCATATATGCTTAAAATTTGTTAAAATTCACTACCAAAAACGTGCTTTTGGCAAGTTGAGGGGGGACAACATATTAAGAAATCATCCAAGTAAATGTTGTTACTTCTATCTTAGCTAAGACACCGCATCTCAAATTTGCTATCTATTTTTTCATTGCCTTCTAACATTTATAGCTAAAATTATTGATTTAAAAATGCAATAATTAAAAAAAACATGCGTTTCATGTTCACTTTGTTTGAAGAGTACCAAATTATTTTTCTTGCATTTTATATATATATATATATATATATATATATATATATATATATATATATATATATGTTTTTAATGACAAATGTTAGTATTTTAATATTATATTATGGGTGTATGTAGATTTCTATCACTTGAATCTTTAATTTACCTATTTTAACCATCAAATCAACTTTATATCTTCAATTAAATAAGAGTACATGACCTTCATTAAAAAAAAGAGTAAACGATTCATCAAAACAAACATACGGATTTCACACACATGGAGGGAAATTAAAGAAAAGCACTTATTGCGTGACTTTGAGTTTGATGACTTTGATGATTTTAGTGTATTTAATCGATTGATGAATAAATAAAATAAATTATTATAATGAGAGAGAATGATTAAATAGAAGAGATATTCAGACAAAATCATCAACCTTAAAGACATTCAAACGGAACTCGAAATTTAACATGTATTGTTCATGACAAATCAATAGACGTGTGGATCTGGAATCACGATGTACTTGGTGGCATCTTTTAATTTGGTGAATGCTTAAAGGAACAGTACCACTATATCAGAAATACATCATAATTTATTTAGTATAAAATATTGACCACTATGTTTTTATGTGGTATGGGTTATTTTGTGTGGCTCTAGATAATATTTGGTGGAGGCGTAATGATGTGGTGTTTCGGTTCGAGACTAGACATGGTAATAGGGTGGGATAGGGACGGGTTTTACCTTCTCCGTCCCTATACCATATTCTTAAATACTTACCCGTTACTCCACCTATATTCAACGAGAATGAGAAATCGAATCAAATCCCCGTCCCTAATGGGTTTGGGTATCCCAACTCCATCCCAATCCCCGCAGTGGATACTTTTTTTTTTAATATAAAAAGAAGTATTTTTCAGCTTTGTGCTTAATGTTGTAATGCATTATCCAACAAAGAGATGATAGCGATCGATGAGGTGACGGAGAAAAGTGAGACCGAGGGTGAGATGTGAAAGGAGAAGAGAGAGAACTTAGAGAAGTGAGTGTCGTCTGAAAGTGTGAGACTTTGATTGTGTGAGTGAAATGATTTAAGGTTTGAGTTTCTATTTATATAAAAAGGGATAATAAATTGATTTTTTACATTTGGGACGGGTTTGCGTATGGGTTTAGGGCGAGTATTTATATCCCCATTACTCGTCCCGTACCCGTGTTTTGAAATGGAAGAAAACCCAAACTCAGTCAAAGCAGGGAAAACCCATCAATTTAGGTTACCCACATGTATGGGTTTTGTTGCCATATCTATTCGAGACAATGGATAATTCAAAACTAGTTCACACAAAGTTCGAAGAGTTTTTTCTAGTATTAAAGCTACTTTGAATCATAATCAGGTTTTGTATGATAGAAAAAATGATGTGGTCTCTATAATCAGATGGGAGTTTCCTAGAAGAGGCTTTGTAAAAATTACTCCATGCTCTGTTCTAGAAGCTGAAATTTGGGGAATTTTACATGGATTGAAGACCGCATGGAGTAGAGGTTTGATGAATATCCAAATGTACGCAGACTCAAAGATTGCGATTAAGTTGATGTGTGAGGGATACACTGATACCCATACTCACATGGCTCTTACATTGAATATTCGTAACATTTACGATGAATCAGGAACCATCACTTAGATTCATGTTTACAGGAAAGTCAATGAGATTGCAGACGGTCTCATCACATATGAGCTGAGTTTGGAATCTAATTTTAAAAGTTATCTCCTACATTTTTATCAAACGCTCGATATATACCGTTTGTACTGTTTTTTCTAAAGGTTTCTAGTTTTTTTTTATGTGGGGTGTAGCTTCTTTTATTCAACAAAAAAAAGTCGTACAAAATAAACAAAAATATATAAATATTTTAAACAATATCGATCAAATTAAAATTATAAAAGCTAGGTGGTGTCCAAACCATCCATTGAAATTATCAATTGACATACTTATATAAAGGTAGAAAATAATACGTCAAATGACATATTTAATTATGTAAAAAGAATTGATTCTTTTTCAAATGCGTATATTACTTAGAAAATAATGTTAACAATTCATGTAACGGTTACTTATGTGGAACATAATTTTTTGAAATTAAAATTAATGAAATCTTATCTATGATCGAAAGTCTCTCAATAAAGATTAAATGGATTGACTTTGTTATCTTTATCTATGATCGAAAGTCTCTCCAAGCCATCACCAATCCTAGATACACGCCCCAAATCTCTGCATGTAGTGCATCACACAAACCAATCTTCTTAATGTAGTCTTTGATCCAACGCCCATTGATGACCGTGGGTCATGCTATTGTTTTAGCCGTCTTTTGATGTCTTTTTGTTCATATTAGAGAATCTTTTCTTGGTTTTTCATGCTGGTATTAGACATAGCTATCAGGAATGGTCAAAGGTCAAGTGACTTTGGAATGGGCAAGTTTTGCAAGATTTTGAGAAGTTTTTAGAGGTTTTTGCTGCTGGAATTATCGTGCCACGATGGACCTGTATCGTGGCACGATGAGAAGAGTGTCAGAAGAAGGATTTCAGTTCTGGAATTTTCGTGCCACGATGGGATGTGCATCGTGCCACGATGAGGCTTTGATTGTGTTGACCTGCTGTTTTAATGAGGCCATCGTGCTACGATGGACCTATGTCGTGGCACGATGGGTCGGTTTCAGAAACGAGGGCTATAAAAGCCAGATGCGTTTTCAGTGCAAGGGTTGGATTTTTTGAGAAAGAAATTGCAGAAGAATACTGAAGATTGATCTTGGAAAGGAGCTCTTCAAGTCTAGGAGACTGGAGTTGAAGCTTTTCATCCTCTTTCTTATTGTGTAATGTCTCTAAGTCTTGCTATTTTCTGTAATTGAAACATGAGTAGCTAATTTCTCTATTGTTAGGGATGAAATTAGCTAGATGATGACTTTTGCCTTGTGACCTTAGTTTGACTATTGAATAAGTTTATTGAATCATATTTCTTATCTTTGTGCTTAATGCTTTTATTGATTGATCACCTTTAAATTGATTTATGATTCATATTGTGAAACGGAAGTCGAATGTATGAATGTTTTAAGATAAGAAATTCTCGCCTTTGTATTCAAGGAGTAGATACAAACCCTTGAAACCATTTAGCAATTCTTGTTCGTTCCTGCTTAATTCTAATTTTAAATTCACTAAGGAATTAGAGTTTATTTTAGAATTAATGATTTTGTCACCAAGGAATTAGGACAAGAGTAATTTAGAGAATTAGGTTATGATTCGTTAAACAAGTTCATTGGTCATATCTTAGTGAGTAGCTTAAGTTCATCGTCTAGTGAAACTCATCCTTGACAAGTTTTCTCCTTTTGAATTCAAACCAATTTTATTCTCCGCAATTTTCTTTATTGTCATAAAACAAATACTGTACCTTTGTGTTCAATTAAGTTTTAAAATTATAGTCTGACAATATAACGTAGTCCTCGAGCTCAACACTCGGTTTACCGTTTTAACTTTACTACTTGAACGATTTCGTACACTTGCGAAAATCGTCATCATCCATCTAAGTTACGAAACAAATCTCTGCACCCCGAAGCCTGGTTATTCCCTTTGCAAGCTCAATAGTGAGTGATGAATATTATTTAAAGTTGATTTGTAGAATGTGCATCATTTGTTGTACCAAAAAAATAAAAAAAAAAAGAATATGCATCATTTTATCTCAAATTAATTACTAAGTTTTTTTTAGTTGTTCTAAATAAAATTATTTTAGTTATAACGTGTAATATTGTGATAGAATCATAGAACTACACCAATGTATATGGATCCCACATAGTGGAACAGTAAAAGTGGCCCAACTGTTGATAGGGCCGCATGATTACTACTTCTAGATCGGGAACCACAGCTGATTAATTTTTTGCAAACTTTTCATTTCAATTTTTTTAAAATATTTGTTTCACTTTAGTGTTTTAAAAGTTTTTTGTCATTAGTTTTGGTCTTTATTTTTAAGTCAACTCATGACTAACTTTCATATTTTTTAATGAAATTTTCTAGAAATGTGTAGAATATTGTGACAATTTCTCTCAAAAAAATTTAAAATTTTTAACTAAACATGAATTAATATGAGTTTTAAGCACCAAAAACATAAAAATTCATATTTAATCTTGTTTTGTTAAAAAATTCTAAGTTTTTTGAGAGAGGTTGTCATAATATTGTACCAATTTCTTGAAAATTTCATTAAAAAATATGAAATTTAGACATAAGTGAATTAAAAAGTAGAAACCAAAAGTGGTGATGAAAAACTTTTAGAAGACTAAAAGTCTAACAAAAATTTATTTCTATCCCTTAAAAAATAAATTATTCGGTACATTTCATTTCTGTCCTTTTTTTTTTTGAAAGAATTTTTGTCCATTTGAAAGCGCTTCATTTGCTTGTGTTGGTATGTTTCTTGAATCCTTTTGTTATATCCAATACGGTATATCCATGGTGTCTCTTTAGTAGATGATATATAAATATTTCTGTTAACGTTCGTTGAGTCTTGAGGGCCCCGTTCAATATGGTTGTGAGTTTTTGGTTTTGAAGTTCATTTTCAAAATAAAAAATGTTCGATTAAAATTTGGTTTATTTCAAAATTGTTTTCACAAGTTTCCAATTTTTAATACATATTATCTTTTAATACGTATTTCCAGTTTTTACAAGTATGATATATTATATTAACCTATTATTTTTACTTTTTAATTCTTTTAATACTAAATATTAGTTTAATTTATTTTGTTACCATTTCACATGTTTTAAAATAATCAATCATTATTATTTTTGTATTAAATTTTTTTAATAAATTATGGGTTATATTTTGTATCTAACATATTACTTTACCATATTTTTATAATATTGTTATTAATTTCTTCAAACAATAATAATAATAATAATAATAATAATAATAATAATATTATTATTATTAATAAAAAAAGTTACAATTTATCATTTTGATATAAAAAATCGATCCAAATTAAGCCGCATTAAATTAGATCGGATCATATCTTTTTTTTTTAAAATTAGTCATCCAAAACCGAACTAAACCACATAGTTTTATCTTTGGATCAAATAAGTTTTTACCTTAAAACCGATCCAAACCGCACCGCGAACACCCCTAATTCGATCTACCATCATCCAAAAATGTTTCAGATAAAATTTTATTGGATAATAAATTTCCATATCATCATTCACTCTCATTCAAAACTATTGTAAGAGTTTCTTCACACTCAAAGTGAAATATATCCTCCTCTCATGAAACTTCACCTCCCCTCATCAAAATTCTTCATGAATCATGACCATTACTTGAACTCACTTCACAATCCATAAAGTCAATCATCATATTTTGACCACCACCATCACCACCATCATCATCATCGTCGTCGTCATCATCATCATCATCATCAATTTCATCCTAATCAGTATGACGAGGAAGAAGAACAAGAGGCACTTACTGCAGAGTTGGCTGAAAATAAAAAAATGACGAGGATATAGGTCAGGATATTCCTCCACCATAGACTTCGGGTTATACCTCTTCCACTGATTTGCACATATTGTTGATTTTCTTGGGCCTTTGTGAGTGCAACAGGATTAGATTCTTCGAAATCAGTTTATAAATCAATTGACTAAAGAGATTACCAGGCGTCCAACTTTTGAGGAAAACTTTGAATCCTTTTCATCCTTTGAAACATAACTATTTACTTCACTACAAACCAAATTACTAATTCAAACAAAAGAGGTCAGAGAGACTTGAATGAGGAGAGTAACTTGTTAAGTGAATCAATGAACGAGACATTCACCCATCACTTTGACGAGTGTAAAATTCTCCTTCGAGACATGACTGATGTTCAAGAAGTCCAAGACCATGTACATGGTCGTGGACGTGGATTTCGTAAAGGATGTTGTCGTGGTGGTCGTTTTGGACGTTGTTTTTTTTAAGAAGCTAAATTAGCTCACTCAAACTGACACTAGGGAGAATCTAACCAGAGACCTCAAGGAGGAGGTTTTGGACATTGTTGATTAATGTGGCCTTTTTAATTGGCTTGTTGTTTTCATTTGCATTTTGTTTTTCCTTATGTGTGTTTATATATTTGTTTCCTGTATGGTTGAACTTCTACGATGTTTGGATTGCAATATTGTAATTTATATGTCTGCTTTAAGTTTTGAACAATATTTGCATTCTATTTATGTTTAGCCTCTTTGTACTTTTGATGCATTCTGACATGTGAGTGTATGTCTTAGTATCATATTTTCATTTGCACCGATTATGTTTTGATGTTACCGAGTTTAGTTGAATTTTGTTATGGTGTTTATTTTGATACTTCTAACATATGTTTTTTTCTTCTTATATTCTTTCATTCATTCCGCAAGCTAAGAAGCATAAACACATTGCATGCTTTCACTCTCAAATTCTTTGTGATCATCCTATAATATAATGATTAGATACAAATGTGTTGATCAATTATGTAGATAAGAATATTAAATTTTTAGGTTTTTGTCTTCCTCATGTAGGGATGGGGTTTGATGATCAGAATAGGAGGTTAGATAGTTGTCTAGTGTTATTTTAGTTTTTGCTCTTGTTTTCAAAGGGAGGGATCCTTTTATTTTGTTATCACTTGGCTAGAGTATTTATTGTACTCATTATTTACACATGTTTTTACTCTTTTGGGAGATTCCTCCTTTATATATATATATAAACACACACACACACTGTTAAAAAAAATTATAGGTTTTGATTTGTAATTGAAAAAGGATGTTTGTGATTCTGAGTAAAATGCAAGTTGTGTTTTCACCTAAAAGCGGAATATTGGGGTATTTTGTGACAAGCTTCTTGAAATTAGTATCTCGCTATCGGTGAAAGCCTTGGAGATCAAAGTTGGAAGTGAAATTTCGCGAAAGGTGATTCTTGCAAGTGGGGTCAGCTACATGTGTCAAATTACGCCATAGTGTTCTATCAAAAACTATATCGAGATCCAACTGATTAATCTAACAATTTTTCTTAATACTTTCTCTTATAGTTTTTATAGGCTTTCCGCTGCCTATAGTGATCTGACTATCCTCTATTTGATTTACTCTCTTTACTATTGAATCAACATACATTTTCTCTACAAGCCCAAGCCACCTAACCAATGTAGTCTTATCACCAAATTGTTCAAATCTAAATACTATCGAAAGGGTGATTACTTGAGTTTCCGCCTTGGGGATAATCCAAGCTATGTGTGGTAAATAATTTAGGCTTTGAAGTTTGTCGTAGAAGATAATTATAGATGGAGAATCGGTACAAGTCAAAGCATTCTTTTGTGGGATAAAGATTGGTTGGTCGACTAGTCAAGTGTGAAGATACCCGGCAGGTTGGATCCTCATTTTCTTAATTTGTCATGTTAAAATGTGATACAAAATAATGGGCAACATCGATATGAAGGATTACTACAAGGTTTGGTTGGTGAAGAAGATTTTGTAAGATTCATGAACACCCCCTTCGTTCCTTCATTTAAAGAGGATAAAGTAATCTGGAAGTTGGAGAAGAAAGACTTGTATATTGTAAAAAGTTCTTGTAGAGCATGTGTCCATATGTTAAACAATTTAGATCAAAATAGGGTAGAAGGTGGGTGACAGCTGATTTGGAAGTCCAAGTTTCTCCTAAGGTAAAAAAATTCTCTATAGCGTGCCAGTCGTAATTACTTACCAACTAGAACTAGAGAACTTGGTCATGGCGTGAATTGCACGCAAACTTGTGTGTTGGGTGATGGGGGTTGTGAAGATATCATATGCTAAGGAAATTAGGAAGAATAATGCACCTCATGTAAGGGAAAGTTTCAAGTTGGAAGAAGCCCTCGAACGGTTCATACAAATGCAATATAGCTGCTGCATTTTTAATCCAACACAATAAAGTTGAGGTGAGTGCGTGCATTCAGGACGATCAAGGGAGCTATATTCTAGAAAAAAACGGAATGGTTCTCCCTTATCCTTCCGTAGATGTGGGAGAGGCCCTAAGACTTCTTCGAGCTTTACGGGGGTCAAATGTTTGCAAATTAATAATATTATTTTTGATGTCAACTCTAAAAAGGTGGCAAACAATTTCAATAACAACAAAGTTGATGTGGCTGAATTTAGTGCAATCATTAGTGAATGTAGATTTTTTTTTTCCATCTTCTTTCAGAAACTCTCATGTGAAGTTTATAACAAGACAAGCGAATACAGTTCTTCATTGTTTAGCTAGAGCGGCTACATCCTTAACTTGTTTTCCTTACATTTCTACATGCATCCAAGATTTACTTTTCAATAAAATGAATAGAGTTCTTTCCGTAAAAAAAAAAGCAACATAAGTTAATAAAAGTAGTAAATACTCCCGACATAGCAATCTCAAAATAAATTAGAAGTCAAAATGCGTGTGGATGAATTATGAGACATTAAGATTTACCTCAAATAATCGGCTCCACCAACTAAATGTCAAACCATAATTGGAATTTCAATCATATCCAAAGCATGATCTGAATTTGGAAAATACTCAAAAACACTCAAGTGAAACCCATTGAATTTATGATGACTTACATGGCTTCAATTGCCAATCATGGAGCAAAGCATGTGAACGTGAACGTGATTGGTAAAACAAATAAAGAAGAATTTTAAAATGCAAACACATGAGCTGTGCACAACTACTCCATGGTCGTGGGTCATGCATCTAAATGAAAAATGAATTCATATGCACAACTTGGGAAAGGAAATAATAAGATAAAATATCTTTTTTCTTAAAACACACTACTATTAGGTATTCAAATTCGGATGAAGATGAACAATTTTAAAACATTGTTAGTTGATTCGAGTTTTACAAACTCTTTCGTAGATCTTTTTTATATACTTCATTCCACATGTTTAATGAGCTCTTGTTCCTAACAAGGGAACAAACAAAACAATGTATCCGTAGAGCAAGACATTCCGAAAATGAGGTGTCAAGGCAGTCTATATATACCTCTCTATAGTGTACAGATTTTCGATAGATGTATGATTAATTTGGCTTCAACTAAATTTCATGAAAAAAGACATTCTCTTTCTCTTTTTTCAAATCATTATTTGAATTGCAAAACTAATGATTCTACAAAAACTGCATAATTATTGATAATAGACATGCCGTTCCGATAAAATCGAAGGCCATGTTCAAATATTAAAAATGGGCCTCTATGGAACAACAAGATTTTTTAAGCAATATTAACCATCTATTTAAGTTGTAAATAACATCAAAAATAGTCATTCTTATTAAGTAAAAGTAAGTTTGTATTGTAAGAATTAACTAACTTGTGTTGAACTTCACTAAACACTAATTGTTTTAATATTAAAAATTGGGTTCATAACAAAAAAAAACACCAAAAGCTTAAAAAGAATTATCACTTTGTTTAGTGTAAAATGAGTCTTAAATATATTGGTTGTTGTTGCTTAAAAAAAATGTATTTGCTATTTAAATAGTGACAAACTAGTGCTAATATCGGAAAAAAATAGTAGCAAATTAGTACTAGCATACATGATTAAACTTAAAAGAATAGAAAAAATACTAATTATTTAACAGATTTAATTTGCGTTGTTAATGGAAATAGATGACAAAAAATTCAAGATATATAGTAGTTTTTTATATTCATAGATAACTCTGAAATACATATTAAATTGTAATGGCTTAGTAGTTGTGTATGTAATTGAGACTTTTATATTTGGTTTAAATTCACACAACTCGAGATTGAACTTCAAGACCAAGAACTCAAGTGCATTCTATTTTACCACTAAACTATTACAAGATGTCTATTGATTTTTTATATTTTATTATATATAACTAACACTTTTGGATGATATATATTAAAAAAAAAAAATTGAGGCTCCTAAGATTGAGGCCCGGCACCTTAGTTCACCTTGCGCTTGCGAAAGGACGGGCCCGATAATAGATATAAAAGCCATGAAATGCAAATAAGAAAAAAACAAAGAAAGGAATTAGGGGTCGAAATTCCTCATAGACAGTTCCATAGTTCTTAATCAACAATTTGTACAGCGAATGAGAGCTTTCAAAGAAGTCGATTAAGGGTGGTTTCATGTTCCATTCGTCGATTGGGATATTTTAGAGTCAAGATCCATTTTTGTCATTTACAATTTTCGCATGGGACAATTTAATCCTAGAAATAAAATTCAAATTAGTCTTTGAAATTTTTATAATGGGGACAAAAATACCACAAACTACCTCTTAAAAAAATCAAGGACTATTTTGGGTTTTATTTTTGTCATGACTATATTGACCCGTACGAAATTTGTGAAAGACAAAAATAGATCTACTGTCTTTTTATTATTAGAAGACAATTAATTGTAAAGCACGTACCTTTCTTTTGCTCTATTTTACAACTTAGAATTTCATTATATTTTTATGGAAAATGTTAACCGGTGCCCCCAGGGCACTCGTTAAGGAAGCAAATATTATAGTAATAACACATTGAAATTTGTGCATTCAACTCATTAAAAGTCTAAAAAGTATTATTTTTAATTTAAAACTTTCTTTTTTTAGTTACCTTAACCCGTGTCCCGGGGCACCGGTTAACATGACCCTATTTTTATTACTTGTAAATATATTGATTGAACTAAATTGAACTGAGTCGAAATCCGAATTGCAATTGGTTCAATCCTTTTTTTTAGTGAACTGAGTATTTTCTGCATGCAACTGCAGAGATCAATCCATCAAACTGAGTATGACCGTAATCTATACTATATATAGAAAAAATAGCTTGTTTTGACTCTTTTGGGCTGACTTTTTTTCTTCTTCTAAAATTACCCTCAACTTTCAACACAAATAACACATATAACAAATAGATAAGAGTTCCTTAAAAAAACAAATAGATAAGAGTAAATTCAAATATTAAGATAAATATATATATATATATATATATATATATATATATATATATATATATATATATATATATATATATGTCCAATTTTTTTTTCCTTTATCATTTAAAAAGTATAACAAACTAGATGGGTATATTTATACTTACTTTTTCATTATCTCAATTATACCCTTAAACAACTTTTTATATAATAAAGATTGTTGTTGGTGTCATTAGAAAAAATAAGAATTTAGATTATATTTTTTTGTTATATTGTTGGAGTCATTGAAATAGATAATCATAGTTAGTTTGGTTTGTTATAACTTGAAAGCAACAAACATTTATATTTTTAGTTTGAATCAAAATCAAAATTCCATAAAAGAAACACCGTTCATAATTTTCAACGTTAACGCAATAAAAAGATCGGAAAGACGGACACGTGACTGTCCGTCTTTTCGCTAGTAAATGATAAAGCTCTTTCAAGAGAATTTAACACTAATGCATTTTTATGTTAAACTAAAAAAAAATCTTGTCATCAAGTGTTTTTGATCAATCCATTTTTATTTGTTTCTTTATGTATTAGGCATCCAATTCAAATACGGTTTAAATAAATGTACATATTGAATATGTGTGTATATAATATATATGTCATGTGTTTTATTTCAAAAAAAGAAATATGTCATGTGTTTTCATGATGTGACAATTTAAATGCATACAATTTATATATATATATATATATATATATATATATATATATATATATATATATATATATATAAATATGTCATGTGTTATAGAGTCCTACATCGGATAAGAGATGACCTGACAATGTATTTATAAGTGGGGGCAATCATCACCTCACAAAAACGTCGGTTTTGTGGGGTTGTGTTAGACCCAACCATGATTTCTAAGATGATATCTTGGGCCACCTGCTATTAGGTTTCCGCTATCGGGCCACCCACCATTTATGTCCACGAACCAAGCCCAATAGTGCTGGTCGTGAGGGGTGTGTTAAAAGTCTCACATCAGATAAGAGATGACCTGATAATGTGTTTATAAGTGGAGGCAATCCTCACCTCACAAGCCGGTTATAGAAATATCGTACAATCAAATTTTGATTCAATTTTTAAAACATGGGCAATTGGAAAAGCAAAAACTACAATGATTCGCTTGATATAAACCACAAAGTTTTTCAGAGGAAAAGAACACACCATGTTACATGGATGGATGGGTTCAATTTGGAGACGAATGCTTTTGGGAAACAAAAGATTTGCAAAAAAGAATAAACAATGTGACGAAGAATTTCATTATATATATGCACGTGTATATATATTTATTTTTTGATAAAATTCATTATAATTTTTTTGGATAGGCAATATTTGTCACTACATATTAAAACTGGAGAGGCCCTAAAAAAACTTAAGGTTCTTTAAAAGGGTAAGAGTGGAACTGGTCATTTATAAGTAATTGATCATGATTCACATATTCGATTATCTTTGAATTATAATCAAATTAGTACAATTTATATTTTTTATTATAATTTGTACGTACCATTATAATAATGATAGCCAAATATAAGCGTATTATATTACATTTTTTTGACAAAGGTATTATATTACATTAGATGCTAACCCGCGCAGCGCGCAGGTACATTGAACTTTAAAATATTAGTGAGTCCAAATAAGTAACAAATCTTTTAAATATATATACATATGGGCAGAAAAAGTTTTATACTCTTAACAAATTACAATCGATCATCAATCATACTTGTAATTCTAGAAGTTGTTATGAATAAAATCAAAAGTTTTTAATGATCATAATTAACTGACAATGTAAAAGGCTTTAGACTGACCGTGTATGTGAATCAAATCATATATGATTTATAATAACGATTTAACATGACTTGAGTTGCTCTAAAAAATTTGCATGCTCATTTCATGCAAAATAAAAAGATTAAACCATTATACTAATGTTGCCTTTATTAATCTCTTAAAGGATGAAGTCAATTTCTACTCATGTAGATTGTAAAGAAGATTCAACCCTCCAATTGAACTATAAAATGGTCTTAATATGTCAAATATACAGTATCGATAATAAGATTAGCCTTCATTATTGGATGGAGAATAGCCTATAGTTATATACATTATGGATTCCATAGTTATAGATGCTTTTCAAGAAAATCAAAATGTATCAATAGTAAAACCAAAAACAACAGACTGAACTTGTTTTTTTTTGTTTTGTTTTGTTTTTCTAACCATAGAATATCTTTTGCTATTGAGCAATAGTATAGGTCCCTTTCGATATATAAAAAAATCAAAACCTAAACTTCATAATAATAAACAAAAATTAAAGATTGTTTGCTCGATCCAGATAAAAGCAAAGGTACTGCAGTAAGACAAGTGAAGATCAAATTTGTTGCAAGAGTTGCATCCTTCATTCTCTCAGTGTTATTCAAAGTTTATATAATTTTGGTCATGTAATATTCAACCGACACTGTTTGAAAAATGATAATTCCACAATAAAAAAGAATGGTAGACATCCAAAACTTGTTTAAACGTTAAGAGAGATGGAAACAAAGAATGATCTGATATGTTGTTGATGTGATAAAAAAAGAGAGATAAATAGAAAATATGATGTTGAATGAGTGTATGAAATTTAGGTGTCGAAATATATTAGTTCTACGATATATTCTTTACCGTCTTGGTTCTAGTACTTTTTCTTATATATATATATATATATATATATATATATATATATATATATACTGGGAATTAATGTGGTAAGCTACTAAATAAGTGCAAGAAAGAAACATCATCACATCACTGAACTTATGGAGAAAAAAGTATTTTCTCCTCTACTTCTATACAGAGAGTTCAAGCCACACCTGATCATGGTCTTAGCCCAAGTTGGCTATACCTTCTTATATTTTATCACTCAAGCTTCCTTCAATCATGGAATGAGTCCTTATGTTTATGTTACCTATCGGCACGTTGTCGCCGGGGTTGTGATGTTTCCTTTTGCATACTTTCTGGAGAGGTACATGTACATTTCTCTTCTGAATGAGTATTTAGTGTGGTAGTCTCCATTTGCCATGATTTGCTTCATGGAGGATTTGATGAGTGTGCATCAATATTTGAGCTACCTTATCAATCTCTTGTTGCATTTAAATTCTTAGTCATTTCAATTAATCTGTTTGTTTCAAATGAATAATTGAATATTGTATAATCATTATGATAGAATATTCTCACTTATCTGATAACAATTGTTTTTGCTGTTTTTCTTGCAGAAAAGTAAGACCGAAGCTGACTTTTGCTCTTTTTATGGAAATCTTTGTGCTTTCATTGTTGGGGTAAGAATAAATAAAAAAATGTATGTTATTACACTCTATGAAAATATGGAAACATAATTTGTATAATTTAAAAATATGGCAGGATCACCATGGCACTCAATTTGTATTTTGCAAGCTTAAAGTATACTTCTCCAACTTTTCTTGCTTCCATGTTCAACACTATAGCTTCCATTACCTTCATTATTGCAGTGGTACTCAGGTTCGCAATTCTTGATATAATGGTTTAATTTAAATTAAATATATCCACTTTTTGTGTCCTTACAAATTACAAAACTAAAAACATGCAGTTTTGTAATTTCTATAAATGAAAAAGTGGATGCTAGATTCTTCAACAAATATTAGTTATCGATAAGGTTGTCAGACTCGTGAGTCTACACAGACTTGAAAAGGGTCCGTAGACTCGATTTGTAGTCTCGACTCGTAAACTCGTACGAGTTTATGAAAAATTAAAAATGACGTTAAAATACTTGCAAGTGACACATAAATGACAAATATATATAACAAAATACCAATTAACAAAAAAAATTCAAATTCCATGACAAACTTGTTAACAAAAAATCTCCATAATAAAGCTAGTAAATTTGCAAAAGTAAGTAGATAGTGTCCTAGTTCCTTCTCAATTGGCTACTACATAAAGAAAAAAAAACATAAAACATATACGATAATGTCTTCAAACATCCAAAGCTCCAATGAAATCTTGCCCATCATCAAAATCACCACCACCATCGTCATCATCATCGTCACCATCATCTTCACCAACATCCTGACCATCATCGTCAACATCATTATCAAATTATGCTCCAGATGAAACACCTTCATCATTAACTGAACTTGGGTTGCTTGAGCTTCCATTTAAATCAACATTGCCACCACGACCACCACTTTCCACAACATTAGTAACAACATCAGCTCCCAAAACATTGTTAACATTAACATCAGCTTGCTCAACATTGTCATGATTTTGCATTTTCACAACATTCTCTTCATTAGCATCTTCAGTTATTCACTCATCATCAAAATTAATATCTTCAAGTGAAAGAACAAAACTTTTTGCTTTTCCTTTTCTACTTGCCAGTTTCAAATTATACATGACATAAATGCCATTCATCTTTTTTTGATGCAACCTATTTCTAGGTTTTTTCTATTCACATTTTATGTTTGATTTGAAATTTGGGCTGTATTTTGAGTTTTTTTTTTCAAAAAGTAGAAATAAAAAACTGCTTTTTAAAAAATGTTCATGGACTCGGTAAACTCATCTTAGACTCGCGAGTCTATGCGAGTCTGTACGAGTTTACATGAGTCTACCGAGTCTACCACAAAAATGATTCTATGCCCGAGTCTACTCGTTTTTGCCTTCTAGACTCGTAAACTCGTATAGACTCGTGAGTCTACTTGCGAGTTTGACAACCATGGTTATCGATAAGGCCAGCGAATGTATATATACGCCGTCTCTTAATATATGTGTGTGTGTGTGTGTGTGTGTATATATATATATATAGACACACACTAAAACAAATTTAACCTATTGATTTTGGAGTATTTGTAATTTTTATTTTATCTATAAGAGAGTTGACTTGAATGCAGGATTGAGGTTATTGATCTTAGAAATCCACGTAGCATAGCAAAAGTACTTGGGACCTTGATATCTTTAGCTGGTGTTTTGACCATGACACTCTACAAGGGACCTGTTATGAGAAACTTGTGGCATCCTCTAATCCATATTATTCAACCAAAAAGTTCTTCTATCAATGAGAGTGGATTAAAGGGTTCACTTCTTACAGTCTCATGTTGTGCCACAATGTCTATATGGTACATTATGCAGGTTCTCACCTTAACTCATAACTAGTTTTTAGCTTGCAAATACTATTAAGTATTTTAAAGGAATTGAAAGTGCAAAATTTTGTATTATATATATTGAATGATGCATTTTTCCATTTTTTTCTTTTAACCGTATCCTATTGATACTTGTTAGCATACATTCTTATAAGTTTTATATGAACATTTTATATACACATCCGATAATAACACAATCTCTTTTTGCTGTTTGAATGTGTTTTGTTAAACAAAAACACAATTTTTTTCTTATCTAGTTATATATTTTCAGAATTATGTGTGATTTTTTTACAAATGTGTGGTGATTAAAGTTCCTCTTAATAGTTTAAATAAATTATTATAACTCTAATATCTTTGTAATTGGAAATTTAGGCATCCACTCTAAAAAGATACCCTGCTCAATTATCACTCACTACATGGATGTGCTTTATTGGAGCAACACAATCAGCTGTTTTCACAATGATAGTAGAACATAATAAACCTTCAGCATGGATTATAGGACTCAACATTGACCTGTGGTCCATAATATATGGGGTTAAGTATTATACAAGTAAAATGTCTTTGTAAAAAAGTACTACCAAATCTAATGTTCTAACATTATGCATCAATCATTCAATATTAATTACAGGGAATTGTTGGTGGTGGTTTGTTGATCTACATTCAATTATGGTGCACTGAGAAAAAAGGGCCTGTTTTTGTCACTGTATTTAACCCTCTTTGTACTATATTTGTGGCAATACTAGCATACTTCGTCCTTGGTGAAAAACTTTATCTGGGCAGGTAAAACTTTTAACAGCGACAATGTATTAAAGTTAAACTCTTCTAAAAATTTCTACTATGAATATGTAGTAAGTGGACATGTTTTTCATAGATAATAACATTATTTTTTTTTAGCATAATTTTAGTTCTAAAATTTGGTTGTAATTCTTTAGCATCATAGGTGCATTTATTGTCATCATGGGTTTGTATCTGTTGCTGTGGGGGAAAGAAGGTGACAAAGAGGTTGATTTCAAGACCAAAGTTAAATGGCAGTACAAAAATGGAGAAGGAGACCTAGAAGAATGCTGAATATAGCATGTAACTTTAGTTGGAAAGGTAGTAGAGGTGTTCATCCAAGTATGAATAGAATAAAATTTGCACATCATGAGGATTTGTAGGTTTATTCTGGCTATAATATATACGTTTTTGTAACCTATGTGGCCATTTAGACAAATCAGTACATGGTTATTAGTATCTTACGAGACAGTAGCTGAATGTCGATTTGATATTAAACAGAACTCAATCGATGCGAATTTCTAGTATGTATATATTTTGAACATCTCATCTTGAATCTTGGTTTATTATATAGATGAATCTCATCTTGAATCTTGGTTTAGTATATGGAAAATCCTTATCTACTACGATGAATAGATAGAAATCACTGTCTAAATGGCAAGTTAAACAATATTTAGGCAATGATTTATATCTATTCATCGTAATAGATAAACTTATGCAAGACCATTGAATCTATCGGTGAAACACCAACGCATAATTTTTCACTCCTTTTCTTCATTTTCTACCTTCAACTTCTTCTCATTCTTCATAAAAAAACCCAGATTTTTTTTTCTTTCACTTCTTCTTGGTTTTCTCTATGGAAACTTCTTCACTCCCAAGTTTATTTAAAATAACCTTTGTTTCACGCAGTCTGGCGGCATAGTCCTTTTTCCAACCTTCAAACATTTGTTTTAGCCTTCTAAGTTCTCGGTCTGGATTCAAACTTGCTTCAATTTGACCAGATTTTACCTCAACCAAGAACTTGGCATCATCGCCAAATACTTGACTCCTTTGCTCTAATTCTTCAGCGAGCCGACTTATAACGCTCAAACAAGCACTCACAGATCTTGTTCCACTGCTTTCTTGGTGCCTGTGAAGTTGATTTTTTTTTTTTCTGAATTGGGAAATTGAAATTGAAATTGTAGATGAGACAATTCGATCTGGAAAAAAATTCATATATTCCTTCAAAAAAAATTATGGGTTTTTATTTATGAAGAATGAGAAGAAGTTGAAGGTAGAAGATGAAGAAAAGGAGTGAAAAATTATGTTTTGGTGTTTCACCGATAGATTCAATGGTCTTGCATGACCGTCTTGCATGACCTAAGGGTCTGTTTTGTTTTAAAATGATCAAATGGTTAAAATTAAATCAATTAGTAAGGTCTACGATGGACCACCTACAATGTTGGCCCACCTTAGACATTTTAAGTTAAAATTAACAGAGTGAGACTAAATTGGCAAACGGAGATACAATTAAGGGACCAAAACGAAACTTTTTATTAATTAAGGGACCAAAACGAAACTTAGAAATTAATTAAGGGACCAAATGTGCAATTAAGCCTTTGTTTTATTAATACTTGAATAAGTTTAGCTTTCAACTTTTCTCTAATTACAGGACAATCAATCTCTATGTGTTTACTTTTGTTGTTGTCATGCAAATTTTGGTGCCGATTCGCTCTCAGCTCACTTTCAGCTCACCAAGCATCTTGCCCAAAAACACTTGAACTTCTCTGACGTTTCTAGCTTCTTGCTCGACTTGGCTCGCCCAACAAATTTCCTTGTACTCGAATTCTTTGTTGCCTTGTGAATCAAGTCAAAAACCTACAAAAAGTGATGGAAACTCGACAATAGCAGCTTACTAGCATAAAACTAATAAATTGGGGTTTTTTTTACAAAGATTACTTGCAAACGAAGTTAATAAGTGCAATGTAATTTAACATGATTTTGGCATTTATCAACTACGTGTAGAAAGAGGGGTGCAATCCCAAGACAGAGTAACCAATTTCCTGCTATCCATAATACCTGGCCAAACAAAGTTTTTGATTCATTTGTCTAGATGTTTCAATAATCTTAAAGGCCAAGCCGTGAATAACTGACTTTACAAGTTTAACCCTACCCATCAAAGAGAGTAATTGACCTTTTCCAAGTGACAAATTTGGTTTTAATTTTATCTTCAATGGATCGAAGATGAATAGTACGAGGCTTGCCCTTAAAGATAGGAACCTCATAATATTTAGTGAGAGAATGAAATCTAGTTTGACATAATGTGGCTCTTACAAAAATTTACACTTTATGGGACTATAATCAGACCAAAGTTAGCTCCATATTCTTCGAGCATCAGGTGGATGGAACTAACATTTATTTGAGTAGCTTTAAAAAATGTTTTTATTTAAAAGCCAAAGTTTGCAATCTTCCCTCAATTTACTAAAACTTGTGGCTCTGGAAACATACACGAGGCACTTGGTGGTATTCTTTAATTAATTTGGTGTATGCTTAAAGGAACACCACTAAATTTGAAATACGTTATTATTTATTTTAGTAGTAAAAATGAACCACATCTTTTTAAGTGGAACTTAGTGGCAAATAAACGAGAATATAAAAATATTTTAAATTAGTTGTAAAACTGAATCATCATGTTGTTAAGTGGAACTCAGCACCAAATAAATGATAACATGCAAAAATATTTTAAATTAGTAGTAAAAGTTAATCACCATGTTGTTAAGCAAGACCGTCTCATAATACTGAGGCCTAAAACAAACTCTAAAAACGAGACCATGAATTTTTTTTAATAAAATAATTATTTAGTGTAAATTTTATTTTTTAGGCTTTTTGAAATGTAAAATTGTTTATTAAATTATTATAATCTATTTTATTTAACATTAATTTTTTTTTGAATAGATAATAAAGTCGAACCAAGAGATAATTGTGAGACCGAGAGTAACAGACGAAGAGAAAGACAGTAGACAAACGTTAAAAAAGAAGTGTGAATCGCAACATTAACAAAGGAAACTACAAACATGAATCATAAAAAATTGCAATATTGCAACAGAGACATACATATTAACTCAATACTAACACCATAATTAAGATTTGAATCACAAAATTCAAATTTCCGTGGAAACCGCAAATGTAAAAAGATGTTGTTATCTCATTACAAGTAAGTATATATACATACACACTAGTTAAAAAATAAATAAAGTTTGAGGTCTAAAGCAAATGTTTAATTGGCCTAATGGTTGTGACGGGCCCTGTTGTTAAGTAGAACTCTGCACCAAATTAACCGTATCAAACATGATAATTCACATTATATACTCTACTACTGTCTTGGATTCTAGTACTGTTTTATAAATGTCTATTCAAAAGTCCTAGTCATGAATTTGATTACATCTCGTAATGGGAATTTAATATAGAACATGGTACCATTTATAATGCATTTTGGAATCACATTCAATTAATTAATTAATCCCATCAATTAAGTTATATATATAATGTGCATGTGGTGTGCTTCTAAATAAGTGCAACAAAGAAGTTCATAATTTAACAAATGGGGCAAAAAATATTTTCTCCTCTGAGAGAGTTCAAGCCACACCTGCTCATGGTCTTGACCCAAGTGGGATATACCTTAGGATATTTTATCACTGAAACTTCATTCAATCATGGACTGAGTCCTTATGTTTATGTTACATATCGGAATGTCGTGGCTGGGGTTGTGATGTTCCCTTTTGCATACTTTCTAGAGAGGTACATGCATACTTCTCTTCAAATGATTCGAGTTCTTAGTTTGTGTTTATACCAACGCTGATTTTGAATGAGCTTGATTTTGTAAAGTTTATTAGTATTTTGTCCCGTGCAACACACCATAGGGAGATAGTTTTTAAAGTCATATACATATTGCATTTTCATATCGAAAAAGTTAATAAGGTCCTTTAAGTTTAACGTTTTTACCTTATTAATATTTTTAGTTTTAAATTGGTAGTTTATGTCAGTAACCGTGTTCACCTAGTACTTTAAGTCATAAAAAATATGCACTTATCCTCTTTCCATCAAACTCATTTGATAAGTGCTTATGTGGACGTTTATTGCTAAGTTGGTAGGTCCAAATATATTGCTCTCAAAACTAAGGTTCATAGGTGTATTATTTTATCTTAGTTTGAAACAAAATTGATCGATTAATTAATTTATAATGTTGTTGTTGAAATATTTACCTGTAAATGAATTGGGAAACAGAACGTAAGAAGAAAATATATGTAAGTAATCATATTTTGTGTTATAAACACTTTTTTAGACCTTTCATCTCAATGTTAGTTAAATGGTCGTCATGTAAACATTTTTTTAACAAAGTTGGATGAAAAAAAATACTCATTTGTTACAAAAACAAATTAAAGTACCAACAAAAAGGATCAATTTACAACTAAAAAAACTAAAAGCATTAGTTTGATACAAATGTTAAACTTAAATGACCACAAATGTATTTGGCCAAATTAATAACTATTGTACTTTCATAGCAACTGATTGTTAGTACCTAATATTGTGTGTGGTGGTATGATTAGATTGAATTAATTAATTTGTTTGTTTCAGACGAACCATTGAATTTGGTATGATCATAGATGATTGAACCAAGGTTGTAAATAGCGGTCGCAGTCGAGGTTGCGTTAATAATCTTGTGATTTCGGTTGTTACCGATGTTGCGTTATGTATTATAGTCATCACGGTGTGAATTAATCACAACATTGCACAAACCTTATTAAAAAGGCTTATTCAAGCCACCGATCCCTTAACTTAATTGTTTGTCTCAAAATGATCCCCTAACTTTTATTTGTCTCAAAATTGGTCCCCTAAGTTTCCATTCGTTACATGTTTAAGTCCTTTCTGTTAGTTTCCATGAGAAAACGTTAGTGACTTGAGTCTGAAGTCAGAGTCTGAGGTCAGAGTCTGAGGTCATAACTTAACGTTTTCTCATGGAAACTAACAGAAAGGACTTAAACATGTAACAGATGGAAACTTAGGGGACCAATTTTGAGACAAATAAAAGTTAGGGGACCATTTTGAGACAAACAATTAAGTTAAGGGACCGGTGGCATGAATAAGCCTAAAATTATTTATGCTATCTTATTATGTATAAGATTTTTTTTTGTGAGAGATGCAATGTATAATACTTAATTTCTCGTTTCTTCATAATTTCATGATATAATTATTTTCATAATTTTGTAATGAATTTGTTTCTTCTAAAAATCAAATTAACCATTAATAAATTCAGGTTTTTTTTTAAAGGAAAATTCAGGTTTTAATGTTGTTATAAGAGACAAGGACGTAAAAAATCCAAACAATACAATTATTTTTTTCCCTACTATCTGCCAAAGTCGTAATGGCGTTTCGTCGGAGCATAATGACATTTTATCGCGCCCGTTTCTTTGCTCATTGTTAAAATGGAGAAAAACAGTAACCACTACCAGCTTTACCTTTATGTGGCGACTTTTTTCGCGGTGGCGGATCCATTTTTAAAACCTTGAATAGAACATTGATCACAATTGTACTGGTTGTTTTTCATGCAGAAGTGCAAGACCAAAGCTGACATTTGCTCTTTTTATGGAAATTTTTCTCCTTTCAGCGTTCGGGTAAGGACAAATAAAAAGAGATTATGCTATTGCATTGGTATATAAATAGGGAAACATAATTTGTTTAATTTTAAAAAAATATTGCAGGTTCTGTTTGTCTCTCAATCTGTACTTTGCAAGCTTGAAGTACACTTCTCCAACCTTTCTTTCTTCCATGGACAACACCGTAGCTTCCCTTACCTTCATTTTTGCGGTGGCATTCAGGTTCGCAATTCTTACTAAGAAGCACTCTGACTGATACCAGACACTATATTGATGTTTCGACATCGATAATAATTATAAAAAAAACAATTAATTGAATATAATTACAGGGTGTTGATGTCGAACATTGACATGTGTTTGACACCGATGTATGTCGAACAACGATTCTTTATATAATGGTTTAACTTAAATATTTTTAGTCCTATAAAATTTGCACACCTTTTGCTTTTAGTTTTTGTACTCACTTTTCCATCCTCACTTGTTGGGATTTAGAGAAGAAATTAAACAAGACTTATTACATCTAAAAACTGAAACATATATTTTCTTCCTTCAAACAAGCTTTAAATACAAGAAATTCATAGTCTGAAGTAAATAAAAGAAAACTACCTATAAATTTGTAACCTCCCTTGGTCATAACCACAGGAACACAACAATAAAGTCTAATAATAGGTTCTGATCCATATTCTCAACAAACGGCACACTTTTGCTCCCTTGCACGCATTTAGTCCTTCCTTAGACGCTAAAAACGTGTATTTTTTTGTAATTTGTAGAGATCTAATAGTGAATATATTACGGGGACTAAAAATAAATTTGAGATGATTAAAAAGACTAAAACGTAGTCTAATAGTGATTTTGGAGTATTTGTAATTTTTATTTCATCTATAAGAGAGTTGACTAAATGCAGGTTTGAGGTTATTGACTTTCAAAATCCACGTGGCATAGCCAAAGTACTTGGGACATTGATATCCTTAGCTGGTGTTACGACCATGACACTATACAAAGGACCTACGATGAGAAATTTGTGGCGTCCTCTAATCCATATTCAACCAAAAAGTGCTCCTATCAATGAGACTGGGTTGAAGGGTTCAATTATTACAGTTACATGTTGTGTCACATTGTCCATCTGGTACATTATGCAGGTTATCATCTTAACTCATGACAAATTTTTACCTAGAAAATGGTGATAACTATTTTAAAGGAATTGATTAAGGAATAAAAAATAGAAAATCTTCATTAAAAGCACAACATTTGCATTATATATGTATTGAATGATCCATTTTTCTATAATTTTTTTTTTTGAATTTTTAAAGATATATTGTAATTGGAAATTCAGGCATCCACTCTGAAAAGATACCCAGCACAATTATCACTCACTGCATGGATGTGCTTTATTGGAGCAGCACAATCAGCTGTTTTCACAATGATAGCAGAACATGATAATCCTTCAGCTTGGATTATAGGACTCAACATTGACTTGTGGTCCACAATATATGGGGTTAAGTGTCATAGCAATTACAATGAATTTATAAAAAAAAGTACTGCCAAATCTTAAAATTCTAACGTTATATATCAATCATTATCAATGACAGGGAATTGTTGTTGGTGGTTTGTTGATATACATTCTACTATGGTGCACTGAGAAAAAAGGGCCAGTTTTTGTCACAATGTTTAACCCTCTTTGTACCATATTTGTGACAATTCTAGCATACTTCGTCCTTGGTGAAAAACTTTATCTGGGCAGGTAAACCGTTTACACTGACAATGTATCAATGTTAAACTCTTCTAAAAATTACGACTATGAATACGTAGTTAGTGGACACGTTTTTCTTCGAAATGTAACATTATTTTTTAGCATAATAATATTTCTGAAACTTGCTTCTCATTAAATTTTCAGCATCATAGGTGGTTTTATTGTGATCATGGGTTTGTATCTGTTGCTGTGGGGGAAAGAAGGTGACAAAGAAGTTGATTTCAAGACCAAAGTTAAAAGGCAGTACAATAGTGGAGATGGAGGAGACGTAGAAGAATGCAGAATATAGCAAGTAACTTTAGCTGTAAAGGTAGTAGAGATGTACATCCAAGTGTGAATAGAATAAAATTTGCACATCATGAGGATTTAATTTGTAGGTTTATTCTGGCTAAAATATATACGTTGTGTGTAAAACAAGTTCAGAAAGTTCGTTTTCAGCTACCTGTTTTACAAGACAAAAATTTAGTCTATACCAGAATTTTATAACCTAGGTGGCCACTTAGGTAAATCCTTTACATTACATGGTTTTCAGTATCTTCCGATATATATTACTCGTAGTGGCTTAGGGAATCCATCAGCTAGCTAGTTGGGAATTGCTGGGCATAAGAAGTAAAACAATGAACTTAACTTGCAACTTTTCTCTCATTACATGTCAATCCAGGTCTATGTGTTTACTTCTTTCTTGGAATGTAGGGTTATGAACTGGTTAAATAGCATATCTGCTATCACAATACACAAAATTTAGGGTAGAAAAATTAATTCTGAAGTCCTTGAAGAAGTATTGATGCCATTGAATCTCATATCTCAAGGAAACTAAAATGAAGATGAAAGCTTAGACCTTAGAGTGACATTCATTGCCCACTAGCTTGCTTTAAACCATATAAAGCAGGGCGTAAGGACATGTAGATTTCTTCATTTAAATCCCCGTAGAGAAAAGCATTGTTGACATCTAATTGTTTTAGATGCTAACTTTTAATCGAAGCTAAATCCAATAAAACTCTAAATCCAATAAAACTCTAAATGTGGTGATTTTAACAATTGGAGAGAAAATATCAAACTAGTGTATCCCCTCCTTAAATGAAGTCATTTAACTCTAGTCACTAGCCTACTTGACAAAAAAAAATACTTGACCTTATAAAGCTTATATGAGAGGTTTAGGGCTTCGTAATTTGCATTTTATGAATGACAAATATTTATTTTTAAAACACAGCTTTTTTACACCTTTTTAATATAAAAAAATATAAAAAACTGTTTTATGAAGGAAAAAAATGAATTGATGTTTTATGAATAAAAAAATTTAGCAACAATATATTTCTCATATAGAAATTCCTAAAAAAATTGATAATTTTTTAATATTTTCATTTCTATAAATTAATACGAATTCTTTAAAGTTATTTAAAAAAACTCACCTCAATCCATATTTTTTTTAGTTCAAAAGTCAACGAGAGATATATGTATTATGTACCTAATTTTTGTTTGAAAATGAAAGATAGCATAAAATTAATACACGGTCAAAATTAAGAAAAATAGTCTCCAATTGCCTTAGATGGTTAGAAGCTGACAATACTTGTAGTCCATAAGTAGTTTCTAGAATTTCCAAAAGAATTAAATTATATGTTCTCTCTCTTCAAAAATATAAATAAAAATGTTAGCATGTAAGATATTGTTTGATTCGTCTAGATAAATATTTTTAAAATATCAAATTTTTATAATATTTTATTATATATAATTAAAAAATATTAATAGCGAGTCAAAGTCATATTTTAGAAAGTGTAAAGTGATTGACTACAATGTATATTTAGAAACGAATATAGTACAATGTAAAACAATGGTGACACAATTGAAGATAAGGGCTATCAACACACTCTCTATGTGGTATATGTTTAAGACACTATATTTAATCGATTAAAATTCATATAAATTCCACAAAGAATGAACATAATTTGGTGGGTTCTGTAAAAAAGAGTGTTATTAAAATATATTTTTATGTTAATTCGTAAAGATAAACTTATGTTAATTTATAAAAATTGTTTTGTATAAACTCATAAATAAACTATTTATGACGCATTATTATTCTTTATTGAATAATGACCGCCATGTCATTGTGCGGGACCCGCGTTGGTCACTTTCATTTAGGGATGACAATGGGTACCTAATGGGCAGGGTACTATAGTGACCCTCTCCATACCCGCGTTTGTAAAAAATGCTCATATCCGAGCTCCTACACTCGTGGACAACAACTTTAGTGTCATAAAATAGGACACCAGCAGCAGGATCGTAAAATAGTACGAATCGTAAAATTTAGGCAAATAAAAAACATCCAAAATATCCCTAAAAAATTGTACACCAGCAGATGGATCAGTTATTGTATTAAGTCGTGTTTAGGTTTAGGTTTAGGCTTAAGTAGCTAAATAAATTAATTTATTGTACACCAAAAATAAATAAATTATTTATCATATTATATAAATAAGTATATGTGGATTGCGGGGCTGGACAATATAGTACCTGATCAAAAATGGACTAATGTAAGACTCTGATCCCCGAGACTACTAATTAAACGATAAATCATACAATTCAACGAATCAGGATATTACAAATCATCATTTAACTCATACAAATTTCTCATAATAAAAATTTCATCAACAATATTCACAGCACAACGGAAAATAATCATCTCACTAAATATCATCTCGGGTCTCATCATAAAAATCTTGAAATAAATACATCAACAATCAAAAGTAGAATAATATAATCACAAAATTCCTAGATCAGAACACCTAATCTAGACATCTGCAAAGCAACATAAATGGAGTAGGCGTAAGCCATCCTCAGCACAACTCACCAAGCAATCTACTCCTCAACTTGCAAGTCTACACCACGAGGGTGAGGCGACAACAAAGCCACTGGATGGTAAGATATACGTTCATAAATAGGATATAATAAACACATGTAAGTTCAGGCAAAAACATCAACAACATATAAGTACCTAACATACATAAAGCCTGGTTACAAATACACACAATTATATTGCATTCAACTTAATATACCCGATTATCATCTTACCACATTCATATCACCTTCTTAAATTACCAACAGTTAATTCATCAACACTTTAACAACAAGGTACTTAAAACATACATAGCATATTATCATCAACAAGATCATCATCCTCATTTGCATCAACAACTCAACTATAAATCATTCACAATCTCACACATTCTTCAATTAGACATTTACCACTTAAATGCAAAAATTCACACCAAAACATTACCAAACACGACTCAAGTGCATGTAATGCGCCTAACACGACTCTACATGCATGTGGTACCATAGTGATCTTAAATCACCCAACTATAAATAGTGATCTTAAATCACCCAACTATAAATAGTGATCTTAAATCACTCAACTATAAATCTTGATCTTAAATCAAGCAACTATAAATCTTGATCTTAAATCAAGCAACTATCGATTGTCCATGAATGCATGGATGTTCACTCACGTATGGACTCGACAATGCACACAACTATAAATCATGATCTTAAATCATGCAACTTTCACGACTATCATTTGGATTATCAAATCAATACATCCACACAATTCATGTTATCACCACAATTATCATCATCACATCATATTAATGCATTCAACAAGTTTAATCATCGTCATATCATAAATAACATGTTTACATTCTTCAACAATCACAAAGTTCGCATTTCATGATTAAATCACGTGAGTTGCATTAATCCATCATTCATTCGCTTTATAATCATAGTACAACATCATTCACACTTTCATAATCAATTATCATGTTCTCAAACATTTCACGGCTTAAATCAAAGATAGTTCTCATGTTAAAATCACAATTTTCCAATTCTAACTCATCCTTAATCATACACCATGTTAATCAACCTTAATCATCATAATTGAACACCCATTGATCAAGTTTAGGGGTTTGGGACCCAAACACATGCATTAGAACCTTTAAAAATAAAAAAAATGAAGCTCCAAGCTACAGGGAAAAACGCACGGCCGTGCTCAAATTAAAATGTCAATGTCGTAACTTACGCACGGTCCGTGCGTCTGGGACGCACGATTGTGCATTTTGCACAGACAATGAAAACTGATTTTTCTTCGTTTTTCGGCTCGGAAAATCTAATTTTTAACGACATCATTCGATCCCAAACTCACCAAACTCGATCCAAAACATTAATTAATAAAATATGGTTCAAACTCAAGTTAAACAACTCATTTTATAATCACTTTTCATCAAAATCATTATGCTTGCACTTAATTTCAAACTTTGTCTCTAAATAACATTTTCACCAACAACTCATCAACAATCATGGATTAACAACAGTAACAGCAATTCTTTCATGTTACACATAATCAAAATCACCTAATTCAATCATGTCAACCACAACTTATTTAATCCAACATCAACTTAATCATTTTCATGCAATTAAGCTATTTCATCAAACATAACAACAACAACCCAATTCACCACCAAACACATAATCAACATAATCTCATTCATACTTTTCATATAGTCATAGCAGCAACTTAATCAACAATAACAACTTATTCAAATTCACTTAATTAAGCAATTTCCCATGGACATAGCAATAATCACTTAAACCACAACTTATTCAACACAACTCCATGATTTCTCAAACAAAACACATACCCATGCTCAAAATTAACTTGTTAACAAACAAACATCATCCAATTATCATGCCATTCATCAAAGTCACCAAAATTCACCAAGTTATCATTTTTGAAATTCCTGGCAACCTGACTGAAATATGCTGTGCACAATGATGGCACAACTGTCCGAGCGCGTGTCTACTCAGAACAATAATTAAAATAGCGCAACGTAACAAAGCACAAATAAAAAGGAACACAGCGGAAATATAAAGTACACAGTGAGTTTGTTAACCCAGTTCGGAGCAACTCTCCTACTCTGGGGGATACCAATCCAGGAATGATTCCACTATTATAGTTCTAGTGAAAAGACCAACGCAGACACACTACTTGACTTTGCACCTAGACCCTACCAGTGGCAACTCTATCTAGGAACTCCTAGATATGAGACCCCGTCTCAATTCCTACGAACAACACACACAGTATTGTTATCAAACACACAAAACATAAAACATAACCAAGAGAAACACACGCTAATAACACATACTCACTCCGTACTTAAAAGCTTAGGAGCAGCTTACAAATTACAACTCAAAACAAACTCAGTCCTTAGCTTGAATCAGGGTGATACAAGCAAGGCTCACAATTAACAAACAAAACCCTAAAAACCTTAAAACACACGCTTTGCTAACACACACGGTTTTTAGTTACCCTACTAGGGTTTGCCTTCACCAATATATAGCACTGAGATACCACGGGTCTGGGCTTCAAAATAGAGCATGGACATTGACCGGTCCAGCTGAAACAATCTTCTAGAAATAATAAAAAGCTTCCAAATATAGAACAATATCTTGGAGAACAAATGGCAAGGCAAATAAAACTTCAAACAAATCTTCAGGCAGATACACGCGCCTTGATCAGCAAGCTAGAGGAAAATAAATCTTCAGGCAAATCTTTGGAAGATTGCGTACACAAATATAAAGCGCTAGCTGGCGCGAAAACACAACTCACGTAATGCTGTTCCATATGCTACCACATCTGTCCCAGCATCTGGCTAGTAGATGTTTTTGCAAAATGTAGCCAATCTACAAAAACCCAACAATCTCCCCCTTTGGCAAAATTTTGGCTAAAACACTCTAGAGCCAGTTCCTTGGGAGATACACAGATAAGTTTCCTTCACGTCAACATAGGCACACAACAAGGAAAGAAAATATCGTAGCAAATAATGAGATTACTTCCACGCGAGAAATAGACAAAGATGACTTGCAAGTAGAATCAGAGGCATGCACCAGATAACACAAACATCTAGCCTCATAGAAACAGCCAGAGAGAAATAAACTCTCATATAGTGGAATCACATAGATAATGGAAAAAATAAATTTCCACACACCAAGAAAAAACTTAAGATAACTCCCCCTCAAAACATGCATGTACCAGTACTCCCCCTCAACATATACTACACTCCCCCTCAACACATGTAACCATACATAATACAAGCTTCAAACTTCAAATTACGCACACAACCAACAGATAGGGCATAAATCTAATGCATTCATTCTACTCCCCCTTTTTAGCCATAAATTCTGACAAACAAACAGATAGGGCATATTCATAGAAAGTGCATAGAGCCATAAAGTGTGCATAGAAATCACCAAGAGTGCATATTACAGACCAGAAGCACACAAGGTGCATAAGAAATCCAGGGTCTTGGCCAACCAACCAAAACAAACACAAAGAATACAGCAACTGAGAACAGGGAAAACATCAGAATCAGAATTCATCAGAGTCAGCGGAGAACTCCTCAGTATCACCAGCAGAAGCATTATTATTCCCTCCTTCTTCTTCATCCTGCTCACCCTCAGCTTCAGATTCAGCCTTCAAGGCTGCAATTATCCTGTCAATTTTCATCTTCCTAGCTCCAAGAGCCACACTAGTCTCAGTCAGATCTGCAATTATTTGTTTTCTAGTGAGCACACCAGACGTCCGGACAGAAGTACCAGCTAAGTCAGCAGCATGTTTCTCAGACAGCAAACTACAATCCAAGGCCATAGGGCCAGACCTCTTACAGGGCTCATCAGTACTGATCAAAATATCTGGGTGCTGCTGAAGCACAATACCACACAGGAGAGTGGGAAAAGCTATAGGAAACTTGATAGCAAAGGACTTAGCATGCTCCAAAACCTGATAATAAATGTAGGCCCCATAATCAAAAGGTGACTTGGTACCAACAGCATAAATCAATTTGGCCAAACCAGAAGCAACTGAGAAGTTAAGAAAAGAATAATGATGGTAGCGTGTGGGAGGTTTGAATAAGGAAGGTTGGAGATAGCTTCCTTGAATTGCGTGCATCAAGCGGTTGAGGAGGGAGAAAATAACTGCTGCACGCCTCCCATAAATTAACTGCTACAATTCCTCAAATAAACAGATCCCTAACTTCCGTCTTAATTTTTCAAATTGATTAGCATCAAGAGCTTTTGTAAAAATATCTGCTAATTGCTCTTCAGTTGAAATATCAAGAGCTTTTGAAATATTTTGAGAGATAAATATGGTATCTTCCATTTGTTTCACTTGAAGACCAAGAAAGAACTTTAGCTCACCTACAAGACTCATCTCAAATTCAGATTGCATTTGCTGAACAAAATGCTCTATCATCTGGTCAGACATTCCTCCAAAGACTATGTCATCTACATATATTTGAGCAATCATCAGCTGTCCATTTTCATCTTTCACAAACAGGGTCTTGTCATTTCCTCCCTTCCTATAGCCATGGTTGATTAGAAACTCAGCAAGTCTCTCATACCAAGCTCTAGGAGCTTGCTTCAGGCCATAGAGAGCTTTCTTCAATTTGTACACATGGTTTGGAAAACTAGGATCAATGAAGCCTTTAGGCTGTTCCACATACACCTCTTCATTTAAGTACCCATTGAGAAAGGCACTCTTGACATCCATCTGATACAACTTGAATTTTAGTATGCATGCAATCCCAAGTAACAATCTAATAGATTCCAACCTAGCTACAGGAGCAAAAGTCTCATCAAAGTCTACACCTTCAATTTGAGAATATCCTTGTGCAACCAGTCTAGCTTTGTTTCTAGTGATAGTACCATTTTCATCAGACTTGTTTTTATAAACCCACTTGGTACCTATGACATTCACATTATCTGGTCTAGAAACTAAGTCCCACACATTACTTCTCTTGAACTGAGTTAATTCTTCTTGCATAGCATTTATCCAGAACTCATCAGTTAGAGCTTCCTTAACATTCTTTGGTTCAAGTTTAGATATAAAGCAAGAATTTGATACCTCATCATAGTTCCTTCTAGTTGTGATCCCTTGGTTGGGGTCGCCAATGACTTGATCTATGGGGTGGTTTTTCTGAACTCTGATAGATGGTCCTTTTTTGGGAGCAGTCTTCTCTGGACCTGTTACTTCAGAATCTTGCTTATTACTTGCTTCATCTTCTTTCTTCTCCTCCTGTAGGTCAGATGCTAAGTCAAATGTCGCATCATCTGTCACAGCATTATTACCTTCATCATCTACAACCACATTTATAGATTCCATCACTGTCTTGGTTCTGGAGTTGTATACTCTATAGGCTCTGCTGTTTGTTGAATAGCCTAGAAAGATTCCCTCTTCACTTTTAGCATCCATCTTTCTTCTTGGTTCCCTGTCAGCTAAAATATAGCACTTACTACCAAACACATGGAAATGCTTCACTGTTGGCTTCCTGTCCTTCCATAGCTCGTACAAGGTTGTAGATGTACCTTTTCTCAAAGTCACTCTATTATGAATATAGCAGGCTGTGTTCATGGCTTCAGCCCAAAAGAAAAATGGCAGCTTCTTTGCATGTAGCATAACCCTGGCAGATTCTTGCAAAGTTCTGTTCTTTCTCTCAACTATCCCATTTTGTTGAGGAGTAATGGGTGCAGAGAACTCATGAAATATTCCTTCAGAAATACAGAAATCAGAGAACTTACCATTCTCAAACTCCTTCCCATGGTCACTTCTGATTCTAACAATTCCACAATCCTTTTCTCTCTGAAGTTGTAAGCAAAGATCCTTGAATTTTTCAAAGGTGTCTGACTTCTCCTTAATGAAATTTATCCATGTATATCTAGAAAAATCATCAACAACAACAAAAGCATACTTCTTACCACCTAAGCTTTCGACTTGCATGGGTCCCATTAAGTCCATGTGTAATAGCTCAAGAACTCTGGATGTGGACAGATGTTGCAGCTTCTGGTGAGGCATCTTGGTCTGTTTTCCTATCTGGCATTCTCCACATATACTTCCTTCCTGAATTTGGAGTTTTGGTAAACCTCTGATGGCTCCTTCAGCAATAGCTTTCTTCATGCTTCTGAGATTCAGATGTCCAAGCTTTTGGTGCCATAGCTTAACTTCATCTTCTTTGGTTATTAGACAAGTAGATAACTTTGCTTTATCTTGAGAAACCCACAAGTAGCAATTGTCCTTTGATCTAACACCTCTCATCAGGATGTCCCCTTCACTGTTAGCAACTAAGCATTCACTCTTAGTAAAGTTGACCTTCATTCCTTGATCGCACAGTTGACTAATACTAATTAAGTTGGCAGTTAACCCTTTCACAAGAAGCACCTTATCAAGTTTGGGTAGACCCTCTTCCACAAGATTTCCTACACCCTTTATTTCTCCTTTGGCTCCATCCCCAAAAGTCACAAAGCTTGTAGCATAAGGCTTAACGTCAGTCAAGTAATTTTTATCACCAGTCATATGTCTGGAACATCCACTGTCAAAGTACCAATCATTTCTGGATGACACTCTCAGAGAAGTATGAGCAATTTGAGCAATCTCATCAGCTTCTGGTTCTATTTTTCTAGGATCCATAGTGTTGCTTGTGAAATTATCATTTTTCTGCTTCCACTGCTTCTTGGTGATCTTTACTGTGGGATCAGGTCTTGGTGAATAGGTCCTGTCTGGGTAACCATGTAATTTGAAACAAAAAGGTCTGATATGTCCTTTTCTTCCACAGTAGTGACATACCCAACCATAATTCCTTCCTTTTGATCTGGGCCTATATCCGGATGCCTGTTGTCTCACCTGATGCTGGGGCATCTGTCTTGACATAGTATGATCATGAGTATTAACAGGTGGCACAAACTGTCTTACTGGTAATTGTTTCTGCTGAGGCATGGAACTGTAGTCAAACCCAATACCTTTAGAATCTCCAGGTTTCTGTCCTATTTCCAGAATTTCGTCTAAAGCATCAGTACCTTTGTTTATCATCCGCAGTTGCTTGTTCATATTGCCAATCTTGGAAGTAAGTAAGATAACCTCATCATTGAGGTCTGAGTTTATTTTCAGAAGTTTGTCTTTCTCAGCTTGCAAGAGAGTAATGGTCCTCTTTTGTTTTTCTAAAGTTCTACAAACTTCCTCACTTTTGAGATATAGCTCCTTGTAAGAATCAGCCAATTCATCATATGTTACCTCTTCATCACTAGATTCATGGTCAGATGTGCACACTCCAGTCAAGGCATTCACATGTTTTGCAGTTTCAGATTCTTCTTCTGATTCATCCTCATCCGTCCAAGACACAGTCATCACCTTCTTTTGTTTCTTCAGATACGTTGCACACTCAGTTCTGATGTGACCAAAACCTTCGCATTCATGGCATTGAACCCCTTTGCTTTGATTGATTTTGTCATCAGTTCTAGGTTTCCTCTGATTGTTGACATTTTCATAGATGCTGCGACTGTTGTCCGGAGCATTTGTCTTAAGGCGTCTGTCCATCCTCTTCACAACTTCATTCAATTGTTTGCCCAACAACACAATAGCTTCAGAGATGCTCTCATCAGTATCTAAATTACTCTCCACATCATCTTCATCAGTGTTGGAGATGAAAGCAATGTTCTTGTCTTTCTTTTCAGATCTTTCATTAGCCTTCAATTCAAAAGTTTGAAGAGATCCAATCAACTCATCAACTTTCATATTTCCAATATCTCGGGCCTCCTCAATAGCACAAACTTTCATATCAAATTTCTTAGGCAGGGACCTGAGGATTTTGCTTACCAATTTTTCATCAGACATCTTCTCCCCCAAGGATTCAAATGTGTTAGCATATTCTAGCACATTCATGTGAAAATCATGAACACTCTCTCCTTCCTTCATTCTCAAATTCTCAAACTGTGTTGTTAGCAGTTGTAGCCTTGACTTCTTGACCTTTTGAGTACCTTCATGAGCTGTTCTTAGGATATCCCAAGCTTCCTTAGCAATAGTACATTGTTTAATCAACCTGAACATGTTCTTGTCTACACCATTAAACAAAGCATTCAGGGCTTTAGAGTTTCCAATAGCTGCAGTGTCTTCTGCTGTAGACCACTCCTCTTCTGGTTTCAACTCATCAGTATCAACATTATTCGCATCTTTTATTTTAGGAGGGACCCATGCCTTGATCACAGCCTTCCAAGCTCTGCTGTCTAGAGATTTCAAGAATGCTGTCATGCGTGATTTCCAAATGTCATAGTTCGACCCATCCAACAAGGGTGGTCTGTTCACCAGTCCTCCTTCTTTATCCATTGAGCCAGAAACTTCTTTCCCTGGAGCTCACCCACACAGAACAGGGTGCCTGCTCTGATGCCAATTGAAATTCCTGGCAACCTGACTGAAATATGCTGTGCACAATGATGGCACAACTGTCCGAGCGCGTGTCTACTCAGAACAATAATTAAAATAGCGCAACGTAACAAAGCACAAATAAAAAGGAACACAGCGGAAATATAAAGTACACAGTGAGTTTGTTAACCCAGTTCGGAGCAACTCTCCTACTCTGGGGGATACCAATCCAGGAATGATTCCACTATTATAGTTCTAGTGAAAAGACCAACGCAGACACACTACTTGACTTTGCACCTAGACCCTACCAGTGGCAACTCTATCTAGGAACTCCTAGATATGAGACCCCGTCTCAATTCCTACGAACAACACACACAGTATTGTTATCAAACACACAAAACATAAAACACAACCAAGAGAAACACACGCTAATAACACATACTCACTCCGTACTTAAAAGCTTAGGAGCAGCTTACAAATTACAACTCAAAACAAACTCAGTCCTTAGCTTGAATCAGGGTGATACAAGCAAGGCTCACAATTAACAAACAAAACCCTAAAAACCTTAAAACACACGCTTTGCTAACACACACGGTTTTTAGTTACCCTACTAGGGTTTGCCTTCACCAATATATAGCACTGAGATACCACGGGTCTGGGCTTCAAAATAGAGCATGGACATTGACCGGTCCAGCTGAAACAATCTTCTAGAAATAATAAAAAGCTTCCAAATATAGAACAATATCTTGGAGAACAAATGGCAAGGCAAATAAAACTTCAAACAAATCTTCAGGCAGATACACGCGCCTTGATCAGCAAGCTAGAGGAAAATAAATCTTCAGGCAAATCTTTGGAAGATTGCGTACACAAATATAAAGCGCTAGCTGGCGCGAAAACACAACTCACGTAATGCTGTTCCATATGCTACCACATCTGTCCCAGCATCTGGCTAGTAGATGTTTTTGCAAAATGTAGCCAATCTACAAAAACCCAACAATTTTAATATAACAAACCATGAATTTTGACATGAACAAGACATGATTTCACCAAGTTTTAACATAAACAAATTAACCATCAAAATAGAGCACGAATTTCACATAATTAACAACAAACATCATGAAAATAATCATAAGCTAAAAACACAGAAACTACCCATTTGCTTATTAAAACCCATTTGATGAAAATAATCTTCCCCCTTACCTCAATTCTTCACAAAATGAGCTCTCCTAAGTGATTCCTTCTTCTTCCCCTTTTGCTCTTGAGCTTTCCTCTCTACTTCCTCTCCAAGCCTCTTCTCTCTCTCTCTCTCTCTCTCTCTCTCTCTCTCTCTCTCTCTCTCTCTCTCTCTTGCCTCTCTCAAAATTTTTGAGAAATGTTATGACCTAATTCACCAACACTCACTACTACTCTTTATATAATATGGGTTAGGGTCACTCACACTAATGGGTTTAGTCACATCCAACTCTCACAATTATTTTCTCTACACTTTTACTTCATTTAAACCTCCCATTTTATTTATGCACCATTATTCTCTAAAATTCAAATTTCTAGTTCTAACATAATTACAAAAATGTCACTCATGCCAAAATGACTAAAATACCCTCAATCACTTAAAAATCCTTTAACCCACCAATCACACATCAAATAATCAATTAACAAATAAAATAAATAAATAATAACAATAGATGCAGTTGTATGTGGAGGTTGTAGGCTTCTTGCAGTTGACTGGAACGACGCGGGGGGGGGGGGGGGGGGGGGGGTACCTGCAGACACTCCGACGCTCAAGTCAGCATTGAGTAGAAGTGAGGGGTTTAGATAATAGAGAGAAAGTCCCCTTTATATAGAGGTGGGTGTTGCAGGTGCCGTTGTATGACACACGTGTGGTTCGACGGTTACAGATTCGTGGGAATCGTAACTGTCGAGCAAGATTCGCAGGAACGAGGGGGAGACGTTACTATTTAGTTTGAACGAGTCTCTGTTGCTCCGAGCACCCCCCCCCCCCCCCCTCACGTGTAGGAGGTGTGTTGCTACTTGCGAGTAATTTACCAGATGTTGGATCTGGGAGTTTTCGTATTGGGCCTAAGCAAATGGGCCTTATTAAGTTTGCTCGATCCAGAACAGTACCCTTACATGCGCTCATACCTATTTGTTGAGTCTTTTGATGTTGGCTGCATATTTTGGCAAAACCAAAGTATTGAATAGAAGCATCTCCGTATCTAGAACATTTCTTCAGTTGCAAGTTTTGTGATTTGAAGCCATTCAGAAGCTGAAAATGTCATCAGAAGCTGAATGCACTGTAGCTGTTCAGAAGCTGAATTCAGGTTCTGATGCCAGCGTTGACTTATGTTGACTTCATCAGAAGCTGGTTATTTTCAAGGTTTTTCTATGCGAATCTTTGCAAGATTTATTGAGGATTTATCCACGCATATGGCTTCTAGAATGCTGATTTATTTGGAGAAGATTTTATTGAAGATTTGGTTCAAAGATATGAAATTCATATTTTCCTGTTATAATCTTTAAAAGATTCCATGCAGTTTTATTTGTTACATTATTGGACCAATCTTATTTCAGTAACAAATCAAATCAGAAGATTAGTTTGTTATTTATGCTGCAAGACTGAAGGCTATAAATAGAGGAGGGCTGCTGCTATTCAAGAAATACGATTTAGAGAGTTAAAAAATCAGAGAATTGAGTCTTTGTTATTTTTAAGCTTTTAGCTTTATTGTGCACCACTCTGTTAGAGTTGGTTTAAGATTGTTATTGAGTTGTAATTCATTCTAAGCCTTTAGGTACGAATGAAGTTTTATTATTGATGTTTTGTTCAAAAACAGGGTATTGTTAAGGGTTGTTCAAGTGGCTGGGTTTAGTTACTTGAATAGGAAGATAGTGGATTCTATTACTCAGAGTTGGGTAGAAGTCTGACTAGGAGGAGTTTAATTGCTTAGGCTGGGAACTGGGAGTCAGTGTCTTGAGTCTTAAGGGTTAAATCCTATAGTGGATTTCCTTCCTGGATTGGTATCCCCCAGAGTAGGAGGTGTTTACTCCGAACTGGGTTAACAAACCTCTGTGTTTTTAGCTTTCCTGCACTTTATTTTTCTGCTGATTATTTGCTTTTATATTGTGCTAAGTTCTATTCAGAACCTGTTGGTTCAGAACCTGTTAGTATCTCTTAAGTATTGCCTGGCCAGAATTGCAATTGGCATCAGAGCAGGCACCCTGCCTGTGTTTTGGGTGAGATCCAGAGGAGTTAATATCTGGCAAGCATGGATAGAGAAGGAGGCTATGTCAATAGACCACCCCTACTAGATGGCACAAACTATGAGTATTGGAAGTCTAGGATGTGTGCTTTTCTAAAGTCTATTGACAGCAGGACTTGGAAAGCTGTGATTAAGGGCTGGGATCATCCAGTAGTTTTGGACAAAGATGGGAACAAGACTGAGGTACTGAAGCCTGAAGAAGAATGGACCAAAGCTGAAGATGATCTGTCACTGGGAAATTCAAAAGCTTTGAATGCAATCTTTAATGGTGTGGATCAGAACATGTTCAGACTCATCAAACAATGTACTGTGGCTAAGGATGCTTGGGAAATTCTGAAAACCACTCATGAAGGAACCTCTAAAGTCAAGATGTCCAGATTGCAGCTGCTGACCACCAAGTTTGAGAACCTGAAGATGAAGGAGGATGAGAATATCCAGGATTTCTATATGAATGTGCTTGATATGGCAAATTCTTTTGATTCTCTTGGTGAAAAGATGTCTGATGAGAAGTTAGTGAGAAAAATCCTCAGGTCCCTGCCCAGAAGGTTTGATATGAAGGTGACAGCAATTGAAGAGGCTCATGATATCGCCACTATGAAGCTTGAGGAGCTAATTGGGTCATTGCTCAATTTTGAAACTGCCTTTTGTAAACAGACTGAGAAGAAAGTAAAAGGTGTAGCTTTCACTGTGAATTCTGAAGCAGATGATCAACAAGAGTCTGATGAGGATGACTTATCAGAAGCTCTAGTGTTGCTGGGAAAACAATTCAACAAGATTCTGAAGAATGTTGACAGAAAAGCCAAAGCCAAAGGTCAGAACTTCAGATTCAACAACAAGAAGCAACAAACTGATATGAAAAAGACCAAGTCTGAGGAGAAAAGTAATCAAGCTAAAGGTGTGCAGTGCTATGAGTGTGAGGGGTATGGACATATCAAGTCTGAATGTCCTACTTTTCTTAAGAAGCAGAAGAAAAGCCTAGCAGTTGCTTGGTCTGATGATGATTCTGAAGAAGATGCTGGAAGTGAATCTGGTATGTGTGATACTGGTCTGGTAGTAAGGTCAGGAGCTATCTTGAAGAAGGAAGCTGTTCTAGAGTCTGAGACTTTTTCAGAGTCTGACTCAGAGTCTGAAGCTTCATCTGTGTCTGAAGCTGCTAAAACCTCATATGATGAACTAGCTGACAACTACAGGAAGCTGTATACCAGAAGTGCTGAGGTTTGCAAACAAGTTCTGGATCAGAAGGAGACTATTTTTCAACTGGAGGCTGATAAAGGTGATCTGTTGGCTCAGAATTCAGAATTAAAAGAAGAAGTAAACCAACTTAATTCCCAACTTGAAAACATGAAAAAGCAGGTCAGGATGATGAATACTGCTACTGATGTGTTGGAGGAAATTCTAGATGCTCAGAAACATGGAAAAGCTGGTTTAGGTTTTATTGATCAGACTCAGAACCCCAAACAGAAGATTCTTATTAAAGAGTTTGTTCCTGCCACTAAAACTGATAATCCTATGATTGGGACATCTCAGATGAGACCTCAGAAACAAGCCCAGATGCAAGCTCAGAAGCAAGCTCAGAAGAGACCTCAGATGCAAGGTCAGAAGCATGTTCAGATGCTGCCTCAGAAGCAACCCCAGAAATTTTTCAGAAACAGAAGGAGGAGAAATCATCCATGGATCTGTCATCATTGTGGAAAGAAAGGGCACATCAAACCATTCTGCTTCAAACTTTATGGCTATCCTGAACATTTTCAGTATAGAAGAGTTGAACCAGCTGCTATCAGACACAATGTTCAGAAGGTGTGGAAGCCCAAAGTTCAGAATGTAGGCCTTATAGCTCATACTTCTTTAAGAGCCACCTCAAAAGAAGACTGGTATTTTGATAGTGGGTGTTCAAGGCACATGACTGGTGTAAAGAAGCTGCTGAGCAATATCAGATCATATTCCAGAAGTTATGTGACATTTGGAGATGGTGTAAAAGGTCAGATTCTGGGTATTGGTGATTTGATCAGAGAAGGTTTGCCCAAACTTAATGATGTGCTACTGGTGGAAGGATTAACCTCTAATCTGATCAGTATTAGCCAACTTTGTGATCAAGAATTGAAGGTTAATTTCAACAAGCTAGAATGTATTGTTACTGATCAGGAAGATAAGATTCAGATGAGGGGCTGCAGATCCAAAGACAACTGCTATTTATGGGTTTCTGAAGAAGAAAGAAGTCTGACTTCTTGTCTTATGAGCTCAGAAGAGGAAGTCAAACTCTGGCACCAGAAACTGGGACATCTGCATCTGAAAGGCATGAAGAAAATCCTAAGTACTGAAGCTATCAGAGGTGTACCTAATCTGAAGATCAATGAGGACAATGTTTGTGGTGATTGTCAAATTGGGAAACAAACAAGAAAGTCTCATCCCAGATTAGTTCACCAGGTAACTACTAAAGTACTAGAACTTGTTCATATGGATTTGATGGGACCTATGCAGGTAGAAAGTATTGGAGGGAAGAGGTATGCATTTGTAATGGTAGATGACTACTCAAGATTCACATGGATCAGTTTTGTTAGAGAAAAATCTGATACTTTTGAAGTATTTAAAGACATGTGCATTCAATTACAAAGAGAAAAGAATGTGGCATAGTCAGAATCAGAAGTGATCATGGCAAAGAATTTGAAAACAAGAGTTTTACAGAATTCTGTGCTTCTGAAGGTATAAAGCATGAATTCTCTGCACCTATCACACCTCAGCAAAATGGTGTAGTTGAGAAGAAGAATAGGACTTTAGCAGAATATGCAAGAGTAATGCTGCATGCTAAGAAACTTCCATATATGTTCTGGGCTGAAGCAATGAACACAGCATGTTACATACACAATAGAGTCACTTTGAAAAAGGGAACAGCATCTACATTGTATGAACTGTGGAAAGGGAGGAAGCCTACAGTCAAATATTTCCATGTGTTTGGCAGCAAATGCTATATTTTGGCTGATAGAGAAAATAGAAGAAAACTGGATCCTAAGTCTGATGAAGGCATATTCCTGGGTTACTCAGTAAACAGCAGAGCTTATAGGGTGTTTAATTCCAGAACCAAGGTTGTGATGGAGTCCATAAATGTTGTGATTGATGATCTGTCTGCTGAGAAAGAAAGACATGAGTCTGAAGTTGTTCCAGAGTCTGAAGCATCAGAAGAACAAACTTCAGAAGCAGAAAATCTTCCAGAGTCTGAAGATGCAGAAGTTCATCCAGAACATGATCCTACCAATAAAGGGCCATCAATTAGAGTTCAGAAGGATCATCCTAAAGACTTAATCATTGGAAGCTTAGAACAAGGTGTCAGAACCAGGAGATCAGATGCTGCTGCTACTGATTCATGCTTTGTGTCAAAGTTTGAGCCTAAAAATGTGAAAGAAGCCCTAACTGATGAATTTTGGATTGAAGCTATGCAAGATGAGTTAAATCAATTCAAAAGGAGTGAAGTATGGGATCTGGTTCCTAGACCTGAAGGGTTGAATGTGATTGGTACTAAGTGGATATACAAGAATAAAACAGATGAAAATGGTATTGTAGTCAGAAACAAGGCAAGGTTGGTTGCTCAGGGTTATACTCAAGTAGAGGGATTGGATTTTGATGAGACCTTTGCACCTGTGGCAAGACTAGAGTCCATAAGATTGCTGTTGGGTGTATCTTGCATTCTCAAGTTCAAATTATTCCAGATGGATGTGAAGAGTGCATTTCTGAATGGGTATCTGCAAGAAGAAGTATATGTTGAACAACCTAAGGGTTTTGTGGATCCTAAGTTTCCTGATCATGTGTTCAAGTTGAAGAAGGCTTTATATGGATTGAAGCAAGCACCAAGAGCATGGTATGAAAGATTAACTCAGTTTCTTGTGGCTCAAGGTTACAGAAAAGGAGGTTCTGATAAGACTTTGTTTGTGAAAGATGACAATGGGAGTCCGATGATAGCTCAGATTTATGTGGATGACATAGTGTTTGGAGGGATGTCTCAGAAGATGGTCAAATTGTTTGTTCAGCAGATGCAGTCAGAATTTGAAATGAGCCTAGTTGGTGAGCTGACATACTTTCTTGGTTTACAAGTTAAGCAAATGGAAGATACCATCTTTATTTCTCAGAGTAAATATGCCAAGAACATAGTGAAGAAGTTTGGTATGGAATCTGCTGCTCATAAGAAGACACCAGCTGCTACTCATCTGAAGCTAACCAAAGATGAACAAGGAGTATCAGTTGATCAGAGTCAGTACAGAAGCATGATAGGGAGCATATTGTATTTAACTGCAAGCAGACCTGATATCACTTATGCTATTGGAGTATGTGCAAGATATCAAGCTGATCCTAAGATGAGTCATCTGACTCAGGTGAAGAGGATCCTGAAGTATGTGAATAGCACTAGTAACTATGGAATCATGTATTCACATAGTTCAAGTTCTGAATTGATGGGATTTTGTGATGCTGACTGGGCTGGAAGTGCTGATGACAGAAAGAGCACTTCAGGAGGTTGTTTCTTCTTAGGAAATAACTTGATTTCATGGTTCAGCAAGAAACAAAACTGTGTGTCATTGTCAACTGCTGAGGCTGAGTATATTGCTGCTGGAAGTAGTTGCTCACAATTGGTGTGGATGAAGCAGATGCTGGAGGAGTACAACATTGAACAAGGAACTATGACATTGTTTTGTGACAATTTGAGTGCCATCAACATCTCTAAGAATCCAATTCAGCACAGCAGAACCAAACACATAGACATCAGACATCATTTTATCAGAAACCTTGTGGAGGATAAAGTCATTCAGCTGGAACATGTAGCTACTGAAGAACAAGTTGCTGACATTTTCACAAAGGCCTTGGATGCTAAACAGTTTGAAAACTTAAGGAGCAAGTTAGGTGTGTGTTTACATGAAGACTTATAGCAATCACTGCAAACTGGATGTGAGGAAGATAGAGTACCTGCCAGTTATGCTTATGCTGAGTGTGATCCTGAACCAGAGTCTGAGTCTGATATGTTTTCTAAGATCTGTGTTACCTGTTCTGATTTTAATCCCTATATGAAGACTATGATTTGTCAGAATTTTGTGGCTAAAAAGGGGGAGAAAATCTTATGCAATGTGTTGACTCTGTTGGCTCTGATACCAAAAATTAGAAGAAGTATTGCTGCATTTCAGATGTTCAGTTGTCAGTGTTATTCAGAAATTGTGTCATTAATTCAGAAGGTGACTAGTTTTGATCTGATACCATGCATTATATGTTCAGATGTGTCTCAGGGGGAGTACAAGCTTGTTATATACCTGAGTGATGATGTGGTCCTGAAGTGTAGAAGTGTAGTGGTCCTGAAGAACATTAGTGTTCAGCTCCTGAAGTGTAGTTCTGAAGAATAATTGTGCTTTGGTTTGTGCTCTGATACCATCTATCTCTGTTGTTCAGTAGTAAGGGGGAGTTTGTATGAGAAGCTGAGTTGCAGGGGGAGTGTTGTGATGATCAGGAGTTGATCAGTAGCTCTGATACCATGTTTGTGATGATCAGGAGTTGATCAGTATCTTATGTGTGCTTCAGTAGCTGTTATGTTTTGTAGAACTGAAGCTGGTTTGTGTTATTCATAGCTGTGTCCGCTGCTTATGTTTATGCTATGATATATTATTGTGGAGTTCTTCATTGCTGAGTTGTTTATAAGGGAGATTGAAGAACTTGGATGGTTTTAGCCAAAAATTTGCCAAAGGGGGAGATTGTTGAGTCTTTTGATGTTGGCTGCATATTTTGGCAAAACCAAAGTATTGAATAGAAGCATCTCCGTATCTAGAACATTTCTTCAGTTGCAAGTTTTGTGATTTGAAGCCATTCAGAAGCTGAAAATGTCATCAGAAGCTGAATGCACTGTAGCTGTTCAGAAGCTGAATTCAGGTTCTGATGCCAGCGTTGACTTATGTTGACTTCATCAGAAGCTGGTTATTTTCAAGGTTTTTCTATGCGAATCTTTGCAAGATTTATTGAGGATTTATCCACGCATATGGCTTCTAGAATGCTGATTTATTTGGAGAAGATTTTATTGAAGATTTGGTTCAAAGATATGAAATTCATATTTTCCTGTTATAATCTTTAAAAGATTCCATGCAGTTTTATTTGTTACATTATTGGACCAATCTTATTTCAGTAACAAATCAAATCAGAAGATTAGTTTGTTATTTATGCTGCAAGACTGAAGGCTATAAATAGAGGAGGGCTGCTGCTATTCAAGAAATACGATTTAGAGAGTTAAAAAATCAGAGAATTGAGTCTTTGTTATTTTTAAGCTTTTAGCTTTATTGTGCACCACTCTGTTAGAGTTGGTTTAAGATTGTTATTGAGTTGTAATTCATTCTAAGCCTTTAGGTACGAATGAAGTTTTATTATTGATGTTTTGTTCAAAAACAGGGTATTGTTAAGGGTTGTTCAAGTGGTTGGGTTTAGTTACTTGAATAGGAAGATAGTGGATTCTATTACTCAGAGTTGGGTAGAAGTCTGACTAGGAGGAGTTTAATTGCTTAGGCTGGGAACTGGGAGTCAGTGTCTTGAGTCTTAAGGGTTAAATCCTATAGTGGATTTCCTTCCTGGATTGGTATCCCCCAGAGTAGGAGGTGTTTACTCCGAACTGGGTTAACAAACCTCTGTGTTTTTAGCTTTCCTGCACTTTATTTTTCTGCTGATTATTTGCTTTTATATTGTGCTAAGTTCTATTCAGAACCTGTTGGTTCAGAACCTGTTAGTATCTCTTAAGTATTGCCTGGCCAGAATTGCACTATTTAAATTGGCTTTTACTTTTCCCATCCTATGACATTCTCGCGCGCCCTATTTTTTTCCCAAAATACCCTTTGTCCGGATTTTATAATCCGTACACAGTTTAGATTATAAAATCCGAACCATTCTTAAACTGTTGGAACATAGAGCACACTAGAGAAGTTTGTGAAATCTCTGTGAAACTACAGTTCGTATTTTATAATAAGAAACCATTTTAGACGTTTCGTATTATATAATCTGAACCATGCCTAACACCCCATAAAAGCCTAACTTTGGCGTAAAAAAGGTAAAAAATTGACCAGTTCGAATTATATAATACGAAATGTCATTAAAAATTCTAGATTATATAATCCGAAGTATATCGGTGCAGAATCAGAAGCTGTGTTGTAGAAACAAAAGTCGTGTTTTTTTCCCAGATTATGTAATCTTGTGAATAAACATGCATTCTTGAATAAATAACAAAAAATGTTGTAATTGAAACGATAAAATTCAATTGTTCAAACATAAATACTAAAATAATACCATAATTTACAAACCAATTGTTCAGACATAAAATTTAAAATTATCCATTACAACACCACAAAACCATAACTAAGTAAAATTAAGCCCCGCCACCGCTACCCCCAATAGCACGCCTACGACGATAAACTCACCCTTCATGAACCTTTGCCAGTATAGCCTCCAAATGGCGCCACTGACCAGTCCCCTACGCCATCACACCACTGGACATGACGACATATACATGGTCTCTGATACGACCCAACCTTCCGGTCAGCGCCAGGTACCCCTGTTCTCTGTCCTGCTCATCAGCAATCTCATCAAGGGCCTCCTGCTCGGGTGGCCTCGGGAGCTGAACAACCTCGTCTTGAAGAATGACGCGTGGATGTGAGATGGTAAAAAACCATCTGATATATCTCTGTGAAGTCTCCACGCCAGTCATAGCAGCGAGCCCCAAGTCCCGGGGTGTCAACATGTGATCAAGGTAATGCACAAATATGTGGTTGATCTCCGTCAAGGTCATATGTGGAGATGCACTCTCGCATGGATCTCTGGGGACGGTCTGGAGATACCCAAACTGGCGTAGCACCCGCTCCGACAGATATCTCACCCTACGAGAACTGTATATCAGCCATCCAGAGTAAAGTCTGACATGCTCGAAGGGACATACCTCATGGTGTGCCTCATAAAGGGACATGACAACACCCGACAAATCCAGCTGATCCAGATGCGTCTTGTACTCGTCTGGTGAAGATAGACCCCTCAGCGGCAGATACATCAAAGCACGTGGACATGCCTCCTCATAACCATCCCATGCATCCCTGACACCGATGCCCCTGAAATGTTGAAACACACAAGCCTGCAACAAAGTCAACAACATATAAATATACAAACAATGAAGACATAGAAATGAATAAATATACGAACATATTTATTTATACCTGCAACAAGTTAAGTAGCCTCCAAGATGTCTGGTCTTGTAATGGAAGACATTGTTCAGCTCCCTGTACAAGTGTGCAAGGGCAGCAACTTTCCATGCATAATTTGAGATAAGCTTCAAGTCTCTGAAGTACCTCAAGTAGGCAACATCCACATAGCGGACGCTCTTGTCAGTGAAGAGCGTGATACCCCCCGGGTAGAGAAAATATATGCAGAGAGACTGGTCCCGCTTCTTCTGCATCTCATCCAAATCACCAGCATAGAAGGCATCATGTGCCTCCTGAAGACGCTCTTTGAAAGCATCCTTCAAGAACTTAAACCATGCATGGCTCCCTTTTGTCTTCTCTACTTCCACCCATGCCTCCCCTGCATCAACCCCCATCAACTCCATCATCAACCCAACAACATCAGCCCTGGTAATACTCTCGTGGGACAAGAGCATACCCTCAATGGACAAGAGCATACCCTCAATATCATCAAGTGTCACTGTCATCTCCCCAAACGAAAGATGGAAGCTCGAGGTCTCCTTGTGCCATCTCTCCACAAATGCCGAACATAGGCCGTGGTCGATCTGGCTGCCATCTGCGCCTTGTTTGGTCTGTGAATTGCCTCAATCTTCTTCCCGTTATTCACGCACTTCAAATTGTCATGCCAATGCAAAAATTAAAAACAACAAATTAACATCAGTTTCATAGTAATCGGAATAATACAAGACAATAATCAACAACAGTTTACAATCATTATTAAAACAACATAGAAATTCAATTTTCATTAAGCTAAAAGGTGTAGTGTTTTACCACTCCGTCAACCACCATCCTAGCCACATGAACATGGTACTTCGTCAGCACTGTCTAGTCATGTGGGCCACCAGGATAGTCGTCAAGCTCCTCTGCCTCTGGCACACGGTCCTCCTGCTCCTCATCATCGTCCACCTCCACCTCCGGGTCACCCTCCACCTGCTCCTCCATCTCTATCTGAGGCTCGTACTGTGGCTCAGCATAGTTCCCTTGGGAGGTTCCCTCGCCATCAGCACCGGCACGACGTGCCCTTCCCCTGTCTCTGCCCCTGCCACACCTGGACTCTCCCCCCTCTGCTTGCATCCTCTTCATACGCTCCCTCCTAACATAAGCACGCATAACTGTTCTTTGACCCCTAGTGCAATTAACAGGTTGTTCCATACCTGTAACATGCATAAAAGGGTTAAGTACTATCAACAGAAATACACAAAAGTCAAAAAATCTTCATACTGGTACAGTTCAGATTATAAAATTGAAACTGCAACAATCCAGTTTCAATTTTAAAATCTGAACTGCTTTAGTACCCAGAAAAAAATTGCACTCAAAGGATTGCATGCAGAAGGAATGAGACTTATCCTTCAGTTTGGTGTTTGATAAACCTTGAAATGTGATGATTTTGAGCAAAAAAAAAAGCCAAGATTCGGCCGTTTTGTTGATTTTTGGATTTTGGAATAAGAAGAGAGAGAAAGGGAAAGTGAAAAGTTAAACGGTAAAAATGGGAGAAGTTGCTGCTCTTTATATATATATATATATATATATATATATATATATATATATATATATATATATATATATCGAAATGATTCGAATTATATAATTGAAACGGGTTTCCGGATTATATAATCCGATGAGCATTTTAGAAAGAAAAAAAAAAAGGCGTGAGAGAACCTCATAAAATGGAAAAAGTAATAGACATTTAAATTTGCATGTAATTATTCAGACCTAAGCCTGAGTGCATAAAAGCGGCGTTTTACCCTACTTATTGCGGGTATTTTTTTGCATACCCATTGGACATGTGTCCAATTGCCATTCATCTCGCAAGTGGAAGCAACGAAAGTGATGTTTGGTCATACTTTTGACTTCAACCTTAATTAATGTAACATCCTTTGCCACTTCACCCTTTCATTATCTTTGTTTGGTTTTTTTATCATTTATGTAAATTATGCTCACCCCAGATTCCACCTTTCCTATATCATCACCGATTTGTGTTCTTTAAATTAAACTTCTTACCATTTGGGTTCCCTAGTAGGAGTAATACTTTTCTGCTTTTTTGGAGAGAGAGAGAGAGAGAGAGAGAGAGAGAGAGAGAAATATGAAGGATTTTCCTGGGACACCAGGTACTGTCCTTGGTTTGATTCTGAGGATGTCACAGTTCATTTTTGCTGCGCTGTCAATTGGTTACATGGTTACATCAACAAGTTTCGTGGATATTACTGCTTTTTGGTAATTCAAGATTTTTTTATGCATTTATCTATTTTGGTATGATTTTGTTACTTGCTGTTAAATTCTCAAAACACATATTTATTCAATTGTTTTAGTAATCATAATGTTGACATGACTGGATCAAATGTATCATTTCTACAAAATTCACTAATGAGTTGTTTACCTAATTGACATAGGTTTGCATAAGAATAGAAATTTAATAAAAATTAAGGTATGATTTGACGGTAATCCAAGGATATTCATAGTTGTGAGGATGATGGGAATGTGAATAATATCTTCTCCAATTTAGGTTTAGGTCTTAAGTTCTAAAAAAACAGTCCTTTACAGCAAAAAACGGCAGCGACAAAAGGTTTAGGTAGTGCCCAATACCGCTTTTATCCGTTTTAATATAGTGAACAAAAATCATGGAAACGACCGCAACAAAACGTTGTTACGCCGCGACGGAACGTCGTTGTGGCCTCAACAAATGGTAGAGAACAAAGTTTTTTTTTTAAGGAGGTAGGGAACAAAGTTATTGTCTCATTTGTTTTTTTATGCTATTGTCTCCTAAAACCATGAAAACCTACCTGAATTTATTAGTGGTTAATTTGGTTTTTTTGAAGAAACAAATTCATTATGAAATTATGAAAAGAATTACAGTTATGAAATTATGAAGAAACAATAGGAAATTAAGTTATTATAATTCACACCGTGATGACCACAATTCGTAACGCAACATCGGTAACAGCCAAACTCATGAAATCCTTAATGCAATCGCGACCTCGACCGCTATTTAAAACCTTTGCACAGAAACATTATTGCACTTTGTATGCATCTTTAACATGTTGTAATTGCATTCAAGTAGCATTGGAAGTATAGGATCCTGGGAAATGTTCCTCTTCCTTTGTATTTTTTTGAAACTTGTAACTACAAACTGTAATTAAATTCTTCGTTCTATAAAAGTAAAATCTTAGCATGCTGAATGTACAAAAGTATAGGATCCTGGGAAATGTTCCTTATTGTTTATAGAATAATGGTAAAATCTTAGCATGCTAAAAGTATAGGATCCTGGGAAATGTTCCTCTCCCTTATTGTTTATAGAATAATGGTCTTTTATTTCCACTATGTTTTTCAAATTTCGGTCTTTTGTTTGATGCTTTTAATCAGCTTATTTATACTCTCAATTGTTCCTGCATAATCCATTCTACCGAATCTTTCCGTATACAGTATGAATGATTATTGCAGGCTCAACATCCATCCTATACCATATGTACTGCTATAATGTCTCCTCTGTTCTTCATCATATTTGTTTTTGTCATCCAAGTTCGAGGATTGTCCTTATTACATAGGTTGAAGTTGAACCAACCATCATATATCATGTTTTGCCTGTTTTTTACTTGAGTAATTTGGTCTCTGTTAGGTGTTAACCAAATAGAGGCTCATCTTATAGCTAGGTGATTCATTTTCTGTGAGTACCCATTGAAAGCCTATTGTAAATTTATGGAGAGAATGTTTATGTGGAGAAAGTACTCTGGACAGTTTTAGGTATAACATTGGATGAGACAAAACACATATAAAAGCATAGTAGGAGGATCATAAATGACAGAAGCTAAAAAACTATAAATGGGACAAGGATGAGAAGTAGAATATATGCTTTTAGAATTATAATTTGGCTTAGGCCTAAGTAAACTCAAAAATCTAGCTCAAGTGGTAAGGATAAAGTATCTTTAGCCGATATGAGATCTCAACGACCCCCTCACCACCAGCAGACACATGAAGTGTAGACAAATGTGAGTGGCCTAATAACATATCTAGAATAGGCTTTGATATCATAAAAAATTTGGACTAGGGCTAACATAAGCCCAAAATCTAGCCCAAGTGGTGAGAAATGTCCAAGCATAATAAGTAAGCTGGCAAGAGGTTTAGGTAGGTCAAGAGTAGGATGAATAACCAGATTATGAAACAGTGACAGGTTCTAGAGACGCATTATGAGGGTGACGATGATCACTAAAAAGTGGACAGAGACAAGACTGCGTTGATTGGGAAGAAGTTGTTAGTTGTTGAGGAATTGGAAGTTAGGTAACACTAACAGAGACCGAATCACTCAAGTGAAAAATTTGTAAATGGATGTTTATGCGGAGACGATCTTCTTATAGCTTGAGGATTTACCCAGATTTTTAGTCCTAATTCTCCCCGATTGAAAAGTAGCCTCTATTTTTGTATCAACGTTAAACTTAAGCCCTTTTTCCTAACCAATGTATGCTTGTATTCTAACAACCGAGGAAATGAAACTGAAAATGGTATGTGAGCATTGGCTCTCCATGCAAATGGCGACTTAGCTGGAAGTGGTATTCTGAATAAAATGAAATCAGCTCAGCTGAGAGTGGAAGAAGAAGTCTTGGAGGTAGAGACAAGAAGGAGAAACTAGCATGGTGTTGGCTATATGTTCTTTGTTGAAACACCGGATGAGTGTGAGATAACTGCATAATATCAATTTTGTATACTATCATGTATATGTTATTGTTTTTCCAAATAATACTGAAAATATGTATAGTATGAAGTGTCTTACCATCGATATTGTGGTCCGGAAATTTACTCGTATAGTGCGTATATGACAGCATGCTTGAATTCATATCAAATTACTTAATGTTAAACATTCCATTTGTATTGCAGTTACTTGATAGCTGCAATGGGTTTACAGGCCATTTGGAGTTTTGTTCTTGCTTTAATGGATGCATACGCCGTGGTGAGAAGGAAGGTTCTCCACAACCCCGTACTTGTTAGCCTCTATCTGGTTGGAGATTGGGTTAGCCTCTGCCAAAACGTTGAATCTGATTAATGGATTTGTTACATAAAGTAAAAGTTCTAAAAAAATGATTTTTCATTTGCAATTTTCTTATACAGGTTTCAGCCACACTATCTCTAGCTGCGACATGTTCCTCAGCTGGCATCATAGTTTTGTACTTCCATGATTTAAGACATTGCTATTTTGGCAAGAAATGCCGAAGCTATCAGATTTCAGTTGGATGTGCCTTCTTGAGCTGGATACCGACTTCAATATCGTCCTTAATTATGCTTTGGCTATTAGCTGCAGGGTAGCAGAGACAATATATTGATTCCACAAGTATTGTTCATCGAGAATGTATTCATCTTGTTCATAAATTTCTTTGAACGTGTCAATAGGAAAGGAAATAGGTTAGGTTCACACTCATTCAAATTCATTCCTTCATTTCGATCAGAATTGTGATAGCATCAGATAGTAAAGAGACAGAAAAATATATTTGATTTTGCCATGCAAAGAAACTAGTCTACCAAAAGTTGTTACAATAGGTAAGAAGTAATTTCAAAGAGGTTATTGATTTGATATTGGAATTCTCTTTTCAAAAGTTGACTATGAATTGCATTATGGAATCACGAACTGTCTTTTTTATTTTGGTGATCACTGATGAATTGTCTTGAAGAATTTACTTACTATGTGGCTAATTTTATGCACTAGGGCCTTTTGATTATTAGTCCACTTTTTAAAAATTGTCTTACTCAATTTTAGCTACTAGTTAACAAGTTTAACCAAGACACTAGTTGTGTGGAGAAAATCTAGAGGATTAACAAAATGCAACCTTGACGCTCCTTTTTTCAGCACTAGTTATGCCATGGACATTTGTTTCTGCAATCGTTATGGTCAATGGGCTTTGTTTGGTGGCAAAATTATCAAGCCCAACTTCCCCCGCCCTTATTCAAAGTACACATATGAGGAAAATACAATTGAAGATTGCTTTTATTCTTTGTTTGAGAGGGGTGGGGGGGGGGGAAGGGCATTGAGGGGTGAAAATATGGGGAAAACGGAGAAATATTAGAAGCCTAAAGAACAATTTTCTAAAGAGAATGCATTGGGCCTCTAGCATTCCGTAAAAGTAAAAGAACTTCAACAATTTTCTTTTAGCAGCTTCTTCTCCACCCTATTAGTTTTTCACGCGTCCTACGCGATTTCAGATTTTATAATCTGACGACATTTAACGCCCTCCAAATCCTCCAAAACACGTTAAAACACCTTTGAAAACCCTTCATTTCTTTGAATTTTATAATATGAATAGGGCATACGAGAATAACGGAGGGTGGAAAAATAAATAGCCTTTTATTTTTTGATATGGACTCCAAATTATTAAGCATTCACTATGCATCTAATTCGAAGTTTGGAATCATTGTCCATTCCAAGCTTGTTGGATTGATTTCTTTTTCTAGTCATCAACACTTTATTGTTGAATTTTCTAAGAGGTGAATGAATGTTAATGAATGTTAATGAATGTTGTGACATATCTCAAATTTAATATATAGTTTTTCATTGTATCCTAACATGTATATCTAACATTATTGATTTAGAAATGTGATAATTAAAAATAAGTTTAAATAATTAGTCTATGCAATTATAATATTTTTTGGTTTTATGCACGGTAAATATTTTATGTTTTGATGCAATCTCTACAATTTCAACAAATTTTGTTTTTAGTCTCTAACGTCATGCATGAGTATTAGAATATTATTAGAATATCTGAAAGAATGATAGGTCTTGCATTTCTATTGATTTTCAATGATATATATACACAATTATACAATGTCAGTTTCTCTGACTATTTACTATACAATCATTACTATTTAATGACAATTATATTCTAATAATATATAAAGATATTCTATATACTAATAATATATAAAGATATTTTAATAATATATAAAGATATTCTAATAATATTCTAATACACCCCCGTAATCGAAACGGGAGGCTGACAGATGTTGAGACTATTACGAAAATCGTCAAAGAGTTGCAACGGAAGTCCTTTATTGAAGATAACGATTTGGTAACGTGAAGGAACATGTAAGACTCGTACTTGGCCGCGGGTGACTTTCTCACGCACAAAATGTATATCCATCTCGATGTGTTTGGTGCGTTGATGTTGAACTGGGTTGCCGAATAGATAGACAACACTCACATTGTCACAATAAACCAGTGTGGTTGTTGTGACTGGGAAATGTAGTTCCAATAGCAAGTTTCTAATCCAACAAGATTCAGATACTACATTGGCGACTCCGCGGTACTCAACTTCAGCACTAGACCGAGAGAGGGTGTGTTGGCGTTTTGCAGACCATGAGATTAAATTGTCACCAAGATAGACACAATAACCAGAGGTGGATCGCCTAGTGTCTGGGCAACCAACCCAATCTGCATCAGTGTAAGAAACCAATTTGTTGACAGAGGAGGGATGTAAGTGAAGCCGAAATCAATAGTGTCATGAATATATCGAATGATACGTTTTAGTGATGACATATGTTGCGTTTTAGGGTCATGCATGAATAGGCATACCCGTTGTACTGCATAAGAGATATCTGGTCTTGTGAAAGTTAAATATTGCAATGCTCCTGCAAGACTTCGATATTCAGTTGGGTCATGATACAGATTTCCAGAAGAGCCACTGAGTTTTTCCTTGGTGTTGACTGGAGTGGGTGATGGTTTGCAGGAGGACATGCCTGCTCATTCTATAATTTCCTTTGCATATTTTCTTTGAGACAAGAAAAGACCACATGTATGTTTAGTGACAGACATTCCCATAAAATAACTTAGAGGACCCAAATCCTTCATGGCGAATTCCGAACTAAGTTTAGACATAATAGAGTCACGAAGAGCATCAGATGAAGCAGTGAGAATTATGTCATCCACATATAGAAGGATATACGCAGTATCATCACCGTGATGAAACACGAACAAAGAGTGATCAGAGATGTTGTGAGAGAAACCCAATATGGCAACATAGTCAGTGAATCTTTGGTACCAGGCACAAGGTGCTTGTTTTAAACCATATAGAGACTTCTTGAGAAGACAAACATGCTCAGGATAGTGTGGATCACGGAAATCAGGAGGTTGGTGCATATACACGGTTTCGTCAAGATTTCCATGTAAAAAGGTATTTTTGACATCTAGTTGATGGAGACACCATGCTTTGGATATGGCAATGCTAAGCACCATGCGAATAATGGCCGGTTTGACGACAGGACTGAAAGTTTCACCACAATCGACACCTGATTGTTGATTAGCACCATTACCTACAAAACTAGCTTTGTATCGCTCAAAAGAACTATCAGATTTCTTCTTGTGCCTGAAAAACCACAAACTTCGAATAACATTAGCATTAGAGGGACAAGGAACTAATTCCCACGTCTTATTTTCAATAAGAGAAGAATATTCGTATTTCATGGCCATTTTCCAATTTGGATCTTTTAATGCATTAATGGGATTTGTAGGTAAAAGAGAGATATTTTGGTGGGTTGATGTGTGTAGGTTGAAAAGTTGACGGGGTTTGACAATTCCGTGTTGGGATCGGGTTGTCATTTGAGGGGAATGAGGTGTAGGGGGGAATAGGTGTAGGAATCGGTGGAGAGTAGGTGGTAGGTGTTATTTGTGTAGATGAGGTCGTTGTCTGGGAGGGAGAAGGTGTTTGAGCCGTGGGTGCAGGTTGTTGGGCCGAGGAGGGTGGTGAGAGGGGAAATGTGGTTTGGTTCGTGGTTGGAGGAGTATGAATATTTTGGGCCACCGGTGATAGTGGTTGGGTAATAGTTATGTTAGGAGAGGGGGCAGCGGGATATGTGGTGGACAAGTGTGAGGGAAGTAAGGGGATTATGTCATCATCTAAGAAGTTATAGTTAGTCGTTGTAGGAGCATTCATGGTGGAAAAGGGAAACATATTTTCCTAAAAAATGACATGCCGAGAAATAATGATTTTACGACTTGACAATTCGTAACACTTATAACCTCTATGGTTGGACGGATATCCTAGAAAGACACACGGTGTAGACCGAAGTTGAAGTTTATTCCTAATGGTGGACGGAATTAATGGATAGCAAAGACAACCAAATACTCGGAGGTGTGAATAAGACGGTCTTTTTGATAGAGAATTTTGGTGGGTGATTGAAGACTGAGTTTCTTATTTGGAAGTATGTTGTGTAGGTAAGTGGCCATTTGAAGAGCATGTTGCCAGAAAACTGGTGGAATAGATGCATGAGCAAGGAGGGTTCTGATTTTATTATTGATTGTACGAATTTTTCTTTTGGCTTTTCCATTTTGAGGGGAGGTATGAGGACAAGAAAAACGAAAAGACATTCCATGTTGTTCACAAAACTTATGAAAGAGAGCATTATCGTACTCCTTGCCATTATCACATTGAAAACATTTTATTTCACGTTCAAATTGTGTTGTAATGTGAGCACGGATTTGGAGAAAAAGGGAATGTACTTGTGATTTGTTTGAGATGGGAAAAGTCCACAAAAAATTAGTAAAATCATCAAGAAATAACACATAGTAACGATGCCCTTCGGAGCTTAATACCGAAGAAGTCCAAAGATCGCTATGAACAATGTCAAAAGGCATACAAGTAAATGACAATGAATTAGAAAAAGACAATTTTATTTGTTTCCCAAGAGGACAAGAGTGACAGAAGAAATCATTTCGAAACTTATTACATAGCAAAAGTTTGTTTCAATGCAGAGAATTTAAAATAGGAGCTCCTAGATGTCCTAAACGACTATGCCAATTCATTAGATGAAGCAGCAAAGGTGGATGATGGTAGTACTGTTGTGTTTGGTCTTGTGGGAATAGGGTAAAGGTCGCCAGAACTATTGCATCTCATTAAAAGTGTTCCTGTCTGGAAATCCTTCACAGAAAAACTGAGATAATCAAATTCAACAGAAACATCATTATCAATTGTAAATTTTCTGACAGAAACAAGGTTTTCGATAAGTTTTGGTGCATGCAAAACATTGTTTAAGGTTAGGGAATTGGGTAAAGATGCATTGCCACAACCAATTATAGGAATATGATGACCACTTCCAACAGTAATATTATTACACATATTAAAATAAGATGTGAGATTACCTCCAGTGCCCGTCATATGAGAAGTTTCTCAGCTGTCCATACATCATTGATCAACAGGATGAGAGATGGAGAAAGTATGCATTGCAGCTTGGATGTCAGTCGGAGCATAAGAAGAGAAGCCTTGTTGACTATTCATATGAGGTGGAGCAGTTGCCATGTGAGCTTGCTGAGGGTTAGGACCGAGTATGCCTGATTGTTGCTGGGGAGCACCAGTTGTCGGATATGAACATGGTGAAGTGGCCCATGGCTGCCATGGATATGCCCACTGCTGGTATTGTCTGGGATATGTGGGAGTGGTCCACTGAGGCTGCTGATAGGGAGACGGAGGCCACTGAGGCTGGGAACGACCTCCACCACGACCACTGTTTCGACCCCTGCCACGACCACCACTGTTGTTGCGGTTGTTGCACTGCTGAGGGGGAGTGGTTAAGGCCGTGTTATCATCAAGAGATGATACAAAAGCAGAGTTCTTGATGGAATTTGCTGCTTTCTTTGCTTTGCCTGTTTCTTCTAGGATTATCATAGAACGAGCTTTGTAAAATGGTGGAAGAGAGTCTCCATGACGAATTTGTGAACCCACCGTGGCATACACATCGGTTAGGCTAGAGATGAGTTGAAGAACAAGCCTTTCGTTAGACACGGGAGCACCAACATTAGAGAGTTGATCAAACAGGGATTTGAGATGTTGACAATAGGTGGAAGCATCAGGAAATTGTTCCATATGAACATTAGAAAATTCTTGCTCTAGGTAGAGAGCCCAAGAATTTGTATTGTCATAAAAAATGTTGAATAGTCTGTTCCACGCATTTTCCGCGGTTGAATCGCGTTCAATGATGGTGTGAAGAAGATCATCAGAAATTGTGCCATAAATCCATTGAAGGACAACAACATCAAGACGGGCCCATAGATTAGGATCAGTGTCTTTGAGATTAGGAGAGGATGATGTTTCAGTTGGGATAATATGATCAATGACCTGATGAACACGAGCATGGATTTTGAAAAGTTCAGACCAAGTGTTATATTGACCTTTTTTAACACTTAGGGTAATTTTGATAAAATTGGTGATATTAGAGATGGTGAATGCGGGATGAATGTGAGGATTGATATTTTGTTTGGGAGGTGACTCCTCTTGAATGGGAGGATTGCTATTCTGTTTGGGAGGTGATTGCTCGGTGGTCATGATGAGAGGAAAGGGGGCGGCTGGTTTGTTTGAGGAGAGGAAGAAGAAGAAGGGCGACCGGTTTTAGAGAGGGGGAGAAGGGCGGCATAGGGAGGAAGAAAACAAAGAGGGGAGGCGCGGCTGGTTTTAGGAAAAGAGAAGGGAGAGAAGAAATTAGGTTTTAGGATCAGTACCTAAGCTTACTGATACCATGAAAGAATGATAGGTCTTGCCTTTCTATTAATTTTCAATGATATATATACACAATTATACAGTGTCAGTTTCTCTGACTATTTACTATACAATCATTACTATTTAATGACAGTTATATTCTAATAATATATAAAGATATTCTAATAATGAGCATATAAAATCATACCATTTGATCTAATAAGTTGACAACAAAGACTAAAAACAACAATTTTTGGAGTTTGCAGGGCTTGAATTCAAACAAAAAAAACTTACAATGATTAAAACCAACAAACCCTATAATTACATAGACTAAAATCATATCTTAATATCTAATCCTAAAGTTCACTATGCATACCCTACTTCTCAAAAACCCTAACATGGTTGGCGGGAAATCTTCATTCAAGCCTCATTAAATGCTGAATTTGAATTTCAAATCTCCCAAATGTTGGTTACAGTGAACCAAATACATTCCGCGACTCTTGGCTTTCCATCATTAATCATCACTCGCCTGTTTCCAAGAAGTTGAATACCAATGAAGTGCTTCATTCAACTTAATATAAAGTTGAATTCCTTTGGTCTTGCCCCCCATCATTCACCACCCCTGCGAGGTCATGGCTCACCACAACATCCAGTCTCTTCTCTCCTACCATTGTTTAACTGGTTTGCATCCATCTTTCATTTCGGGTTTAGTTTTTTTTGTTGCTGTCAATCTAATTATTTGTTGTTGTGTTTTTGTAACAGCGTCCCTTGATCCGAATCCTGTGTCTGATTTGGACAAGATTATCAATCAGTTCCTGTTGAAATATATGACATGCCTAATAGAGCTTGATGTCGAATATGTAAGTTCTATATTAATTGTTTAACAAAGTCCTTCAATTATACGTTTGTTTTCTTTCAATTGTATGAAGCTTAATAATATCCACGAACCATTTACAGGGTGCTGTTTTGCTGCCCATGATGTTTGCGCATGACTTTGGTGATCAAATCGATTTATATGCAACTTTGGTTGATCCAAATAACAATGAGTTTGAGGTATTGGTGGAAAGGAACAACCAGGGCATTTACTTGACAAAGGGCTGGCATGCGATTCGTGATTTCTACAATATAACTTTTGGTGCCTAGGTGACGATGGTCTTTGTAGGTTTGGGAAAGTTTGATATTAGAGTCAAGAATAGGTTTGGGAAGACGATCCGTTATCCCACTTTTAATCCACCAATGAGGTTTAGCGTTGAGAAGAATGTTATTCCAGTGATTTGTCATTGAGATGTTTAGTTTCGATCTATTTTTTTTATCAGTAATTTTTAATCTCCTTTTGTCACTTCAGTGTTGTTGAACAATGTATTTACGAAAGCCGTTGTGGCGTGTTTTCTTAATATCATATTTTCTTATTTATCTTCATAATGGTATTAAGACTAATGAAAAATATTGGAGTATTACTGTCTAATCCCAAGCCATTACCATATAATGAATTATGCATGTTTATGTTGTTACTGAGGTCTTGCTTATTATTACACCATCAAATGTTTTGCGAGTTCCAAACTGAAGTGAAGTTCAAATAAAAATCCAGCATAACACTAACGTTAGTTATTCATCTAAAAATTTATTCCTAATAGAGCAAGCTGATTCCTTTGTGTTCCTTAAGGTCCATTATACTGTTTCAAAAAAAAAAACAGAAGGTCATATTATATCCAGACAAATGAAAAACGTTTAGTGTCTAGATGGAAGTTAATACACACAATATGATTATTAGTGTTTTAATGGTCGGACTTAAGAAATTATATGATAGTTAAAGTACAATAGCAATCATATTAGTAACATGTTCAATCACAGAATGCATGTGTAGCTCTTTCGAGATTCCATTTGTGTGTCTGTAGTTCATGTTTGATCCATGGCTTCATGTGTTTCCCATTATTGCTGGAAAATAATTGATGTTGTGCCTGTTCGTTTTCTGTGCTTCCTTAATAACAATGAGAACAATTCAGACTCAGGTGCCAACATAAATGAATCATTTCCAATGTTCACACGCGTGCCCTTTCACCTTAACGGTACTGATGCATCATTTTCCCATACAAGTACAACTGCATCTGTCCCATATAAAAAAAAATTAAGTTTCCAATGTGAATTAATTATAACCCACCTGTTCAAAGTTAGCATTTATCAGCCATTCAATCCCCCATTTAAGTGCTGCGCCATTTTACATGCAACCCTTGGCTTAGTCTTTCATGTTCCTCTATCTAATGCCCTTTATAACATAACCTCTATTTGTGTGTTTATAAAATTAGGTCCTGGCCGTGTATTATAGTCTCCTCAACAATGGCATATGCCATGGTTGGACAAACTGCATCTACATTGAGTTCTATGACATGGTTTTACATTCAGGATCTGAAGATCAGAGTCTGAAGAACAGTGTCTGAAGATCAGAGTCTGAAGAATAGTGTCTGAGGAACAGCGTTTGAAGAACAGTGTCTGAAGATCAGAGTCTGAAGAACAGCGTCTGAAGACTGGGAAGGTGATAGGTGGTCGTTGTAGTACCCTAATTTTGTCCTAAGCATTTTAAAACAAAAAAAATCAAAAAAATCAAAGAGGGAGGAAAAAGTCAAAGTCAACAAAAGTCAACAGAAAAGTCAACATTTCAAAAATGCTGACTTCGCACTGCGAAGCTCACTTCGCACTGCGAAGTCTGCGATTTTTCTGCAGATTTTTGGTGCTTTTGATTTAATTCCAGATTTTGTTGCATATCATTTCCATATTTATTTTAAGTAGCATTCATGGATATTTGGGCCAAGCAAAACCAGAATTGAAGGACTTGCCATTAATGCCAAGGTTGGAAGCTTTTTCTTCCAACCTAGCATGTGACAAGCAAGTGGGCTTGCCCTTGGGCAGCTCTAGTACCTCCCATGTGACCTGTTAACCACCCCAAGGTTGCCAGCCACCTGCTTGAGGACTTTCCTCCTGCTTGCTTCCCCAAAACCAGTCAAACTAGCTGGATTTTCTCACTTGAAAAGCCATGAGTGCCTACCCTGTTTTTGCAGCAGCTTTTCACCCCTCACACCAGCCATAGGTAGCCTTTTTCATCCCTCAATCTCTGCACATTACAGTGCACGTTTTCATTGATCAACCATTGGGATTGCAAGGATTGATCCCCAAGCTTGGCCAATTGCAATTCAGCTTTGTTTTTCATCATTACCTTCTAGAATTAGTTGAATTTGTGGCTGAAATCAGGCTGAGTCTTGCCCCTTGGCACAAGGCAAGGTTGCCTCTATCCATTAGCATTTAATGCAAAGGGATTCAGTTTGATCCTAGCAACAAATCAGCTGGATTTTGGGATTTGCTAATGATGAAATAGATTTGGTTTTGGCCTATAAATAGAAGGCAATGCCCAAGGTAAAAAAAACTAATAACAGCATTTCAAGAGCAGAAACTCTACTCATTTTCAGCTTACAAACCCTCACAAACAACCAGAAAAAAACCAATCAAACACAAAGCATTACAAAGTTCCAAAATCATCACCAACATTCAAAACCTTGCAAGAACCTTCAACCGATTTCAAAATCCATTGCAGCTGGAGCTTTGCTAAGGAGTTCTGTAAGTTTCCAAGCTTTTATTTTGCATTTACAATTGTGTTTGCATAGCATTTTGGTTCAAAACCTCTTGGTTCTAAAAAACCCCTTTTGAATTTCAAAGAAATCCCAAGGTTTTCAAAACATCAAAACTGGTTTGTCCTACCTTTTTCATCCCAAAAACTCAAAGTTTTTCACCCACCTAAAAGGTCCTGAGTGTGTTCAGAAGTTGTTTCTGAACAAAAGTTCAGAAACAGCTTCTGAACTCAAAAATTCGCATACTTCGCAGTGCGAAGTCATGGTTGCAGTGCGACCATGACAGAACTCAGAATCTGAGTTTTTGTGTCCAAATGACCATTTTTTGAGGTTCTAGCCCAGGAGCTCAGAACCTAAGAGTTTTTTAAACCCATGTTCTTCAAACCATAACAAGGATTTTTCACAATTTTGACAAATTCACAAGTTCGTATGACATTTTGTGGATAACTTGCAAAACAAGTTATGTTCTCAAACTTTCAAAACAACATGAACAAATCAGCTATGTTCATCATTTCAATCAAAACTTGAACAATAAATATTGTTCATGATGTTCAAAACTCAAACATGAACATACGCCGAATAACGTTCGCTTTTCGCAAAATGAGACGAACTTAGGCGCTTTTTAGCAAAATTGCTAAATCTTTCCCATTTGGGTTTTCAAACCAAATGTTTTGATATACCTTGGGATTTCTAAGAGAATTCTACCCCAAAACTTGAATGAAAAAGGGATGGTGTGACGTATGTCTCTCCATTGCCCCGGTCAATGATTGACTTGTATGAGTCCATTGCACCTCTCTTGGTCCCATAGCGACCAATTCGAACCCTTTACCCTAACGGACGTACCTTTTAACAATTCTAGTGCGATTCACGAACAAACGCTTAATAAGTCTCCCAAGCGCGAGCATACAAGCTACGTTTTAATCGCAACAATTCGGTTAAAACATCGTCCATTTAAAATTAACCAACACATGTACGTTTTTCTATCAAAGAACTACGTACGCTTTGAGTTCTCCGACTACTGGGAGATACGTAGGAGCAAGATCGACATCTTGTCAAGCGCAATAATAAAAAACTTTTTTTTCTTTTCTTTCGTTTGTTTTTATCTCTTTCCCCCCTTTGTTATATTTTGACATAAATAAGCATGCGCGCAAAACATTCAAAAACAATTTAAGCTTTAGCCAAATAGAAGGTTCCCGTTGAGTACAACGGACGTGAGGGGTGCTAATACCTTCCCCTTGCGTAATCGACTCCCGAACCCGACAATGGTTGCGATGACCATCCTTTCCTCATCGTCGAAGGGTTTTATTATCGTTTCCCTCTAAACAAAAAAAAACTTAAGGGTTTATCAACGTTCCCTTTACACAAAAACTTTGGTGGCGGCTTCACAAAGGCCCTCCGAGCGTTTACAAACGGCCTCGGAGGATTTGCGCGTCTTTTTCTCAGGAAAAAAACGAGGTGCGCACAGCTGGCGACTTCACTGGGGATTCGTGTTCCCACTAGCGAGTCAAGCCTAACCTATTTGGCCTTTAAGCCAGTTGTTTTTATTTTCTTTGCGTGCCATGCTTATTATTTTATTCATACATGTCATATTTATGCTTTGTGTTTATATGTGCTTTATTTTGCTTTATATTCATATCATACATATATCAAATGCGGGGGTTACTTGAGTGATGTTACTCCACATTGTTCGGGTTAATGCCGGACGTGTGAGGCTCTCTACCCGAGCTTGAGAAAAAAACTAAGTTAGAAGGAGGTTGTGTGCGGAAGCCCGCGTTGACGTATGTCCGTGAGGTAGGATGTCCAACCCCGCTTAGATGAGATTTTCACGTGGAATTAATTGAAGTCATGTCGACGTATGTCCATAGACAACCCTAATTCCATGTGAGGTCTATGACTCTAAGGACCTCTTCTTAGGAGATTTCACCATTTAGAGCCTACATGTGAGGATGGGGGGAAGTTCCGAACCTTCATAAACCATACCCTTGCATATCATTTGCATTCATGAAAGTAATTTTTGCATCATTTTGCTTTATAGGAGTTTAAAAAGAACAAACAAATATTAGCAAAAAGAAATATGGATTCCGGGAACAAAAATACGCTCGCCTTCAAAATTAAAGCTCCTAGGGTGGAAAGTTTATTAGCTCTAAGCAAGAGGCTCTCTTCGGTCAACAAGAACATCTTCGAGGCAAGCTATGGGCTAATCCTTGATCTCCTACCCGTGAGAATAGATTCAACGGCCTTAACCACTTTGGCGCAATTCTTCGACCCACCTCTACGGTGCTTCACATTTCAAGACTTCCAACTAGCGCCAACTTTGGAAGAGTTTGAGAAGATTTTGGGTTGTAGCATGAAGGGTCATGAACTCTATCTCGGTCCGGGAAAGGATCCCACATTTGAAGCCATCGCCGAATCCTTATACCTCGACACCCAAGAAGTGGCATCTAACTTGGAAGTTAGAGGAAACCTTAAAGGATTTTCAAGAAAGTTTTTAGAAGCCAAAGCTCGGGAAATGTTAGCCAACAAGGAGGGAAGGGCATTCAACGCCATCTTAGCCCTCTTAGTCTACGGAATTGTTTTATTCCCCAACATGGATGATTTCGTAGACTTTCCGGCTCTAGAGGTGTTTATGACTAAAAATCCGGTTCCCACAATCTTGGCGGATTTTTATCATACCCTCTACTCTAGGCATGAACAAGCAAGGGGACGCAAAATTACTTGTTGCACTCCCGTAGTGCAAATTTGGATGATGTCCCACATGCCGAGAAACCGAGACTTTGTGGAAAACCGGGCCAAGCTCAAATGGTCGCAACGGATGACAACCCTCGCCGAGAAGGACATCCATTGGTTTTCACCAAACTTAGAGGACCCGGAAATTATCCTCAGCTGCGGGGACTTCCCTAACGTACCCCTCATTGGTACTAAGGGATGTATTAATTACAATCCGGTCCTCTCTCTCCGACAACTAGGTTTTTCAATGGAGGATAAACCTAATGACCTTTTGTTGGAAGCTTTCTACTTAAGGGAAGGCGATCAAGACCTGGCATTGCTAGAGAGAATCCGGGGAGCATGGAGCCAAGTGCGCAAAGGAAGGGTCGGCAAGAGAAACTGTGTCGCCAAACCCCTTTATACTCAATGGGTGAAGGAGAGGGTCAAAGCAATCAAGCTGCCCTTTATGGTCATAAACCCTCCAAAATCTCCTACACCTAAACCTATTGCAATCATTCCCAACAAAGAAATGGAGGACCTCAAAGCTAAAATTCAAGAACTCCAAAACAAAAACGGAGACTTAGAATTGAAGCACCTCCAAGCTTTAGGAGAAATTACTAGGACGAAGAGAGATCGTGATGAAGTATCACATTCTCTCCTAGTATGCCAAAAACGGCTAAGAATCTCCGAAGGGAAGAGGGATTGGATAGGAGGCGGCTTGGTTAGTGCGGATGCCAATCTTGTGGCCAAGGACGAAGAGTTGGAAAGAATCCTACATTCCAACCAAGAGCTCAAGAAATTCGGCGAACTAGCCATTGAAGCTCAACGGAAATGGAGGTTGAAATTTCAAGAGAAAAATCAACAGCTCCAAGAAGTAGTTAAAGACTACAAAGAGCAGCTTCAAGCCGAACGCGTCCAACGGCAAAGACATGAGAGCCTTTCTCATCAAGGGAGGCTAAAATGCAATCGTCTCGAAGAAGACATCAAGAAATTCGAAGAGTACTTCGACAAGATTGCAAGAGCTCACGGGGACCACATTGCACAACTACATGATGAAATTAGAAGTGCAAGAGTCAAGCTAGACCAACGCAAGGAAGTGATTGAGTATGTATGGCAAGACGCCACCCGATTAAGTGAGGATTTCACTAAATTGGTTGCATTCTCAAATTTGGTAATCACCCAACTTCCAAAGAAGCTAGCGGAGGCCGAGATGGTCATGCCCTACTTTGTCATCCCTATGGAAATCCAGAAGTTTATGAAGTTCTGCAAGGACACCATAGATTTCTATAGGGAGGAGATGAACAAAGCCGAGAAGCGAGCGGCTGTTTGATTTGTAATAGCATTAGTTACACTTTGTAAACAAATGTTATTTAATCAAATATATTTGGAAGCGTAATCAATTTCCCGGTCTTTAATATTTCGAATTGCTAATATTAATTGTGCACCTTTAAACTCCTCCATAAAGCAAAATAAAAAAAAAACGCATATTTTGCATACTCATACATACATCCACATGCATCTTCATGCATTTTTCAAAAAAAAACTCATTCATTTCCCTAAAAATAGTTCAAAGCAATCATAGCCCGAAAACCCCGAAAGCCCTCGGTCCAAGAATCAGATTTCCAACACTCGTACGGAACACGACCTAACAAACAAAGGATCATGGACAATTTGGAGCAAACCCAAGCGGCTTTGAGAGAAGAGATTGATGGAATGAAGGGAAAGATGGATCAGATGCTAGAATTAATGCAAGCTCTGTCAGCACGAGAAAGTAACCCTCGCCCAACAACGGATGCGGCCAATGTGCAGTGGCCTCCTTTTGGTTTACCTGTGAATTATACCCCACCATTCGAAAATGAGGGTCAAGGACCACCTCCACCACCGCTCACAATCCCCGTAAGGAATGAAGAGCGTCGTCCTCAAGGAACTTCCACTACTCAGCATGAGGTGATTCCCCATGATGTGGAAAATAGCCAGCTAAGGCAATCTGCTCCCGACACCACCCACCAAGACAACGATACCACCCAAATGTATCGAGTTTTGGAAGAGAGGTTGAAAGCTGTCGAAGGGTTCAGTTCATACGGTGCCCACAACGCCTTGGACATGTGCCTAGTGCCCGACGTGGTAATCCCTCCGAAGTTCAAAGCACCGGACTTCGAGAAATACAAAGGAATTCAATACCCTCGGAACCATCTAAGGATGTTCTGTAGGAAGATGGCAGCTTACGCAATGAACGAGAAACTCATGGTGCATGTGTTTCAAGACAGTTTAAGCGGAGCGTCCTTGGATTGGTACATGCAGCTCGAGCGTACCCATGTCCAAACTTGGAAGGATCTAGCCGATGCCTTCCTAAAGCAATACAAATATAATTTGGACATGGCTCCAAATAGGATGCAACTACAAAACCTCCTACAAAGAAGTAACGAGTCCTTCAAGGAGTACGCTCAGCGGTGGAGAGAACTAGCTTCTCGTGTACAACCACCACTATTGGAAAGAGAGCTTGTCGACACCTTTATGGGCACACTTCAAGGCCCATATTACGACAAGATGATTGGAAGCACGTCTGCCAGTTTCTCCGATCTAGTCATGGTTGGTGAAAGAATAGAGGACGGAGTAAAGAGAGGAAAAATCCAAGGCTCTCTAGAAGCTCAAAGTGGAGCTAGAAAACCCCCCAGCAACTTTCACAAAAAGAAAGAGGGGGAGACAAATGCCGTTCTAGTGGGACCATCTTGCCCACCACTAAATCAAATGCCTCACTACCACTATCCTTATGTGGCAGCAGCAACGGCTCAAGGGCGTTACTCACCTCAAGTAATTCCCGCAACTCCACCTCGACAACCAGTAGTGTTGCCTCAGCAAAATCAACAGCAGCAACAACAAGGCGGGTACCCATCAAGGAATCAAGCGGGCTCAAGGAACAGTTATTATAATAGGCAGTTTGATCCTGTACCTATGTCTTATGGTCAAATCTTGCCATACCTAATCCAAAAGGGTATGGTCGAGACAAGACTACTACCACCAATGTCGCCGCCATATCCACATTGGTACGACGCAAATGCCAAATGCGACTACCACGCAGGAACCGTGGGACACAATGTCGAGAACTGTAGAGTTTTCAAACATAAGGTGCAGGATCTTATTGACAAGAAGCTGTTATCCTTCAAAGAGGAAAACCCCAATGTAAAGAATAACCCATTGCCGGGGCATGCGGGTCCCTCTGTAAATGCGGTGGAGGAACAAGAGGACTTTGGTCCAGTCAAAAGGGTAGTCAATGTTAAGACCCCCCTGTCAACCATAAGGGAGCGTTTAACCGGCTTTGGTTTGTTCGAGGAAATGCACGCCAACTGTGAAGCCTGCAAGGTCAACCCGAACGAGTGCGAAGAGTTGAAGAGTTGTCTTCAAGAGCTAATGGACCAAGGTTGGATCCAAATTGGCTGTATAAAGGATGGCACGGACGTTGCTACCTTAGAGTCTAACGACCCAAAACCTCTCGAAATCCCATATCAAAGGAGAGAGGTACCAATGCCAATACAACCCATCACATTCCACGTACCTGCACCCTTCTCTTTTGAAAGCACGAAGAGGGTACCATGGAATTACCAACCTGTGGCCTATGTGGAAGGAAAGCCACTAGCCAAAATTGAGCCCAGCATCACTAACATTACCGGTGTTGGAGGAATAACCAGAAGTGGTAGAGTCTTCGCTCCGAAAGAACTCGGGAAGACGCCAGCCGTACTACCAAAAGAACCGCTCAAAGAAAAGAGCGTGGAGGAAGAAGAGAACCAAACGGGGCCTTCTCAAAAGACAATCCCGCAAAAAGAGGCCGAAGAGTTCCTAAGGATAATCCAAAAGAGCGAGTATAAAATCATTGACCAGCTAGGTCAAACTCCCTCCAAGATCTCCATGCTATCCTTACTACTCAGCTCGGAAGCACACCGAGAAGCACTGCTGCGGATCCTCAGTGAGGCACATGTCACCAAGGACATTCCTGTGGACCAATTCGACGGGATAGTCAGAAATATTACCTCAAGTAGGTACTTGGGTTTCAATGGCGATGAGCTACCCGACGATGGGCACATTCATAACCGCGCCTTACATATTTCCGTAAAATGCATGGACCACATTCTCTCAAGAGTGCTAGTGGACACGGGGTCATCATTGAATGTCATGCCCAAGACTACCCTCCTCAAGCTATCATGTGAAGGGACAGTAATGAAGCCCAGCGCCTTGGTCGTAAAAGCTTTCGATGGGTCAAGAAGAGCCGTCATAGGGGAGATCGACTTACCAGTCCAAATCGGGCCTAAGGTTTTCACCATAACCTTCCAAGTCATGGATATTAATCCAACATACAGTTGTCTTCTCGGACGACCGTGGATCCATGCGGCCGGAGCCATCACTTCTACTCTGCACCAGAAATTGAAGTTCATCATTGATAACCAAATGATTGTAGTTTCCGGGCAAGAGGACATGATGGTAAGCCATCTCTCATCATTCCGTTATATAGAAACGGATGAAGAAGCTGTGGATGTCCCATTCCAGTCTTTGGAAGTGGCGAATGTCGTGACGTTGAGCTCGAAGCCCAAGAAAGAGGCTAGGACAGCCATGTCATCATGGAGGGCGATAAGAGAGGCCCTAGAAGAAAGCCGACCCACCGGATGGGGCAAGTTAGTGGACATACCGGAGAAGAAGAATCGCTTCGGGTTGGGGTATCATCCATCAGCCGAAACTTTCTCAAAGCCTCCAAAGCAAGGGATCCTTCCCATTGCGGAAACATTCATCAGTGCGGGGTTTATCCATGAAGAGCAAGTGGCTCTACTTGAAGACGTAGATGAAGACGTGCCCGATTTGGTGTACCGTTGCGCTTCGGATGAAGTTTTGAACAATTGGAGGGCTATCGCGATTCCCGAGATCGTTACCAGGATCAAGTAATAAACCATGTTTGTTTGTTTTTTACTTACTTAAAAAAAAAAATCATTTAGCTCTGCCCAAGGCAAATGATTAGTCGTGTGGGGCCCCCATGTTTTAAAGTTATTTACAATCATGAATAAAAGCACTCTTTTATGTTCATTTGAGTCTTTTTCTTTTTTTTTTTTGCATTTGTTTTAAAAAAAAATTTTCTACAAAAAGCCTAAAAAAAATCATACTCATGCAGATCTACACATCCACCCTCCAAAAACAACACTGCCTTAAACCCTTATGACTTCGATTTCCCGATTAATCAAACGGAGGGTGATGAAGAGGACGATTACGAACCGCCTGAAGAATTGTCCAGACTTACAAATCAAGGGGATAGGGTAATACAACCTCACCAAGAATCAGTTGAAAAGGTCAACTTGGGGACCGAAGAGGATAAGAAAGAGGTCAGGATAGGAGCCTCCCTGCACGAGGATGTGAAAGGAAAGTTGATCAAGCTTCTGCAAGAGTACGTGGACGTATTCGCTTGGTCGTACCAAGACATGCCGGGTTTAGACCCTAACATCGTTGTACACAAGCTGCCACTCAAGCCGGAATGCCCGCCAGTAAAGCAGAAATTGAGAAGAACTCGACCCGATATGGCTCTCAAGATCAGAGAAGAGGTCAAAAAGAAATTCGATGCCGGCTTCTTAGCCGTAACCAAGTATCCAACATGGGTTGCCAACATTGTGCCAGTTCCGAAGAAGGATGGCAAAGTTAGGATGTGTGTGGATTATCGGGATTTGAATAGAGCAAGCCCAAAGGATGATTTCCCGCTACCACACATCGACATATTGGTGGACAACACAGCCCAATTCTCAGTCTTTTCCTTTATGGATGGCTTCTCGGGATATAACCAAATCAAGATGGCTCCAGAGGACATGGAGAAAACCACGTTCATCACTCCATGGGGAACATTCTGCTATAAGGTAATGCCTTTCGGATTAACAAATGTCGGGGCAACATACCAAAGAGCAATGGTGACTCTTTTCCATGACATGATCCATAAGGAAATTGAGGTCTACGTCGACGACATGATTGCCAAATCCCAAACGGAGGAGGATCATCTAGTCCATCTACAAAAGCTTTTCGAACGCCTAAGAAAGTTCAAGCTGCGCTTAAATCCTAACAAGTGCACATTTGGCGTTAGATCCGGGAAGTTATTGGGCTTCATCGTCAGCCAAAGAGGTATTGAAGTGGATCCCGAAAAGGTAAAGGCCATCCAAGAAATGCCAGCGCCAAATACCGAGAAAGAAGTCCGGGGTTTCTTAGGAAGATTGAACTACATCGCCAGGTTCATCTCACACATGACAGCTACCTGCGAACCAATCTTCAAACTGCTAAGGAAAAACCAAGCCATTCATTGGAATGAGGATTGCCAAGAGGCGTTTGACAAGATCAAACAATACCTGCAAGAACCACCAATTTTAATACCTCCGGTTCCGGGTAAACCCCTCATCTTATACCTAACCGTGCTTGAAGGATCAATGGGTTGTGTGTTAGGACAACAAGATGAAACGGGAAGAAAAGAGCACGCAATTTACTACCTAATTAAGAAGTTTACCGACTGTGAAACAAGGTATACTTCACTTGAAAAGACTTGTTGCGCTTTAGCATGGGCTGCTCGACGCCTAAGGCAATACATATTGACCCATACAACTTGGTTGATATCGAAGATGGATCCCATCAAGTACATCTTCGAAAAACCTGCCCTCACAGGGAAGATAGCCCGTTGGCAAATGCTGCTGTCTGAGTACGACATCCAATACGTTGCTCAAAAAGCCATCAAGGAGAGTGTTTTATCCGAGCACCTTGCTCACCAACCATTGGAGGATTATCAGCCCATACAATTCGACTTCCCAGACGAAGATGTTGTAGCTTTGAATGACGAAAAGGTCACAAGCGATGATGAAGGGCCAGAACCGAAAGCTCAATGGAAGCTCGCTTTCGACGGCGCCTCAAATGCCATGGGGCACGGAATCGGAGCAGTTTTAATCTCCCCAAGAAAAGGATATCAGCCATTCACAGCAAGGTTATGCTTTGACTGCACCAATAACATGGCAGAATATGAAGCGTGTATCCTAGGCCTCGAAGCAGCAATTGATCTAAGGATCAAAAACCTTGAAGTATACGGTGACTCAGCCTTAGTCATCTATCAAGTCAAAGGAGAATGGGAAACAAAACATCCCAATTTAATTCCCTACCGAGCCCGGGTTGTAGAGTTGATTAAGCATTTTGATGAAATCAACTTCCATCACATACCTCGAGAAGAAAATCAGGTGGCAGATGCTTTGGCTACATTATCATCAATGTACCAAGTAAATTCCTACAACGAGGCACCAATCATAAGGATGGATCGTAGAGACAAACCAGTTGTATGTGCATCAGTCGAAGAGGGACTTGACGACAAACCTTGGTTCTACGACATCAAGCGATATCTCGAAGAGCAAGAGTATCCAGAAAATGTCTCACACACCGACAAGAGGACCATCAGAAGATTGGCATCCCAGTTCTTCCTCAACGGAAATACCCTCTACAAAAGAAACTATGACATGGTCCTGCTCAGATGTGTGGATAAACATGAGGCGGACATGCTCATTAAAGAAATCCACGAAGGATCTTTTGGAACCCATGCTAATGGGCATGCAATGGCAAAGAAAATCTTAAGGGCGGGCTATTATTGGCTAACCATGGAAGCTGATTGTTTCCACTACGCCAAGACTTGTCACAAGTGCCAGATTTACGCCGACAAGGTGCATGTACCACCAACTCCACTGAACGTCATGACTTCACCTTGGCCATTCTCTATGTGGGGCATAGATATGATTGGAATGATCGAGCCCAAAGCGTCAAATGGACATCGCTTCATCCTCGTTGCCATCGATTACTTCACCAAATGGGTAGAAGCAGCTTCGTATGCAAACGTAACCAAACAAGTGGTAGCCCGATTAATCAAGAAGGAAATCATTTGCCGTTACGGCACTCCCCACAAAATCATCACCGATAATGGGGCAAACCTGAACAACAAGACAATGAAGGAGTTGTGCAAAGATTTCAAGATTGAGCACCATAATTCCTCCCCTTACCGACCAAAGATGAATGGTGCGGTAGAAGCAGCCAATAAGAACATAAAGAAGATCATCCAAAAGATGGTGACGACATATAAAGATTGGCATGAGATGCTTCCCTTTGCGCTACATGGCTACAGAACAGCCATTCGCACTTCAACTGGGGCAACCCCTTTCTCCTTAGTATACGGTATGGAAGCTGTCCTTCCCATAGAGGTGGAAATTCCTTCGTTAAGGGTCTTGATGGAAACCAAGCTAGAGGAAGCTGAATGGGTCCAAACAAGGTTCGACCAACTGAATCTCATAGAAGAAAAGCGTCTGACGGCAATATGTCACGGACAACTCTATCAAAGGAGACTCAAGAGGGCATTCGACAAGAAGGTCCGTCCTCGAGAATTCAAAGAAGGAGACCTAGTGCTCAAGAAGATATTACCTATCCACAAAGATCCCCGTGGGAAGTGGACTCCCAGTTATGATGGGCCGTACGTGGTAAAGAAAGCCTTCTCAGGCGGAGCCCTAATCATCACCACTATGGACGGAGAAGAGTTCCCACTCTCAATAAACTCCGATGCAGTCAAGAGGTATTATGCCTAAGAAAAAAGAAAAAAAAGAAAAAAAAGAGCTCGCTAAATCGAAAACCTGAAAGGGCGGTTTAGGCAATAGAGAGCGTCCTGCTAGATCGAAAACCTGAAAAGGCGGTCTAGGCAAAAATTAAGGACATCAAAAAAGGAAATACACCCCGGTGGATTGAAAACTCGAAAGAGCGGTCCAGGCAAAAGTTAGGGGTTAACAAAAAAAGAAAGGCAATGACTGCAGCATCCAAGCTCCGGACAAGATTCAAGAGGAGAAGAATCGGTCTCATCAGTATCTTCCAAAAAGACAAAAAATCTCGAAGTCATAAGGAAATAGCATGTGTTGTGTCAAAACCAAATTTTCTTTTTGCTTTTTTCTTGTCTTTCTCTATCTCACTTCTCACTTTGTGTATTTTCTTTACCCATTTAAGAGGTCAAATCTGCATTGAATAAATTTCCTTTTGATTTTATGTTCTCAGTAGCGCATAAAATTTTGTTTTATTCATGATGAAAATGCTTTAAAACATGGGAAATAAACAAAAGAATTTTCTTCCAAGAAAGGAGAGAAAGCAAACAAACGTTGTTTTATTTGAATTTTCGTAAACTTCGAAGGAATTGCGGTAATTCCCACCCAAATATTATACTCAAAGGACTTATGCTCTTCAGCAAAGGCAGGTGCGTAACTCACGGCACGCGGAGCGCAAAAGCCCCAAGGGTTAAAAGGAACAAATTTCCCAGTAAGCACCCTAAACATCCAAACACCAAACAAGGCTGGATATCGATCATGCTTCCAAAATGATCCTTATATCCCCATGAGCCAAACCTCATTGACACCCCCAAGGAGTCTCAACCCCAAACAAAAAGTCCAATCATTATTGGCAGACCAACACAAATCTTCGGGCTAGGCCCGAACTACACCGGTTTTGATCCCATTCGGGTATGTAGGCAAAGGACCTTGTCCTTCCAAACCAACCAAAAAAAAACAACAAACAAATAAAAAGTCCAATCATCATTGGCACAACCACCACCAAGACCGACTTTGCTCGGCACCCAACCAGCATCCCACATATCCTGCATAACATAATTCATGCATCATGTCAATATCATTCATGCATGCATATACAAATCATTCATACACATGCATTTCATAAATCATGTCATGCATCCTCAACAAGAATTTTCCAGTGAGCATCACATGTTCACCAACATCCATCAACAGTTAAGTAAGCGTTCCCCAGTGAACCTCCTTCACCGACTGTCCCCTATTCCCCAGCAGGAATCTTTGTTTGAGTCTATCTCATATCATATTGCATTGCATATCACTGCATATCATACTGCATAACATGCATCATACAATCATGTTTTCCGGTTCAACCAGGGGCACCTATTTAGGGTAAGACCACAGCTCGTTAGGAATCAACCTTCAGTGAAAGTGCCTGAATAAGATTACCTAGCTTAGGTATCGACCTCTAGTGAAAGTGCCTAGATAAGATCACCTCCCCCAGTGTATCGACCTTCAGTGTTAGCGGCTGAATAAGATCACAACTCGTTAGGAATCGACCTTCAGTGAAAGTGCCTGAATAAGATTACCTAGCTTAGGTATCGACCTCTAGTGAAGGTGCCTAGATAAGATCACCTCCCCCAGTGTATCGACCTTCAGTGTTAGCGGCTGAATAAGATCACAACTCGTTAGGAATCGAACTTCAGTGAAAGTGCCTGAATAAGATTACCTAGCTTAGGTATCGACCTCTAGTGAAAGTGCCTAGATAAGATCACCATCCTCAGGAATCGACCTCTAGTGAAAGTGCCTAGATAAGATCACCTTCATTCTCCAGTGGGTCTACCTCCAGTGTTAGCGGCTGGATACGATCAACCCTTTCAAACCATTGCATTTGCATTCCGCGAAGGACAAAATTCGGGTCCTTCTTTTTACTTAATTGATCTTCGCAAAGAGTTCATGAGATGCCCTCGGCACTCACGTACTCTATGCGAAGACACAATTAAGTAGGGGCAGCTGTAGTACCCTAATTTTGTCCTAAGCATTTTAAAACAAAAAAAATCAAAAAAATCAAAGAGGGAGGAAAAAGTCAAAGTCAACATTTCAAAAATGCTGACTTCGCACTGCGAAGCTCACTTCGCACTGCGAAGTCTGCGATTTTTCTGCAGATTTTTGGTGCTTTTGATTTAATTCCAGATTTTGTTGCATATCATTTCCATATTTATTTTAAGTAGCATTCATGGCTATTTGGGCCAAGCAAAACCAGAATTGAAGGACTTGCCATTAATGCCAAGGTTGGAAGCTTTTTCTTCCAACCTAGCATGTGACAAGCAAGTGGGCTTGCCCTTGGGCAGCTCTAGTACCTCCCATGTGACCTGTTAACCACCCCAAGGTTGCCAGCCACCTGCTTGAGGACTTTCCTCCTGCTTGCTTCCCCAAAACCAGTCAAACTAGCTGGATTTTCTCACTTGAAAAGCCATGAGTGCCTACCCTGTTTTTGCAGCAGCTTTTCACCCCTCACACCAGCCATAGGTAGCCTTTTTCATCCCTCAATCTCTGCACATTACAGTGCACGTTTTCATTGATCAACCATTGGGATTGCAAGGATTGATCCCCAAGCTTGGCCAATTGCAATTCAGCTTTGTTTTTCATCATTACCTTCTAGAATTAGTTGAATTTGTGGCTGAAATCAGGCTGAGTCTTGCCCCTTGGCACAAGGCAAGGTTGCCTCTATCCATTAGCATTTAATGCAAAGGGATTCAGTTTGATCCTAGCCACAAATCAGCTGGATTTTGGGATTTGCTAATGATGAAATAGATTTGGTTTTGGCCTATAAATAGAAGGCAATGCCCAAGGTAAAAAAAACTAATAACAGCATTTCAAGAGCAGAAACTCTACTCATTTTCAGCTTACAAACCCTCACAAACAACCAGAAAAAAACCAATCAAACACAAAGCATTACAAAGTTCCAAAATCATCACCAACATTCAAAACCTTGCAAGAACCTTCAACCGATTTCAAAATCCATTGCAGCTGGAGCTTTGCTAAGGAGTTCTGTAAGTTTCCAAGCTTTTATTTTGCATTTACAATTGTGTTTGCATAGCATTTTGGTTCAAAACCTCTTGGTTCTAAAAAACCCCTTTTGAATTTCAAAGAAATCCCAAGGTTTTCAAAACATCAAAACTGGTTTGTCCTACCTTTTTCATCCCAAAAACTCAAAGTTTTTCACCCACCTAAAAGGTCCTGAGTGTGTTCAGAAGTTGTTTCTGAACAAAAGTTCAGAAACAGCTTCTGAACTCAAAAATTCGCATACTTCGCAGTGCGAAGTCATGGTCGCAGTGCGACCATGACAGAACTCAGAATCTGAGTTTTTGTGTCCAAATGACCATTTTTTGAGGTTCTAGCCCAGGAGCTCAGAACCTAAGAGTTTTTTAAACCCATGTTCTTCAAACCATAACAAGGATTTTTCACAATTTTGACAAATTCACAAGTTCGTATGACATTTTGTGGATAACTTGCAAAACAAGTTATGTTCTCAAACTTTCAAAACAACATGAACAAATCAGCTATGTTCATCATTTCAATCAAAACTTGAACAATAAATATTGTTCATGATGTTCAAAACTCAAACATGAACATACGCCGAATAACGTTCGCTTTTCGCAAAATGAGACGAACTTAGGCGCTTTTTAGCAAAATTGCTAAATCTTTCCCATTTGGGTTTTCAAACCAAATGTTTTGATATACCTTGGGATTTCTAAGAGAATTCTACCCCAAAACTTGAATGAAAAAGGGATGGTGTGACGTATGTCTCTCCATTGCCCCGGTTGTACGAATGCGTGACGTATGTCTCGTCGTTCGGACAATCGTCATTCCATTTTCAAATGAATCCAACCATAACCAAACCAAACCTTGGCCCCTTGTGGTCAATCCGAACCTTTTGGTCCCCCGTGGCCACTAGATTCGATCCCTCGACTCATTTGAGTCCACTCGGTCAATGTTCGACTCGTCCGAGTCCATTGTACCAGTTCTTGATCTCAGTGGATCAATCGAACAATCACCCGACTCTTCGGAGTCCACTCGATCAATGATTGACTTGTATGAGTCCATTGCACCTCTCTTGGTCCCATAGCGACCAATTCGAACCCTTTACCCTAACGGACGTACCTTTTAACAATTCTAGTGCGATTCACGAACAAACGCTTAATAAGTCTCCCAAGCGCGAGCATACAAGCTACGTTTTAATCGCAACAATTCGGTTAAAACATCGTCCATTTAAAATTAACCAACACATGTACGTTTTTCTATCAAAGAACTACGTACGCTTTGAGTTCTCCGACTACTGGGAGATACGTAGGAGCAAGATCGACATCTTGTCAAGCGCAATAATAAAAAACTTTTTTTTCTTTTCTTTCGTTTGTTTTTATCTCTTTCCCCCTTTGTTATATTTTGACATAAATAAGCATGCGCGCAAAACATTCAAAAACAATTTAAGCTTTAGCCAAATAGAAGGTTCCCGTTGAGTACAACGGACGTGAGGGGTGCTAATACCTTCCCCTTGCGTAATCGACTCCCGAACCCGACAATGGTTGCGATGACCATCCTTTCCTCATCGTCGAAGGGTTTTATTATCGTTTCCCTCTAAACAAAAAAAAACTTAAGGGTTTATCAACGTTCCCTTTACACAAAAACTTTGGTGGCGGCTTCACAAAGGCCCTCCGAGCGTTTACAAACGGCCTCGGAGGATTTGCGCGTCTTTTTCTCAGGAAAAAAATGAGGTGCGCACAGTCGTAATTTACATATAGAGATTGTATAAATGTAAGTTTTTCTCCATGAATTGATATATAAAAAGGGAAATTCATTATTAATGACCTTTCATTTTATCATTGGTTGGCAGTTATCAGATTATAGTGGATCATTTTTAATTGGTTTATTTGTGACTGCTGACATACACCCTTTAGCTTACGGTGCATGTTTGGAATTAGAGCATTAATTATAAAGTTCACATTGGGTAAAGGATGGCTTACGAGTATTACCAAGGAAAGTATAGTCATTGAGCTAAAGAAATTGAAAACCATTCATTGCCTCAACAAGTCTGTCATAATTGCTCTACACTCATGGTACAATTTTTTGTAACATTAGTTGCCATTTAATTTACACTCTACTTTGATTGCCAAGCTAATCTCCACTTTACTTGCATAATTCAATCTGGATGTGCCAACTTGATAATTCTAACGAGATTGTCCAATTATAACCAAAGCATTTGTTCCAAAGACATGCAACTCAACATTGTTCTTCACATATATACAATAAAGAAAACCTTAAAGTGAGTAGCATGAGACTTTGTATGAATTTATTTGAATTAAGTAAAACAATGCTTTAACTAAAACAATTAAATCTATTTGTTTGAATTAGGGTTAGGGTTAAGGGGTTATACAATTAGGGTTGCATTGTACATTCAGGATCTGAAGATCAGAGTCTGAAGAAAAGTGTCTGAAGATCAGAGTTTGAAGAACAGTGTCTAAAGAACAGCGTCTGAAGTGTCTGAGGAACAGCGTCTGAAGAACAGTGTCTGAAGAACAGTGTCTGAAGATCAGAGTCTGAAGATCAGAGTCTGAAGAACAGTGTCTGAAGACTGGGAAGGTGATAGGTGGTCGTCGTAATTTTACATATAGAGATTGTATAAATGTAAGTTTTTCTCCATGAATTGATATATAAAAAGGGAAATTCATAATTAATGACCTTTCATTTTGTTGGATATTTGGTTGTTGACTTCATGTTTGCTAAAATCAAATATACAAGCAGTTGTGCGTCTTCAGAAGCTGAAATCTCATATGTACGTCTTCAGAAGCTGGGTCTTCAGAAGTTGAACAGTACTTCAGAAGCTGATGTTCAGACGCTGAACAGTACTTCAGAAGCTGACCTTCAGAAGCTGAAATGTTCAGACGCAGAACTTCAGACGCAGACTTCAGAAGCACCTTCAGAAGCTGATTTTCTGTGTTCCTGCGTTCTCGTCTTGGAGTGTTTATTTTCTCATGTGATTTGTTGAAGATTTAATTGAAGAATTCTCCAAGCTTTGTTTCTAGAAGGAAGATTATTTTTGCGTGGAGATTTTTATTGAAGATTGGATTCTTTTATTTATGAATATATTTTCAAAGTAATCTTTGGAAAATATATTTCTGAAATATAATTGCTTCTATTTGCTTCTAAAAGAATTCTGGAAATATATCTTTGAAGGATTTGGTTCAAGAATTATGTTGCTGCTGAAGCTATAAATAGAGGACGCTGCTTTTGAAGAAGTTACATCAAAACAAAAGCATTTTTAGAGAGAGTCATACTTAGGTTTTGAGTCTGTGAGCTTTGTGCTTTGTTTTGTACACCACTCAATTGTTTAGAGTTGGTTTAGTTTATTGAGTTGTAATCACTTGAAGCTTTTAAGCAAAAGTGACTGATTATGTTTTGAAGAGTGTCTTCATCTTTGTTTGTTAGAGTCTGATAATCACTGGGGCAGTGATTGACTAAGGGAAGTGAGATGGGATCTCAGGTCTAGGAGTTCCTAGGTTGAAGTCAATACGGGTAGTGATTAAGTGAGAAGGCTGTGAAACAGGGGTTGTTGTCATAGGACTTCGAATTGATACTATCATAGTGGATTTCCTTCCTGGCTTGGTAGCCTCCAGATGTAGGTGTGTTTGTCACCGAACTAGGTTAACAAATCACTTGTGCATCTTTACTTTCTGTCTGTTTTATTCTGCTTCTGAACTACTGCTTTGCATACTCTGTTTTACTGCACCAGTACTCTGTTTTACATTCAGAATCAGGTCCTGCCAGGAATTTCAATTGGCATCAGAGCAGGCACCCTGCCTGTTTTATGGTGAGCTCCAGGGGAGGTTTTTCTGGCATTATGAACAAGGAAGAAGGATTTGTGAACAGACCACCTCTGTTGGATGGTTCCAACTATGAGTATTGGAAATCTCGTATGAGTGCTTTCTTGAAATCTATAGATAACAAGACCTGGAAAGCAGTTCTGAAGGGTTGGGAACATCCTGTTGTGCTTGACAAAGATGGAAAGAAGACAACTGTGTTGAAACCAGAGGAAGAGTGGTCCAAGGATGAAGATGAATTGGCTCTTGGAAACTCCAAAGCCTTGAATGCTCTATTCAATGGAGTGGACAAGAACATGTTCAGACTGATCAAGCAGTGCACTATAGCTAAGGATGCCTGGGAGATTCTCAAGACTACTCATGAAGGCACATCCAAGGTAAAACTGTCCAGACTTCAACTTCTCACCACCAAATTTGAAAATCTCAAAATGTTGGAGGATGAGAACATACAAGATTTTTACATGTATGTTCTGGATATGGCTAACTCATTTGATTCTCTTGGAGAAAAAATATCTGATGAGAAACTTGTGAGGAAAATTCTCAGATCTTACCTAAGAGATTTGACAGGAAAGTGACTGCCATTGAGGAAGCACATGACATCTCCAACATGAAGGTTGAGGAATTGATAAGATCTCTTCAGAATTTTGAAATAGCCAGAACTGATAAGAAGGGGAAAGGTGTTGCTTTTGTAGCAAATTTAGAAAGCATATCAGAGGATCTTGTGATGATGAGTAAACAATTTAAGAAGATTTTGAAGCAGAAGACAAGAACTGATGAGAAAGGCAATCAATCCAAAGGAGTTCAATGTCATGAGTGTGAAGGATATGGTCACATTAGAACAGAATGTGCAACATACCTCAAGAAACAAAAAAAGAGTTTTGCAGTTTCTTGGTCTGATGAAGATGACTCAGAAGGAGAAGTGGGGAATGAATCAGCCAAGCATGTTTTTGCTCTAACTGAAAAATGTATGTCTGATGATGTTAAGGTTTCAGAAGCACCATCAGGTTCTGAAGCACCATCTGATTCTGAATCCAGTGATGAAGAATTGTCTTTTGAAGAACCAGCTGCCTCTTATGAAGAACTGTTCATCAGAAGTGAAGAAATGTGCAAGGAACTGGAAAATCAGAAGAAGACCATCAGTCAACTTCAGGCTGAAAGAAGTGAACACTTGGGACAAATTTCTGATCTCAAAGATGAGGTAACCCATTTGAACTCTCAACTTGAACATTTGAAGAAGCAGGTGAGAATGTTGAACACTGGTACTGATATGTTAGATGAAATATTGGAGAGTCAGAACCAAGGGAAACCAAGTGGAATAGGGTTTGATTATAGGACCTTGAACAAACAGCAAAATCCAACTAAAAAGGTCAATGCAGTTGTTAAAACATGTGATCCAATGATGGATAAACCTAAGTTGGAACACCAGAACCAACCTCAGGGATCTAAGAGCAAGAGGGCATCTCATCCTTGGGTATGTCATCACTGTGGTAAAAAAGGGGCACATAAAGCCATTCTGTTACAAGCTGCATGGATATCCCAAGCACCTTCAGCAAAGAAAATATGAACCTGTTGCAGTCAATGTCAAGAAGGTATGGAGACAAAAATGTTAAAGTGTTGACAAGAGGCTGAAGAATAGGAAAGGAAAGGCTGTTGCTGCTGCCAGCAGTCCTACCCCTGTTGCTAAGAAGAGTGCTGTTGTTGGACTATCTAAAGTCTGGAGCAAGGTAGTGGTCCCTGTCCCAAAGAAGAAGACACTAATAAGAAAGGAAGTGGATCCTAGTAAGTCTGAGGATCATGTTGAGCAAGATGTTCAAAACATCATGCCCTATGTTTAGTGTGCTGAGGAAGATGGTGTTGATATAGTTACAAAAGCCTTAAATGCCAAGTAATTTGAAAATTTGAGGGGTCAACTGGGCATTTGTCTTTTTTGAAGAGTCATAGTATAAGACTATGCAGCTTCTGATGCTGAGTTTGAAGACTGCAAGCTATGTGCTGGCTTTATGTTCTGGGTTGCATTTTGTGTTTCTGGTCTGCAAGTTTGTACTATACTCTGCAGTTGTGTTCTTTTGTTTTGATCTTTTGTGTGATTCTCTTGTGTTTGTTCTTCTGTGAAGACTTTCTGTTGTGGGTTCTGTGGTGTGCTGGTCTGTATTGGATGTCTATATCCTCTGAGTTTGTATGCCTTTCTGTGTGTGTGGTGCTGTGATGGATGTTTATGCATTTCTAGGTGTGTTCCCTTTGTTGTTCCTCTGTTGTTTCTGTGTTTCTACTCCTGGTGATTGCATGGTTATTTTTGTAAAAATTGTTTGGCTAAAAAGGGGGAGAAATAAGTGTGTCAGAAGCTGCTACTGATTTGTTTCAGAAGGAGTCTCTGTTTCAGGGGGAGTATGTGTTTCCTGTCAGAAGCTGTGTGTTTCAGGGGGAGTGTGCTTTTCAGAAGCTGTTCCTGTTTGATGTTCCTGTATGACAGGTTTCAGGGGGAGTCTTTGTGTGAAAGGTAGTGTTTATGTCGCTGCTGACTCTGTTGCTACGTTTGTGTTTTGTCTTCATGGTTGCGTACTTTGTTGTGTGAAGAATTTGCTTTGTGTATCTCTCTGTGCTGAAATCTCATATGTACGTCTTCAGAAGCTGGGTCTTCAGAAGCTGAACAGTACTTCAGAAGCTGAAATGTTCAGACGCAGACTTCAGAAGCACCTTCAGAAGTTGGTTTTCTGTGTTCCTGCGTTCGCGTCTTGGAGTGTTTATTTTCTCATGTGATTTGTTGAAGATTTAATTGAAGAATTCTCCAAGCTTTGTTTCTAGAAGGAATATTATTTTTGCGTGAAGATTTTTATTGAAGATTGGATTCTATTATTTATGAATATATTTTCAAAGTAATCTTTGGAAAATATATTTCTGAAATATAATTGCTTCTATTTGCTTCTAAAAGAATTCTGGAAATATATCTTTGAAGGATTTGGTTCAAGAATTATGTTGCTGCTGAAGCTATAAATAGAGGACGCTGCTTTTGAAGAAGTTACATCAAAACAGAAGCATTTTTAGAGAGAGTCATACTTAGGTTTTGAGTCTGTGAGCTTTGTGCTTTGTTTTGTACACCACTCAATTGTTTAGAGTTGGTTTAGTTTATTGAGTTGTAATCACTTGAAGCTTTTAAGAAAAAGTGACTGATTATGTTTTGAAGAGTGTCTTCATCTTTGTTTGTTTAGAGTCTGATAATCAATGGGGCAGTGATTGACCGTGGGAAGTGAGAAGGCTGTGAAACAGGGGCTATTGTCATAGGACTTCGAATTGATACTATCATAGTGGATTTCCTTCCTGGCTTGGTAGCCTCCAGATGTAGGTGTGTTTGTCACCGAACTGGGTTAACAAATCACTTGTGCATCTTTACTTTCTGTCTGTTTTATTCTGCTTCTAAACTACTGTTTTGCATACTCTGTTTTACTGTACCAGTACTCTGTTTTACGTTCAGAACCAGGTCCTGCCAGGAATTTCACATTTTATCATTGGTTGGCAGTTATCAGATTATAGTGGATCATTTTTAATTGGTTTATTTGTGACTGCTGACATACACCCTTTAGCTTACGATGCATGTTTGGAATTAGAGCATTAATTATAAAGTTCACATTGGGTAAAGGATGGCTTACGAGTATTACCAAGGCAAGAATAGTCATTGAGCTAAACAAATTGAAAACCATTCATTCCTCAACAAGTCTGTCATAATTGCTCTACACTCATGGTACAATTTTTTGTAACATTAGTTGCCATTTAATTTACACTCTACTTTGATTGCCAAGCTAATCTCCACTTTACTTGCATAATTCAATCTGGATGTGCCAACTTGATAATTCTAATGAGATTGTCCAATTATAACCAAAGCATTCGTTCCAAAGACATGCAGCTCACCATTGTTCTTCACATATATACAATAAAGAAAACCTTAAAGTGAGTAGCATGAGACTTTGTATGAATTTATTTGAATTAACTAAAACAATGCTTTAACTAAAACAATTAAATCTATTTGTTTGAATTAGGGTTAGGGTTAAGGGGTTATACAATCAGGGTTGCATTGTACATTCAGGATCTGAAGATCAGAGTTTGAAGAACAGTGTCTGAAGAACAGCGTCTGAAGTGTCTGAGGAACAGCGTCTGAAGAACAGTGTCTGAAGATCAGAGTCTGAAGAACAGTGTCTGAAGACTGGGAAGGTGATAGGTGGTCGTCGTAATTTTACATATAGAGATTGTATAAATGTAAGTTTTTCTCCATGAATTGATATATAAAAAGGGAAATTCATAATTAATGACCTTTCATTTTATCATTGGTTGGCAGTTATCAGATTATAGTGGATCATTTTTAATTGGTTTATTTGTGACTGCTGACATACACCCTTTAGCTTACGGTGCATGTTTGGAATTAGATCATTAATTATAAAGTTCACATTGGGTAAAGGATGGCTTACGAGTATTACCAAGGCAAGTATAGTCATTGAGCTAAACAAATTGAAAACCATTCATTGCCTCAACAAGTCTGTCATAATTGCTCTACACTTATGGTACAATTTTTTTTAACATTAGTTGCCATTTAATTTACATTATACTTTGATTGCCAAGCTAATCTCCACTTTACCTGCATAATTCAATCTGGATGGACACAATTTAGATAGATATTCAGCTTCATTCCCTGGTTGCTCTGTCAAATGTGTTCCTTTTCTTTGTTTATAAATTTGTAATATCTATTCCTTCTCTTCAAACGTATGTCACTATGATGGTCAACAAAAAACGCAAAAACCAAAATCGGAATGAGCCGTTTACTGACATTACTAATGGTAACGTAGCGTTGTTCTGATGTTTTGCATTTTAATTCTTATATACTGTAAATCATAGTGCTTCTTATTTCGCTGTTACATTGTTGTACAGTTGTTCATCAAGCTGAACTGCCACATGGGTCAGAGGGGAGCCTTTTTCGAAACTTTTCTCCAATTGGTCCGGGTAAATATGTTCTGAAGCGTGTACATGTTGTAGCTGATAGCATCGATGGCTCCAACTCACAGGGACACAAGAATAATGAATATCACACCAGATCCAAGGACATAGGCGAAAATTTATCCGTTGTTTAATACATTGAATATTTACTGAAATTGATTTTTACATAAATTTATGAACCGTGCGGCAGCATGGGTGGAAAGTCTAGTTTAAGCCAAAACAAATATCTTGAGTTTTATGTTCTGTTCACTCCGTACTAAGAGTACCATATTACTTATCTTGTATTTGTATTTGTATTTTTTATTTTGAATGACAAATATTGCTTTATATTGTGGGTGTAGGTAGATCCTTCAGTGTCTTTATCACCCAATTCTTTATCAATGCTTGAAGGAACACCACTCATGTTTTTTAAGTGGAAGTCCCGACCAAATCAAAGAAAATATAGAATTATTTTAAACAATATCCATCAAATCAAAATTATAAAAGCTAGGTGGAGTCCAAACCATCCATTGAAATTATCAAAGCTAGGTGGAGTCCGGATTAGGGATCCACAAGAAACATGCATTTACTCATTCATCATATTATCTTCATATTGTGAATTGTTAAACCAAAATAAGAGGGTTCAACTTTTATACTCAGTAGTTCTTATTAAAGAAAAAATATCACAATTTTGATGCCGTATACCTAACACCGTATAGAATAATATATCCAATTCCAGTGTGCTTGAAATCCGATGAGTGAAATAATTAATATAAAATCAGAAACTATATAGCACTATCTAATGTTCTTTATTATAAGAAATAATTGATTTTTTAGATTTATTGAATAACTGATTTATCTGGTCTATAATAGGATAAAAAATACATTAGTTATTTAATAAACATAAAAAGTGATTGTTACATATAATAAAGAACGAAGATCGTATATGCTTGGAATAAGATTTATAATGTCAATTTATAAGTCCCTGTGACATTTTACTTTAGCATTTTAGGGACCAAAAATGTTGACGATTTTTTTTTACAGAGACTAAAAATGTTGATGGAAAATTTTATAGGGACTAAAAATGCTGAAGGAAAATTTTACAGGGACTAAAAAGTGCGATTTTATTTTGTAGGGACTAAAATTAAAATTCTTTATATTTATAGGGACTATTTACTTAATTAACACTAAATACATTTTTGAAATCTAAATTTGCATTATTAGTAAGATATAAGATCTAAATTGCCTAATTACATGTGATTCAACTTTAAATTATTTATAATGATTGTAGACTGTAGGTACATGCACAACATACCCTTTAAATTCCACTTAAAAAGTTATAAGGCATAGAATGGCCTCACACAAAAATTGAATCAAATTATCTCATATTACCTATATATCTGATTTAAATCAACAATTGAGATTATTTAAAGTTGATTTTATAAACATGCAATCATTTATCTCAAATTAATGATTAAGAGATTCTTTTAAGTTGATTTAATAAATGTGTAAACATTCGATCTCAAATCAATGATTAAGTTTATTTTTATTTACGATGTGTATCTACGTGACACGACTCCATCTGTGTATTTAGATCCCACAAATTTTTTTTTCCAAAAAAAAACACATTTATTATTCATTTTAAATTTTCATCAATGAAGTTTATTTCGTACACAATTTGTTAAAATTTGGAGTATGAGTTCAAAGATTATCGTGTTTCTTTTTTGAAATTAATATATCCATTATTAAAATTATCGAGCAATTATTCTTAAATTTTCACACCCAATTATACACACACCCCCATGTACTATGTTGGTTTATAGGTGACAACTTGGGTACCCATCAATAAAAGATGGGTAACACTACCCATGCTGAGTTGACACCAATCAAAGTTATTTGTTTGTTTTCTATTATTTTTAATATTATATAAATACATTGTTTTGATTGGACCAACTCAATATGGGTAGTATTACTCACCTTTTATTGATGGGTAAACAAGAATTTCCCTGGTTTATATTATCTATATTCAATCTGAAGATTCTGAACTGAGTCGGGTGGCTCAAGATAAAACTCTGCATGACCTATTTATTCCATTTACAAAACTCTAATTTAAAATTTTACCTTTTGGATAATCATTCTCCTTACCTGAACCAAAAACATCATGTTGTTATTATAGTAAATTATAGACTAAATTACACCATAAGTCCTTTAAGTTTTTTAATTGTAACAAATTGATATTTTAAGTTTTATTTGTACCACTTACGTCCTTTAAGTTATTTAATTGTAACAAGTTAGTCCTTTAAGTATTTTTCGTAACGCTTAGGTCCTTTAAGTTATTTAATTGTAACTTTTAGACCCCGAATAACTTACATTTTTAGATCTAAAATACCCAAATTGTTACGGTTAAATAACTTAAAGGATCTAATTGATACGTAGAAAAACTTAAATGATCAACTTGTTACAATTAATTAATTAAAAGACCTAAGTGATACGAAAAAAACTTAAAGGACTAATTTGTTACAATTAAATAACTTAAAGGACCCCTAGTGTAATTTAGCCTAAATTATAAAGGCACAGTGTAAAGTAAAATAAAGTGTGAAAATAAATAAACCCTAAAGTAAGAAGTTTTCAAATTAGTTAGTGGAGAACTATTGCTCTTGTAATTTTCTTGTTAATATGCCGACACTATGAACAACGTACGCAAATTCAACTACACAATTCAAGAAAGCGTTTTACCATTAAGAAAGAAAGGCAAAATGGAATATTTTTTTTCTTTCTTTCTAGATTTGGATGTATATGATTTGATCAATAATAAAGAAATGAATTATGAGCTTATAAAAAAAAAAGACAAAATTAATTATGATGATAATATGTATTCATGCATGCTAGGTGTTACTTATTATTTGCTCGAGTGCTTCGCACTGGTCATGCACTAATTAAAGATCGATTAACTGTTTTGAACTAATACGTTTTTTTAAATATACTCCTAATAAAAGTAGTGCTTGTTTTTTTTTTCAACAAATGAAGTGCACTGTGTAGAGATATGAAAATCAAAGGGATTGAATTTTAAAATTTAATACAATAGCTCAACAGTTATGGATCATATTATTGGTGCACGAGTCATATCATATCTTCAAAAATAGTTTATATATCTTTTAAAATGGGACAGCTTGTGAAAACTTTCATAATGCTAGTAAGATTTCATTTATGAAAGTGATAGATACAAGTGGGAGATTGATGAATCATAAGTTATTAAAATATTTTTTGAAAATGAGTCTGGTCAGTTTTTTATTTGCGTATATCTCTCTTATAAACGATTCATTGATTTCTTTTGAGAAAATGATAAAATATAAACTCCGAACTTCTCAACAACTACCGTGGATCATTTTATTGTTGGTTTGAGCATATCATATCTTCAAAATTAGTTTATGCAATTATCAAGACGGGACAACTCGTGAAAAATTTCTTAATATAATTTATTTTATTTTAGGCTTAAACGCACTTTTGGCCCCCTAAGTTTACCATAGTTGCGATTTTGGCCCCCTATTAAAAAAAACCACTTTCCAGCCCCCTAACTTTACCCCCTTTTGCAACTTTGAAGCCCCCTCTGATTTTGACTGAGTCAACGCCTACATGACTCCTCATTTAAGTGAGTTGGACGCCACGTAGGCAAATTTTGAATTAAAAATAAATAAAAAGCCATGTGTATATTTCTATAATTAAAAAAAAATTTAAAAAAATGGAAAAGGAAGGGAAACACGTGATTCAAGCCAATGCTTCAAGCCTCTGTGCTACTTCTGAGCCAATTCTTCCCATACCAATAATTCCAATCTTTTTCCAGTTATCTTAAACACCAGTGACATGTTTATTATCAAAACTCTTTATATACACATGTTTTGTTTTCATAGTAGTGGTAAAGATTAAATTTCAAAAGCTTCAAATCCCGAACCCAAGATGGGTCTGTTTTTGCTGCCAGAAACATCCACCCTCTCTGGTGGCGTTGCTATCCAGATCTGGACAATTGTGAAGTCGACAACGATGGGGTTGTGGTAGCTGATGAAGGTGGTTGGACAATGGGAACGGTGGTGGTGAGGAGGACAATGGTGGGGTGGGGTCAGAGAGAAAGAGAGAAGACAGAGAAGAGAGGAATGTCAAGGAGACAAACGGGGAGGAGGAAGAGGAAGTGGCGGAAAAAGGGAAGGCGGACAAGAGGGATAGAACCGATGGTGGTGGTGGATAAGGATGAGGAAGAAGGTCAAGGGTTCAGAGAGAGAGAGAGAGAGAGAGAGAGGAGGGGCATTGAAGGCGAAATAGATTGAAGGTGAGATAATTTTTTTTAATTGATGAGTTGGCTTTTTTATTTTTTTTAATTCAAAAATCACCTACGTGGCGTCCACCTCACTTAAGTGAGGAGCCACGTAGGCGTTGACTTAGTCAAAATTAGAGGGGCCCTCAAAGTTGCAAACGGGGGTAAAGTTAGGGGCTGGAAAGTGGTTTTTTTTAATAGGGGGCCAAAATCGCAACTATGGTAAACTTAGGGGGCCAAAAGTGTGTTTAAGCCTTTATTTTATTTTTGTGTTAATCATCTGGTTCTTTGGAAAATGTGACTTTAGTAATCCGAAGTTCAGTCTCAAGATAAATAAAGTATGACCAAAAATCGTTCTATCCATGAATGAAATTCTGATTCTTTCAAATGATTCGTCTTTTGATGGAGCTGATTCATCTTTTGAATTCAACTACTTGATTCATACAAGTGGAAGATTGATGAAACACACTTATTCATATATTTTTGAAATGACTCTCGTCTATTTCTTATTTGCGTCCACCTATCTCATGAAAGATTCTCATTTCTTTTGAGAAACAAAGAAAATGAAACCTTTAACTTCTCAACACATGTGGATCGTTTTATTGATGTACGGTTCATGTCATACCTTCAAAGAGTTTATGCAATTTTCAAAACGGGACAACTTGTGAAAACATTCTTAATGTAAGATTTAATTTATGAAAGCGATAGATACACATGTTAGATTGATAGAGCATATTTATTAAAACATTTTTGAATTTGAGTTCACTCAATTTCTTATTTATATTTACCTCTTTCATAATCGACTCATTCATTTTTTTCGAGAAATGAAAAAGCTGTCGACTCTAATTAAGCGAGAATTAAGGACTCTTGAGCTAAATTTGAGTTGGCTTTTTTTAACTAGTAAAATGAATTAAATTTGAGTCGACCCTAGCTAATCATAGGATAGTATAGAATATATATTTTGATGTTTTTTTTATTCCTACTGTTATTTCTTTACTCTGTTGGCCGACAAGTCGTCCATTTAGAGGTTTCAAATTTTCGTTTTTTGTCGTTATATGACCCAGAAAAATAGCGATGCAGCCAAAAAGAATATGGGCTAAAAAGAATATTCTCGATATTTAAAGATTTTTTTTTGGAGATATCGAGTCAGTTTGACAATGCATAAAAACAAGTTTATGTCTTATAACTTATAGTTTATAAGTTTGTCTGACAAAAAAATACTTGTTTGGTAACAGTCTTTTCGTCAGGAGCTTATAGCTTATTTCAGGAGCTTATAACTTATTTTTTAGACGCTATTTCAAGTAGCGTTTGAGCTTATAACTTATTGTTTTTTCTTCCTCTTTTACCCTTACTATTTTATTTAAATATCAGTTTTCCCCTTATGTTTTATTATAATTTAAAATAAAAAAATAAATGTATTAAATATAGGGAATACCAACGATCATGCAAAGAGAGATAAAAATGGGTTCTACTACTTCTTAACAATATTGCTGCTTTATTATTGAATATTAGGGGATAGACTTATTTTTATTATTGTTTTGGATTAATATAATTGTAGTTAAGATTATCTTAATTCGTACTTAAATGACAACGATATTCACTACTAAAAACTCCGGTTTTAGCGACGGATGGAATCCGACGCAAAATGGGCTAAAATCCGTCGCTAACCTTTTTCTGACAGATTTTGCGACGCAGGCGAAATCTGTCGCAATAGTAGGCGTCGGAAACCACTGGCGACAGATTACATCGTCCGTCACAAGTTGCGACGGATTTATGTCGGTCACAAACGGCAAACATCCGTCGCTAACCCCCGCATAGGACAGAGATTTAAAACCCCAATTATTGTCGCAAATTATCGACGCAAGAAAAGACCCGTCACAAATTTCTGACGGAAAAAACCATTACAAAAATTTGTGAGGGAATACTCCGTCGCTAAATTTCTGGGAATTTGAATAGCGACACATTAAAGCTGACGCTAATTTGCTCGTAAATTTTTTGCGACTGTCTGAATTCCGTCGCTAATAGCAATTTTTTTTTGCATTAATATTTGTACGATTCCCACTGGTCATAATTCAAAAGGACATCCAGAAGAATGATATAAATAGAAAATGATACAAGAAGCTCCAAAACTTGGCATTCTCCAAAATTTACTCTTGCATCAGGACTCCTATGTTATTAAGGGCTCTTATTACCAGCTTAAATTTTTGAGATGCAGCTTTATTTGTTTTCACAATGTACTCCTTAATGAAAAATTCAATGCCTTGTCTAAAACCTTCAAGTTCAGGGGTCCCTGCTATACGTGTGAATATCTTCCACACCACGGATTCAAGATATTCGACAATGGCCTCAAACAGAATGCGGAAATGCATAATCCTTTTTGCGGTTAGCTGGGTGATATCACTGAGAAAGCATTAAAAGAGATATTTATTAGGAAAATATTGTTAAAATGTTATTATATAGTGCTTGGTGCATTACAATTTACCCACCTAGAACAGACTCCAAATATGCATAAATAAGAGAAGAGCAATATTCCGCAAGGAGAGATTGTCTTGTTTATGATACTCATCCTGCGCAGAAAACATATGAAGATTATAATTTTGTAGTCTTCAAAACACTGCATTGAAAGCAAATGATGATTTGGAGAAGAAATCAAAACCGACAAATGAAACAGATAATAAACAAATATGTTAAACTGGACTTTAATTTACTTTGTTATTTTGTTAACGAGCTATACCTCAAAGCATTTGGCAAAGGAAGCCCATGTTTGGATTGACTTATTTTAGCTTACCATAACGCATTCCAAAATGTAGATAGAACATTAACGCTAAAAGAGGAGCTGAAAACTAGTAATGAAAATAATAGGTTCAAAATACTAGCCACTTAAACAATATAATAGAAATTATGAGTCCCTTAAACAACTTATCAGAAAATATGAGCCTCTTAAACAATACAAGAGAAAATTATGTGTGGAAACCCATTCCACCAATACTAGGACTGAAAAATTTAGATGGAACAAGCATTACATGACTAGTCTTGGAAAATGATGAGTATCAGGACAGGACAAAGCCATAAAAACAGAAAACTCCCTTTGACAGATCCTAGGTTTAAAACATATACAATGATGCAGTAAGACTCTTGACATAGGACATAACATGCATCGCACCATAATAATACACACATACAATTAATTACGATTATCACTAATCTATACCACAACATAAGAAACATTCGTAAAAGAATTACCCTCAAACGATCAGAGAGAACAGAAGGAGTGATGAGCTTGTACTTGAGTGCTTCAGTTAGGAGCTTGTCATAGGTAGCCTGATCCAACAGTACCATGTTGTTCACCTTCTCCTTTTGCTTTCCCTTGCTCCACTTCTGATAAAACACAAAAAAAAAAAAAAAGACCCTTAATATCACACTACCAAATCACACTGTTTAAATCAGAAAATTTTGCATCTTTAATTTTTAAATTAGCATTAGAAACAAAGAATTTTCCATCGGTTTCCAAAGAGATTGTTCAAAAAGGCAATGCAATCATTTTGCCAAAACTAACCTTTACCAACAGATAAAGGATGTTTGGATTTATTCATTTGAGCTTACCCACTAACATAAGTTTGTGAGACTATTCGGAAGAATTTATGAAAACAATTTATGACAATTTTCATAATTACTATCATAAGTTCTCCAATATAGCTTATAAAGACAATTTATAGAATACACATAAAAATTAATAGTAATTTCCCTTTTACTATAAAAATAGCTTATGCAAGCTTATACATAAGTGATTATCATAATAAGTGCATGCGATGTAAGCTGTGAATAAGCTGTTAATCCAAAAAAGGCCAAAAATTAAATTTAATTGTTTTTTGTATGAGCTATTTTCATAAGCTATCATGGAGAACTTGTGAAAATGAGTTGAAAACAGCTTACGAAAAAAATGTTATAAGCTTATGTAAGTATATAAGCTCAAATAATTCAATCCAAACAGGCCAATATAATTTATTCACAGGAGGAGCATCAAACTATGAATCAAATCTCAAAATTTTATTATTTACTATTCATTAAATAAGATAAAACAAATCTCAGTACAAGAAACCTTAAAAGGAGAAAAAAAACCTTATTCTTCTGTTTGCCACCTCAAGATTTGGCTGGCTTGGAGGAAGGACAAAAAGCCTTATCCTTCTTGGGTGCCTGCAAAAAATAACCCACAAAATCAGTTACAGAGATGCGTATTCAGAAGTTTACAAAGAGATGAAATTCAACGGATGCAGAGAAAGAAACACACCATGATTTCTATTTTAAGAGGAATTGGAGGCATCTTTATGGGTAATAGGATGACTTACCTCAATAATAAGATCTAGATCCACCACCACTGCCACTCATATAACTGCTACTACCATTCATACCCCTACTAGAATACATGGACAAATATGAGCTGCCACCAACCTAAACCAACAGCAGAATAAAATTTAAGAATGTCACAAATATTTAGCCATATATAAAACATTACTTCCAATCAGAAAGGATAGAGTCACATTACATCACTTCCACAAGATAAGTAATCACCACCATTACATCACTTCAAAACAACATATCATATTATTTGCAATAATATTCACCTCTGCCATAACTCGGGTCCTGTCGACTACTATACGCCCCATGTGAGTTTTGAATAGATAGAGAACTTCTACTGCCACTATATCCTAAACTAGATCTTTCATGCCTACTAATCAAAATGTGAGGAATAAGTTAGCAAAGAACAACAGGATCAGGTTAGGGGAATGCATGAACTTTGTTTGGAGGTAACTAACCTATCACCATAAGCCTCTCTATATCGGGAAGCACTGCCTCCATAGTCATAGTCTAAACGAGATCTTGATTGGCGAGCACCAGCATCAGCATACCGTGGAGAACAAGCAAGAGCAACAAGAGCACTTTGCCATATTGGTGTTTCCAGTATAACGAGCAACAAGAGCAAGAGCTGTGTCACCATGATTGTCTAGCATATTTACTAACTTGTCTTTCCCTTCTTTCACCAACTTTTCCACATTTTTCAAATTTCTAGACCTTTTTGTTGCCTTCGCCTAACCCTGCACTGGTAATGCTCTCAGCACATTCCACAGCAGCAGCATGCGTACCAAACATAACAAATCCATAATTCTTCCTGCGAGCACCTGGCATGTTCTTAGCAAGCTCAACTTTATCAACCTCCCCATATTTCTTAAGAAGAGCTCAACTTTATCAACCTCCCCAACTTTATCAACTTTATCATCAATGTAAAATAACAGCATCAGTCCTATACAAACAAACAATACAAGTATACTAACTTAAGACTTAAATCAAATGTGAGGAAAAACACTATACAAAATTTGAAAAACAATCTTATTGAATTTATGTATTACAATTTCATTACCCTTAGTTAATTAGTTTTAAATTTTTAATCTTAACTATATTCCTAAAAAATGAATCACAGCTTGCACAAATCCAAGTCAATGCGACTGAAGTTCAGTTTAACTCAAGTTACAGAATTAAACCGTCATATGAAGAAGTAAAAAAGGAAAAAGGTTGACAATTTCACACGCACACTATACTGACCCTGTCAAATTGTTGGTATGATCATTTTGATGTCCTACAACTTTCTGTTAAAAAAAAAACTTATTTAAAGTAACTTGATCCGCAATCAATTTAATTGCTATTAAGGGTCTGTTTGGATTGACTAATTTAAGTTATCTACTGGTGTACTTGTGAGACAGTTTGGGAGAGCTTATGGAAACAACTTATGACATGTCATTAACTGTTTTCAGTTTATTTCCATAAGCTCTCTAGGATAGCTTATATGAATACGAATTGACTTTATTTTATCTATTGTTATAGAATAGCTTATACATAAGCACTCTTATGATAATCACTTAATTAAGTTTTTTAAGAAAACATACCAGGTCAAAAACATCACCAATGACCATTATAGCTATAACAATACCATGAAAGTGAAATGTATGCATATTCCTACAGCAAAAGTGCACATATATATGAATGAAACATCATTGACTCACACAAATGATTAAATATTCAAAAACTAAAACACAAACATAGAGATCCCAATTCAGAGTAAATGTATCAGCAATTCAACATATACCTGAATGAGACGATCACAGACACTCTCAGCAGTTGCATAATAAGCATGTTCAAGCTCAAACTTGAAAGGTGAAAAGTGAGGACTATACTGCGCATGGTAATTAATATTAGAAGCAATCTCATCAGGTTTTTCAGCCAGTGGATTTGCAACAGCAGGAACTTTAGCAGAAACTAAAGAACCACCACCATTAGTCTCTTCTTTGGAACCCATTTTTCAAATCCTTATCTTTCCCCTATCACAAAACAAAACACAAAAAATTAACACAAGCCCATTAAACAAATAGTCACAAAAATACAAACTTTATATAGTATACTTCAAAATGATCATGAACAAAAAGCAACCCAGTTGAGAAAAATGAAAATTTACACTAGCCCATTAATCAAATTGTCACAAAAATATAAACGTTATATAACAATTAATTGTCACATAAATATAAGCTTATACACACACAGTTTATGGCATACACACACAAAAATTAACATTAATTTCCCTTTTACTATAAAAATAGCTTATGTAAGCTTATACATAAGTGATTATCATAATAAGTGCATGCGATGTAAGTTGTGAATAAGATGTTAATCCAAAAAAGGCCAAAAATTAAATTTAATTGTTTTTGTATGCACTATTTTCATAAGCTATCTTGGAGAACTTGTGAAAATGTGTAATATCCCGCTTATTAGTATCAGTTATCAGCGTTAGAAGCAATTAATAAGCGTGGCAATTTAGTAATAAGTGGAATGGCATTTTGGTAATTAATTCAAAAAGGGGGATTATAAGAAAATGAGAAAGGGAGATATTTTCTCATTTTATGTTTCTTCTCCTTCTTTCTCTCCAAACCAGCCATCCTTCCCCTCACTCTTCTCACTCTCACGCCATTCCCTCTCACTCCAATCCTTCAAGCTTCCATCAATAATTCTTGTGGAGTTGCTAGCAAGTAATTTTGAGGAGATTAGAACAATTAGAGGAAGAAATAAGGAAGGAACAAGCTAGGGTTTGCAAGAACTAGCATAACCAGCACCAAATTAAGGCTTAGGTGAGCTCATTTCAGATTCTAGAACACATCTAGAGAGTTTTTGATAGGTTTTTACAAGTTGTTAAAAGATTAGAGTTTACCCTAATTCCTAGTTTGTTTGATCTTTGCTCATAAGTGTTTATAATTATTAATTTATGAAAGAAAATCATTTTTATCATGTTTAGGAAGCCTGGGTACCATTGAATGAGCAAAAATGGTGGAAATCACGTTTTTACACAGGTTTTTACTGATACGGTCGCTGTAGCGACGGACGGTCGCTTGTAGCGACCAGACTGGGTTTTTCCCTGCCTAGCCGCGCTTGTAGCGACCACACTGGCGCTTGTAGCGACCAGTGTCGCTTGTAGCGAGGAACTGGGCGCTTGTAGCGACCAGGTTCTGTCTACTGGCGCTTGTAGCGACCAGAAGGGCGCTGTAGCGACCAGCCCTGGACAGTCCAACCTAGTTGAGCTGTTCTGGGGGTCCTGGTTCGCGCGGGCATGGCTTTTTGGAAACTGATTTCTTATAACATATTTTAGAAACTTAAACCACCATTTTAGTTCATTCCAAAGGCTTCCAAAGGTTGAGAAAATTACTTGAGCAAAGATTATGCAAAGCTTGGGAAATACATGAATTAAGGTTAAATGGTTAAGTAAGCCCTAAGAGTGACATATGAGAACGATATGTCTAGAACCTTGAATAGGTTAACAGGAATAGAATTAATTTCAGATAAGTTAAGGGTAGTTTATCAGGATTCCCTTAACCAGGCAGATTACATGATACCTTAGTCAGTGGGATTTAATTCCCTCGATTCAGGCATAGTTACAGGTTATCAGGACGTGCCTTAGTGCTCACGTCAGAGTGACATTGGGGGAAACACGTATCAGTTTTATCAGGAAATGTATAATCATATACCAGGAATAATAATTAATAATCAGGACAAGCTTTGTGTCTTCTGTTCTCTCGACCAGTTAGAGAGAACAGAGGGTTTCAGCATTGCTGGAATAGGCAGGAACTTTCCGTGAGGATAACCACACAGAGTTACAGTGTGTCTCCTGTGCTCTCGACCAGTTAGAGAGGACGGGGGGTTCCAGATGGAACGGGCAGGAATCTTCCGCGAGGATAACCACACACTTAGGCAAGAGGAGTCCGGTGTTAGCCTGATATGATAGGATTTTCACCGATTATCAGGGGAATGTGCTTCGGGGTTACTCCACCCGGGGGCATTCCGTAAAATGAACCCAGATAATAATGTTTGTTCAACGCTAACAGCTAACTTAAAGTATCAGTTATTATTCTGTTATATTATCAGTCAGGAAATATTTACTCAGACATTTATCAGACTTCAGGTAGCAGTTATCAGACGGTGATCCTAGGTCTCCCCTTGATCACCAGATCAGCAGGATCAGTCAGAAGACCCTCTATGGGCAAAGTTAAGACTTGGCGATCATAGGTATCCCCAAGATCGCCGAGGTAGGCACGGCGACCCTAGGGTCCCTGAGGTTGCCAAACAGTAGGTAGGGTAGGAGCTCACTGAGACATTATGTCTCATCCCTTTCCTTCTGGTGCAGGTTCTTCTCAGGTGGCACGACGCAAAGGTAAAGAGAAAGCTACGGATTGATCGTGCCGTATTATGTTTTATCATGTGGATGTTGTATAAGATTGATGTATATGATGTATATTATAAGGAATGTTATGTATTGGATCTTGAGTTGTATCATAAACTTATGTATTGTGGATTTAATAAACAACTTTTCTGTATTGTATTTAATGTATCCAGTACGAAATTTTAATACTCATAAGAGATCCTAGGCAATCTCTATATGGGTGTTATAAAATGAGTTGAAAACAGCTTACGAAAAAATGTTATAAGCTTATGTAAGTAGATAACCTCAAATAATTCAAACCAAACAGGCCAATATAATTTATTCACAGGAGCATCATCAAACTATGAATCAAATCTCCAAATTTTATTATTCACCATTCATTACATATGATAAACCAAATCTAAGTGCAAGAAAATTTAAAAGGAGAAAACGAACCTTCTTCTTCTATTTGCCACCGCCTGATTTGGCTGGCCTGGAGGAAGGTGGAGGAGCCTTATTCTTCTTGGGTGCCTGCAAAAAATAACCCACAAAATCAATTACAGAGATGAGTATTGAGAAGTTTACAAAGAGATGAAATTCAACGGATGCAGAGAAAGAAACACACCATGAGTTCTGTTCCGAGGTATGAGAAGGTCTGAGACGGAGGCGCGAGCTGCTATCAGTGGAGACGATGAAACCCTAGAATTCTTAGAAGGTATTTGTCAGTGGAAGAAAATGAAAAGTTTGAAAAAAAAAATATGTTACAACAAAACAATCAAAATCGAAAACATCAAAGAACTCAAATCTGGAGAAGGATGGCGTTTGAGTTCAGATGCAAACACAAGGACCGTGACTATAATCTATTAGCTGGTCAATGGAAAATTATGAAGGAGAATAAAAAAATATGGTGTTTGAGTGTTAGAGTTGATAAAAAAAGACGATTTGTTGCTGGAGATTGATGAAGGAGAAGTTGTTGTTGTGGAAGTTGTTGTTGTTTCTGGAGATTGATGAAGGAAAAAAAACGATTTGAGTGAGTGTTGAAACGAGTTGAAGAAAATCTGTCAGGGGAAGAAAATGACAAGTTTTAAAAAAAAATCTGTTATAACATACTAATTACAACAAATTGAACCAAATAACAAAAGAATCAATATGGAGTGGTGGTAAATTGCCTTGTCCATCAATAAAAGGTCTTGGGTTCAAGTCTCAGCTAAGCCAAACATTAGAAGTATTTTAAACTTTTGGATCATTAATAAAAAATGTGAAATCTCTTTGTGACGGAATACAAGGACGTCACTAAGCATAAGGGGAATTTTTCGACGGAATATTTAGAGACGGAATCAAGCCGTCGCTAATTTCCTCACAAAACTTGGGACTATCAAATTTCTGACGGAATTCAGAAATTTGTGACGGATACTTAGCTACGACCAGATCCCTCACAAATTCCATCGCTAGTGACATCTTAACTAAAACTCACAAAATCCGTCACAATTTGCGACATAATTTATCCCCTCACAAATTTTCGTCGCAAAAAGCTAATTTTCTAGTAGTGATTGTTGTTGTTGTTGTTGTTGTTGTTATTATTATTATTATTATTATTATTATTATTATTATTATTATTATTATTAATGTATGTTGTTCTTGTCTTCATAAAAAATTGAATGATATAAAAATGTCCTTTTATGTCATTTTACATTTATCAGCTAGTTGAACCGCTAATTTTACCAAACAGTTTAATTAGCTTATCAACCATAAGTCATCAGTCATCAGCAATAAGCTATCAGCTATCAGCCACCAGTCATAAGCTATCAGATAGCTTATCAGCTATCCGCTATTTTTGTCAAAGAGGTCCATCGCCTGAAGTTTCCATATTCAGTCATAAGAAGAAAAACTGAAGTTTTCCATATATATGCACCAATTGACAAAAAAAAAAATGCCATAAACAGACAGGACGATCAAATTCAGCTGTATTTTGACCCATATAAAATAAAAACGGTCAGTTCACTATAGTTTAGGATATACAACGAATTAATAAAAGTTAATTAATTTATTTAAATATTTCTTCATAATTTTATCTAGTTTGTAGTTTAAGTCTTCATGATTTATATTTTTTGTTGTTGTAATTTACCGATTAATTAAGAGATAAAAAATGACAAAAAATTGGTCACTCACATTAACGGCTAGTGTTTTTACGGCATTCTAAAATACATCTCTATATCGGTGGCAAAATAATTTAATAGCTAATTTCGTGACTGATTTGGAAAATTAATTGTGTTTTTTAAGGAGGAAAATATATTGTTAAATTGGTCGCTAAGCGCATGAAATATTTCAGTAACTTTATTCTTTACCGTGAAATGTTTCAGTAACTAAATCCACAGCTGAACTGGACTTATGCCCTCTTGTATTTCCTAATAAAGAAATAAATAAATCAACATAACGAATTTATTTTTTAGTGATTACATTTTGTAAATTAAGGATCAACGCAACAACCAAAATATCTAAGCTCTCAAAAAGACTCACTAGTGCTAAAGAGAACAAATTGTTTGGGTGAATTTGAGTTCGGATTCTGGATGAAAGAATTATTGATTAGACTTTATTTATCTTTGGTCGTACTCTGAATTACAAGTATCTAATTCTCTTGAAAATCAGAGAGTTAGCAGCAAAAAAACAAATAACCAAAGAGAGCGGTTTCTAGTTTTTTCCTTAGCAAAATTCAACCTCCTTCATTCCAAAAATATAAAATAAAAATTAAATCTCATTTAAAAAGAAAACAAAATACTAATAAATAAGTAAGAGGCCAAACTCCAAATAAATTATTTTTTTATAATAAAAAGAGGGCCTAAGCTCGGAGAAAAAAAAACTACATAGAAATTAACAAGGGGTAATCCCGAATACATTAGCAATCCAACAGCCGATTAAACTGAGACAACAAGACTCATAGTTAAACACTTTCAAAAACCATCGAGCAACTAATTACATCTGAACATTGATTAGTTTCACAATATAAATAATGAACTACTACAATATTTCACTCCAACTTTAATAAGCGCGAGTTTTCTCAACAAGGGACCTACCACACTCATTAGAGTTTAGAGATTTTACCACCACTAGCTAATCAACCAGTAACTCCACTTCTCTAAAATTAAAATGCCTAACATATTTCAGACCTACTAGAACTATCCATAGCTCCGCAATATCGGCACTACCATGCCAAATAAATTTAGAACAATCTCCCGACCACTCTCCATCACCATCTTATATAATTTCGCCACATTTCATTTGACCACTCTCTTTACAAGAGTCATCTGTATTCAGCTTTACCCATCTGGATAAAGGAGGTTGGACGGAAAATATTGGATGACTTTAAATTTATGTGATTTTGACCACTTTGGTGTATTTTGATAAAAGAGAACGATAGATAAATGATCAAAATATATTATTTTAATGAGAAAAAGGAATGATTAAAAAAAAGATAAAGACAAAATTATCAATATTGCTAAAATTCAAAATCAGTAAAGTGGAACCCGTTTCACCAATTACTCTATTAACCTTGTCAACTTATCAACAAATAAAAAAAATTATCTCTATATAGACATAAGTTATTAGTAGACGTAATCCAATTCCAAATATATTAGAGGCCAAAATGCGTGTTGATGAGTTATGAGACATAAAACCAAATAATTGCCTCCACCAACTAAATGTCAAATCATAATTGGAATTTCAATCAGATACCTGAATTGATTTTTTTTTTTTTTATCTTTGCCAAGCTTTGAATTGACTTTGTGATGACTCACAATCACATCACATGAATTCAATTCCCAATCATGGAGCAAGCTGCAAGGCTGTAAACGTGATTGGCAAATCCAAATAAAGAAGAGTTTTTAAAAGGCAAATCCAAGTCGTGAGCTCCAAAGCACATGAGTTGTGCAAAATTACTCCATGGTCGTGGGTTATGCATCCAAATGAAAAATGAATTCATATGCACAACTTGTGAAAGGAAATAATAAAATAAAATAAATTTCTTCTTTCTTAAAGATTTTTATACAGTTCCTTCCCCATGCTCTTGCTTATGAACTCTTGTTCCTAAAAAAGGGACAAACCTAGGGATTGGTAGAGCAAGACATTCTGAAAATGAGGTGGCAACGTTGGTGACTTGGCAAAGAAAGCAGTCAGTCTATGGAATTTTTTTGGTACCCCTTGTAATGTGTACATTTATTCAATTCTTATCGTTTTAGTATTACTCCCTCCATAACTTTTTATAAGCAAATTTGACCAATTCACATTTTTTAAGGAATGTGGTTTGTGTTATTTAATTTAAGTTAAATAACCTATTTTGCCCTCATTAATTGTGGTGTACAGTAGTATATTTTCAAGGTGTTGTTGTTAAATGTGTGTGCATTTAAAAAATTAAAGTAAGGGTATTTCAGGTATATTATCCTTAAATATGACAAAAAAAGTCAATTTTGCTTATAATTAGTTACAACTGAAATGGTTGAATTTTGCTTATATTTTGTTATGGAGGGAGTATCTCTCAAAAGAAAAAAAACGTTTTGGTATCGTAAACACCAAACGAATTAAATTATTGGTATATTTTATAATATTAATACAACATTGATTACTTTTTTCCACTTATATATACTTATTTATTGTATTTTAAGCATCTAAAATTATTCCACTAACTATAATTAATAAGGTGTTTTAGTAAATGATACACATATTGCCATTAAAATCAAAATTATTAATCATTTCCTTAATAACAGTGTAAAACTCAAAGATGACACATATTGTGAGACAAAAGGAGTATATTTTAATATACGATTGAATAAATCGATTCAATCGATTAAATACATAAAAAGACCAGTTTATCGGTTGGTTCTATCTTGTTTGAACAATATTTTGGTTGAACTAAGTTGAAAACCAATCTACAATTGCTTCAATATGTTTTTTTTATAGATGAAATGACAATAATTACTAAAAAACTTACACACATAGAAGTCAGAGTTCAAACTCAATCACCAGTAACTTCGGTTTTTTTGTCAGTTAAGTTAGTATCTATGAACTCATTAAATCCGTTTTTATTTGTTTCTATGTGTACTTCCTTTTTAATTTTAATATTCTTATTTTTATTTTCTTGTAATGTTAGGCATCCAATTCAAACATGGTTGTATTAAATGTACCAATTGAATCAAAATATAAAAATATTGGGGATTTTCAACATGTATTCAACATATCATTATAAATGAAATGCTATTAGCATTTTTGAGTCAGAAACTCAAATGATTCCTCTGGCAGAACCCACAGTATCTTTCTAAAGAAAACGACACACACCATTATTCAATTTGGCGATAAATGCTTTAGGAAAACAAAGATTTGCAAAAAAGAATAAAGAAATGTGACCAAGGATTTCATTTATAATCTTTTTTTTTAGATAGCCAATCAATGCCAGTACATATTAAAGTTTGTAATTCTACACTTGTTTGAGGTGGCTTTCCACATCTTATCCTAGTTACATCGTGATCAATAAAATTTTGTTTTTATAAAAAAAAAATTACATATCAAAGTCGAACAGGTCCTAAAAAAAAGTAAAAAAAAAAGGTCCCGCTCAGATATAGGAGTGGGACTGGTCATATTGGTTCATGATTTACACGTGTCTTTTGCTTTTGATAAAATGATTTACAAGTGTCCTTCAAATAAGTTCCACCATAAAGATGCTCTACACTCGTATTTGAAATGAAGATCTTGTGTATCAAAAAACATCTGACTATATATCCACGTTACGATCCTCTCTATTATGGGATTGTAGTTTTAATTGATAATCTTGCTTGAGACTTTTATATGCATATGATTGGCTGTTTATTGTCTCGCTTGATGATTAAGTTAAGACTAATCTCATGATATGTGAGACTCCTAATTATTTTTTTAACAAACCAAAATGAGATATATTGATAACCAAAAAGCGTTCTACCCAACATAAGACGTGCCAAAATAAAACACTCAAGTCCAAACATTACAAAACTGAGGTTAATGAACAAATTACACTTAGCCTACTGCCAAAGCAAACAAAAGAAAAATTCTTAACCAATACCCAAACATGAAAAAGGACAAAACCACCAACTATGGTAGCCAAAAACATTTTAACAAATTTTGTCTTCAACCACCAAAAAGACAACACTTTGATTATGGCCAGAATCTTGTGAATACCCTCTTCCTGGTTCCTAAAAATTATGTTGTTCATTTCCTTTCAAATTACACAGATACACGAAAACCATATTAAATGCAAAATAGAATGTCACATCCTAGATCTATATGATAAATGACAAAATTGAACAAAATGGTCTAAAATGCTAAACGGGTCCACAAAAGAAATGTCAATCCAATTACGAACAAGATGTCAAATAGAATTAAAAAATTTACACTTAGAAAACATATGATTTGCTGATTCTAACTCTCCATAACCTCTCACACAAAGCTGAGAATTTTGAGGAATGATACCCCTTATGACTAGATTATCCTTCGTATGTAAAGTTTGCATACTTCTGTCAATTAACATATATATGTATATTCTAGAGAGTTAAAAAATTGCATGTTAGTAATAAATTTAATATGTAACAATAACATACTTTTGTCAATTATTATTAGTATTATGCTGAGAGTGGTGATTTAACTAATGATCCCCTAATTACCCTTTCGATTAACTCATCCACCCTAATCACTAAGCTAACCTTACATCCCCTAAGATAACAGTTAAATATCGTTTTCAAGCAAGTAGAGAGAACTCATTCTGATTAAAATTGAGTGATCCTTTTTGATTTTCTAACAATTACATGCACTTATAATTTTGGTCATGTAACAGTCAACCAGTAATTTCTTGACAATGATAATTCACAATATATCTACTGTCTTGGAATCTAACAGTACTGTTGTTTTACATAGTCCTAGTCAGGAATTTGAATAAATCTTATATCAGGAATTTAATAAAGAACAGGATACCATAAATAATGCATTTAGGAATCACATTCAATTAAATAAACCCATCATTTAAGCTATATATATAATGTGCATGAGTTATGCTTCTAAATAAGTTTAGAAAAGAAACATCATCACATCACTAAACTTATGGAGCAAAAAATATTTTCTCCTCTGCTTGGATTCAAGGAGTTCAAGCCACACCTGATCATGGTCTTAGCCCAAGTTGGCTATACCTTCTTATATTTTATCACTGAAGCTTCCTTCAATCATGGAATGAGTCCTTATGTTTATGTTACCTATCGGCACGTTGTCGCCGGGGTTGTGATGTTTCCTTTTGCATACTTTCTGGAGAGGTACATGTACATTTCTCTTCTGAATGAGTATTTAGTGTGGTAGTCTCCATTTGCCATGATTTGCTTCATGGAGGATTTGATGAGTGTGCATCAATATTTGAGCTACCTTATCAATCTCTTGTTGCATTTAAATTCTTAGTCATTTCAATTAATCTGTTTGTTTCAAATGAATAATTGAATATTGTATAATCATTATGATAGAATATTCTCATTTATCTGATAACAATTGTTTTTGCTGTTTTTCTTGCAGAAAAGTAAGACCGAAGCTGACTTTTGCTCTTTTTATGGAAATCTTTGTGCTTTCATTGTTGGGGTAAGAATAAATAAAAAAGGTGACAACTTGGGTACCCATCAATAAAAGGTGGGTAACACAACCCATGCTGAGTTGACACCAATCAAAATTATTTGTTTATTTTCTATTATTTTTAATGTTATATATATATACACATTATTTTGATTGGGCCAACTCAGCATGGGTAGTATTACCCACACAAGAATTTCCCAATAATAAAAAAATGTATGTTATTACACTGTATGAAGATATGGAAACATAATTTGTATAATTTAAAAATATGGCAGGATCACCATGGCACTCAATTTGTATTTTGCAAGCTTAAAGTATACTTCTCCAACCTTTCTTGCTTCCATGTTCAATACCATAGCTTCCCTTACCTTCATTATTGCAGTGGCACTCAGGTTTGAAATTCTTTATATAAGGTTTAATTTGACTTAAATATGATTTATTTTTTGTTCCTGGTTCAATAAGATTTTACTCTCTAAAATGTTTCTGAGTATTTGTAATTTTTAATAATTTATCTATAAGAGAGTTGATTTAAGTGCAGGTTTGAAGTTATTGATATTACAAATCCACGTGGCATCGCAAAAGTACTTGGGACCTTGATATCCTTAGCTGGTGTTATGACCATGACATTATACAAGGGACGTATTATGAGAAATTTATGGGGTCCTCTAATCCATATTCAGCCAAAAAGTGCTTCAATCAACGAGAGTGGGTTAAAGGGCTCACTTCTTACCGTTGCATGCTGTGTCACAATGTCTATATGGTACATTATGCAGGTACTCACCTTAATACATAACTAGTTTTTAGCTTGCAAATCATCATAAGTATTTTAAAGAAACCGATTTTAGATTCAAAAACAGTAGAAAATCTTCATTAAAAGTTCAACATTTGCATTATATATGTATCAAATTATGCATTTTTCAATAAAAGTATTTCATTTGTTGTTTTTGTTGTTTCTTAACGATATTCTAATTTACTTGTTAGCATATTCCCTTGTAAGTTTTATGTGAACTTTTTATATGTTATGGCAGTACACACCCCAAAATAACACAATTTTTGTGTTGTTCCAATGCGTATTTCCAAACTAATACACAATTTTTTTTCTTCGCTGTATATTTCAAGAATTATGTGTGGTATTTTAGAAATCCTAATATCTTTGTAATTGGAAATTTAGGCATCCACTCTAAAAAGATACCCTGCTCAATTATCACTCACTACATGGATGTGCTTTATTGGAGCAGCACAATCAGCTGTTTTCACAGTAATAGCAGAACATAATAACCCTTCAGCATGGATTATAGGATTCAACATTGACTTGTGGTCTATAATATATGGGGTTAGTATAACGAATAATTCATCTCATAAAAGGTACAATGTCTTTGTAAAAAAGTACTACCAAATCATAAAGTTCTAACGTTATATATCAAACATTATTTAATGATAGGGAATTGTTGCCGGTGGTTTGTTGATCTACATTCAACTATGGTGCACTGAGAAAAAAGGACCAGTTTTTGTCACAGTGTTTAACCCTCTTTGTACCATATTTGTGACAATTCTAGCATACTTCGTCTTGGGTGAAAAACTTTATTTGGGCAGGTAAACTTGTTTACACCGACAATGTATCAAAGTTAAACTCTTCTAAATGTTACCGCTATGAATACGTAGTTAGTGGACATGTTTTTTTGTAGAAATGTAACATTATTTTTTAGCATAATAATATTTCTGAAATTTGCTTCTTATTAAATTTTCAGCATCATAGGTGGTTTTATTGTCATCATGGGTCTATATTTGTTGCTGTGGGGTAAAGAAGGTGACAAAGAGGTTGATTTCAAGACCAAGCAGTGCAATAGTGAAGATCCTGAATGCAGAGTATAGTCAGTAACTTTAGCTGGAAAGGTTGTAGAAGTGTATATCCTAGTGAGAATAGAATAAAGTTTTTGCATTATGAGGATTGAGGAAGGATTTGTAGGTTTATTCTGGCTATATATATACGTGTTTTGCAAAACCAAGGCTTCACAAAGCTCGTTTTCATCTTCCTCTTTTACAACCAGTAACAAAATTAAATAAAATTCTCAATCAAAGGTGAAAGAAAAGAGAGAAAAGGAGTGTGCATGACAATAGACATCGATGGAAACCAATAGAAATAGTAAAGCAAAAATTAATTGCATCTAGCAGACACAAGCATTTAAAATCAGTGTACAAAGTGGGACCAAAAACAAACATCAGGGTTCCTTAAAAAAAAAAACATCAGGGTCCATAGCACTAATTAGAAATAAATCAACAAGAAACCACAGTTTTATTCCCATATAGGACATTCTTAATAAGTATATTTTTAGTTTCCATAAAATTATGACATTTAAAGTTTAATCCCGTATAAATTTCATTCAATTTTAATCCTTCTTTTTTTATAAAAATTGAGCACTTTTCCTATAAAAGCAAAATATATTTACTGCCGTCAGGATATTCACACAGCTTATATTTACTTCATGTATTTTGTTTATGATTTTGATTCCAATTATGTAGGAAAAATGTACATATTTAACTTTGTGGATAGAAACATAGTTCTCTTAAAAAATAATATATGTAAATATTAAATTTAACTTTGGGAAATGTCTGCATAATTTCCCTCGTCCGTGAACTCAAAATAGACATTTTAGCGAAAACGTAAAATGACACAACAAAATTTTAGCGTGGAAAACCTTCTCAGGGTCCGTTTGGCAAAAATAGCGGATAGCTGATAAGCTAGCTGATAGCTTATGACTGATGACTGATGGTTGATAGCTGATAGCTTATAGCTGATGACTGATGACTTATGGCTGATAAGTTAATTGAAGTGTTTGGTAAAATTAGCGGTTCAACTAGCCGATAGATGTAAAATGACATAAAAGGACATTTTTATATCATTCAATTTTTTATGAAGACAAGAACAACATACATTAATAATAATAATAATAATAATAATAAGAACAACAACAACAACAACAACAATATCATTGTCATTTAAAAATACACTAAAAATGACACATTGAGAATGTATAGTTTTTTTTATAACACATAGCTCAAAAATGCCTTATAACAACCTACAGAGCTCAATGACCAATTAACTACCTATATATATAACCTACATAGCTCAAAAATACTTGCATATTCAATTCATAAGCTCAAACGAGGAAGAAAACATAAGGGGTAAAACTGTGATTTAAATAAAATAGTAAGGGTAAAAGAGGAAGAAAAAACAATGGTCTGAAAAATTATTTTAAATTATTTATAAGAAAAATGCATTTATTTTTTATTTTAAACTATAATAAAACATAAGGGGTAAAACTGGTATTTAAATAAAATAGTAAGGGTAAAAGAGGAAGAAAAAACAATAAGCTATAAGCTATAAGCTCAAACGCTACTTGAAATAGCGTCTGAAAAATAAGTTATAAGCTCCTGAAATAAGCTATAAGCTCCTGACGAAAAGACTGTTACCAAACAGGTCTTTTTTTGTCAGACAAACTTATAAGCTATAAGCTATAAGACATAAGCTTGTTTTTGTGTCTTACCAAACAGACTCTCAATGTGAGTATGAAAAAAATCACGGGACCCGTAGGCCTCTTAAATCTCCACTATAATAATAATGGGAATACAAATCTTCACCCTCAGGTGGACCTAACTATGTATCTCAATTTGTAGATACAACTCTCACAAATTTCTTCACTCTATTTTTCTCTCAGAACACTAAACGAAGCTCTCTATTTTTTCTCTCATACTCTTCGGAGGAACTTTCTATTTTTCTCTCAACTCTATGTGAGTGAGGTTTGATGTTGTGTTGTGTTGTGTGTTTGTTTTGCTGAAACTCTTCTCTATTTATAGAGAGATATGAACAGTAGGTTTCAATCTTCAAACATTGCTACATCAATTGCCAAGCATTTCAAAGTGTTTCTGACACACTTTGAAGTTAAGCACCGCAAGCTATGCATATAGGCATACATAATAGTGGTAAGAATTCTACATTCACATTGGTGCACTACTATGCACTACTATTGGCTGGACCCCAACACACTTCATGTATTTTGTTTATGATTTTGATTCCAATTATGTAGGAAAAATGTACATATTTAACTTTCTGGACTAGAAACATAGTTCTCTTAAAAAATAGTATATGTAAAAAGTGTAGACGTTTTTTTTTGTTTGAGGAATTGGATTCTCTATGGTTGGATTTTAAATTGCACCGTGCAGTTCCAATTTGATGGTAATGGTAATAGTTTCTCAACAAGTTGTTTCGTTTTCTTTATCTATAAGATGAAACTTCTTCAGCAAGACTAGGATCACCAGCAGTTTATACCTGAACTGCAGACGATTCCAATTGTGTTTTTCTAAAGTTAACAATATGCCTGCAATGCAGATGATTGTAATAATTTTCAATAAAATGATCACCATAACTTTATAGCGTAGTGAATTAGACGAAATTATAGTGTATCAGAGTGATTTTATGTTAGGAACCCAAGAATTGAATTCTTAAGAAAACTCCTAGGTCCTAAGTTGGCATCGGGGAGAATCGAACCTAAGAACTTGAAGATGAGCAAACTCCTAGGTCCCAAGTCAACACCACGAGATCAACCAAGTGTGTTATTTTAAAGACAATATTGATGTCAAATGATGGTTCATGATTTGATCAAACACATAATCATGGACATGTAGAGTTGTTTCAAGGTTAGGCCTCACAGTTAATATTTTGGCGGACCTCGATGCATTAGTTGTCTTCATCCAAAGAGGGTTCAGATGTATTTGTTTATGTTCTGTTTGGTAAAAATAGCGGATAACTTATAAGTTATTTGATAGTTTATAGCTGATGCCTAATAACATAAGACTGATAACTTATAGTTGATGGATGGTGGCTGATAGCTTATAAGCTAGTTAAAGTGTTTGATAAAATTTGCGGTTCAACTAGCTGATAAATGTCAAATAACATAAAAGGGTATTCTTAATTCATAATGATGACATTCTGTCATTACTCTTTTAGTAGGCATTTTTCATGTAATTTTAGAGTTATTCATTGTAATTCATGGAGCTGCAAGCCACAAAAAGAACAGAAAATGGAGTTTTGAAGATTTAGAATTCGGCCACCGATTTGTTGAAATCGGCGCCCGAATTTGCTGCTAAATTGTCACTGATGCTGCGACAAAAATCGGCGCCCGAATGTAGGTGATCGGCGCCCGATTTTAACTGGCTTATTTAAGAAACACGCGTTTACAGAAGGGGTGTTCACGATTTTGGAGACCTAAAGGCATATTTTGGAGCTGAAGCTTTGGCAACTCATAGCCAGTTATCAATTCATGTATGAATCCTTTAATTCTTGTTAGTTATCTTGTATTTTAGCCATGAATAGCTAATCTCTTTGTGGTTGAGACTTAGATGAATTTGATGTAATCCTATGGGAACCCTAATTTGTTGAACTCCTTTGAATATCAATGAAAGTCTAGTTTTTATTCATATTACCTTGTGTTTAATGCTTTTTGTATGTTCTTCATTGACTACAAACCCTAGCTTTAGGAATATGCAAATTGATCGTAGAGGTTGAGTGACCACTAGCCCTGGCTCTTGACTCGAATCTAGGTAATAAGTTTAACCTAAGTAATTAAGCTAGAGATAGACAATTATTAGGTTATGACATAGGGATTAACGGACTGTTAAAACCTCCAACGGTTTCGAACTCGCTTAAGAGATTAAGGTGTTGTCACTTGCGGGGAGAATTCTAGGTCAAGAGATTGGGTAGAATTAATATGTTAATCTGTCGTTGAACTAGATAGACATTGATTGAATTAGGAGTGCAAATTACCATAGGAGAGCTTCAGAGGAGTCGAAAGTCTTAGCCATGTTTCTCTCTAATTTCTTGAAACCAATCTTTATTGCTTTTTAATCAATTTATTTTACAAACTCAATTAAACTGCCTAGGGCAACCCTGAATTTAGTACATCCTAATTGATAACAATAATGCTTAGTCGAAATTAACAACGGTCCTCGTGGATACGAATTTTATTATTACTTCGATTGAATTTGGTACACTTGCCAAATATCTATCAAGTTTTTGGCACCGTTGCCGGGGACTGTTGAATTATTTCAACAAGGCAATATAGTTATTCTTTAGGATTTCTGCAATTTATTTTTCTGTCATTTATTTTTCCTTTCTTTTTTTTTTCAAAAAAAAAACAAAAAAAATATTTTTAAACTGAGTTCATATCTATTTTGTATTGTGCAGTGCTACTAAGGTATTCATTTGCTGTTTATGCGAGGTAGAGTGCAACCCGGTGATTTGTTGCACGATCCGGAGATCGAGAAGACTGCAAAGGCCAATCGTAGAGCTGTCCGGTTAGCTCGATCAGCTGATCCTAGTCCCAGAACACAATACACTGAACCAGAGCCTACTGTGACTGAAACTTTTACCATGGGAGATCACGGGGAAGATCCACCTCCACCTCTGAGACCTATGATGGGAGATTATGGGTTGGCTGCTCACCGAGGTCATCTAACTCATGTCTTTCAACCAGCAAACCCAGTCGCTTTTGATATCAAAACGTCCGTTCAGAGTGGGTTGAAAGAAAAACAATATGATGGGTCAGACAGCATGAGTCCTCATGAACACTTGAGTCGCTTCTATGAAACGTGTGAGTTCTGTGTGCCTCCAGCCAACGTGACGGAAGACCAAAAGAAACTCAGGTTGTTCGCCTTCACCCTAACTGGGAGAGCTAAGGATTGGTTGTTAACCTTACCTAGTGGGACTATTCAAACTTGGGATGAGTTAGAGCTGAAGTTCTTAGAGAGATTTTTTCCAATGTCCAAATATTGGGAGAAAAAACATGAGATCTCCAATTTTAGACAAGGGGAGAATGAGTCACTATATGATGCTTGGGAGCGGTTTAAACTGCTGCTTAAAAGGTGTCCTGCCCATGATTTTTCTGAAAAGGCTTACCTCCAAGTCTTCACCGAAGGGTTGACATATAGCAATAGGATGTTTCTAGATGCTTCAGCTGGTGGAAGTATGAGGGTTAAGACTGACCATGAAGTCCAAACCTTAATAGAAAACATGGCCCAAAATGAGTACCGTGCTGATGCCGATAAAAAGAAAAGGGGTGTCTTTGGGGTGAGCGACAACACTACCATCTTAGCAAACCAAGCAGCCATGAACAAGCAGTTAGAAGCTTTGACTAAGCATGTGCATGGATTAACCATGGAGAAAGCTCATCAGGTAGTAGCTATAAAATGTGATTTCTGTGGTGAGGGGCATGCAAACGGTGAGTGTGTGCCGGAAGGAGCTAGTGAAGAAGCCAATTACATGGGAAACAATCAAAAGGGAAACCCCTATTCTAACACTTTCAACCCAGGTTGGGCAAATCATCCTAATTTGAAGTATACCAGCAACAATACTCTGAATCCACTGTTACCTAACCCTCAGCAACAACAGCAAAGAAAGCCTTCAGCTTTTGAAGAAGCCATGACTAGCTTTGTGAAGATGATTCAGACCAACTTTGAAGAAATCAAAGCAAGCCAGGAAGCTGAAAGGAGAAACAATGAGGCATCAAGGAAACTACTAGAGACTCAAATTGGGCAGATAGCTAACCAGTTGGCTGATCAGGCGAAAGGAGGATTCTCGGGCAACACTCAAGACAATCCTAAGAATGAGAGTTGCAAAGCCATTGAGTTGAGGAGTAAAAAGGTTCTAACGCCCTTATTTCCTAAAGTCACGAAAAATAGTGAAGAATTAGTGGAGGGTGATGAACAAGAAGGAGTCGAAAAAAAAGATGAAGGAGTAGTTGAAAATGAACAGAAGGAAAAAAATGAAGAGCAAGAAAAAAATAAAGAGGGAGAAAAAAGTAAGAAATTGATTGATGTTGATTCCATTCTGAGAAAAACCAAAAGCCAACTTCTTGAAGAGAGTGGGAAGAAACAAGTTATTCCATCTTATGTGAAACTGCCATATCCACACTTGTCAAAGAAGAAAGAGAAGCAGGAGAGCCAATTCAAGAAATTCATGGAGCTATTCACTCAATTGCAGGTAAATATTCCTTTCAGTGAGGCGCTTGATCAAATGCCGGTGTATGCAAAATTTATGAAAGATCTTCTGACCGGACGGAGGAAGCCAAGAGATGATGAGAACATTGCTTTGTCCGAAAATTGTAGTGCCATTCTTCAAAGGAAACTGCCTCCAAAGTTGAAGGATCCAGGAGCATTTACTATACCTTGCACAATTGGGAAAGTAAATGTGGGAAGAGCTTTATGTGATTTGGGGGCTAGCATTAATCTTATGCCCTTATCAATGATGAAGAAGTTGGGATGTGGGGAGCCTAAGCCTACAAAGATGACTCTTACTCTGGCTGATCGCTCTATTTCTTATCCGTATGGAGTCTTGGAAGATGTTTTAGTGAAAGTAAATGATCTACTTTTCCCAGCTGATTTTGTTATTCTTGACATGGAGGAGGATGAAGAGCTTCCCTTGTTACTAGGGAGACCTTTTTTAGCTACTGGTAGAGCCCTTATTGATGTGGAGATGGGAGACTTGATGCTTCGGTTTCAAGATGAGCAAGTGGTGTTCAATATTTTCGAGGCGATGAAGCATAGGAACGAAAATCCACAATGTTACCGAGTTGATGTGGTAGATGATATTGTTGAAGAAATTATCTTGGATGAGTCTCCTGCTCCACCTTTAGAGAGGGTAATTGTGAATTCCATCGAATGTAGTGACAAAGACCGAGTGAGGCGATAAATGAGTGTATCCAGCAACTTGCAGCAGGTAAACAAGAATCATTGTGCGCAAAGGTTGAAAGTTTGCACCCACAGAATGAAGAGGGGGCGCCCAAGGAAAACAAAGAGGAAGGGGACCTTGCTATAATTCCAGAATTAAAAGAGCTACCTTCTCACTTGAAGTATGTTTTTCTAAGCAAGGATGCCTCGAAACCAGTCATCATCAGTAGTACTTTGACACCCCTGGAAGAAGAAAAACTAATGAGGGTGTTGAGGGAAAATCAAGGAGCTTTGGGTTGGCAAATTTCTGATCTGAAAGGTATAAGTCCAGCGTATTGCATGCACAAAATACACTTGGAGGCTGAATTTAAACCAGTAGTGCAACCACAACGCAGACTCAACCCAACTATGAAAGAAGTGGTCAAGAAAGAGGTGCTGAAACTCTTAGATGCTGGCATGATTTACCCCATTTCAGATAGCTCATGGGTTAGCCTGGTGCATGTAGTCCCTAAAAAGGGAGGTATGACGGTGGTTGCAAATGACAAGAATGAGTTGATTCCGACTAGGACAGTTACTGGTTGGAGAATGTGCATAGATTACAGAAGGTTAAATCAAGCAACAAGGAAGGACCACTTCCCGTTACCTTTCATGGACCAAATGTTGGAAAGGTTTGAGGTATTTATGGACGACTTCTCTGTTTTTGGTAAGTCTTATGATAACTGCTTGTTACACCTAGATGCTGCCCTAAAAAGGTGTACCGACACTAACCTGATTTTAAATTGGGAAAAATGCCATTTCATGGTAACTGAAGGGATAGTGTTGGGACACAAAATAAGTGGGAAAGGCATCCAGGTGGACCAAGCAAAGATAGAGGTTATAGAGAAACTACCACTGCCTGTTAATGTGAAAGGGGTGAGAAGTTTCTTGGGGCATGCTGGTTTTTACCGGCGGTTTATTAAAGATTTTTCAAAAATTGCAAAGCCCCTCTGTAACCTCTTAGTCAAGGAAACTGAGTTTAAATTTGATTCCGAATGTCTTACTGCATTTACATTGATTAAAAACAAGTTGGTCACTGCACCTGTAATCATCGCCCCCGATTGGGATGCTCATTTTGAGCTAATGTGTGATGCGAGTGACTACGCAGTTGGAGCAGTGTTAGGCCAACGTCGTGAGAAATTTTTCCACGCGATTTATTACGCGAGTAAAGTTCTGAATGATAACCAAGTAAATTATTCCACAACTGAAAAAGAACTACTAGCGGTAATATTCGCGTTGGAAAAATTTCGGTCCTACCTAATTGGCTCCAAAGTTATTGTTTTTACAGATCACGCAGCTTTAAAGTACCTGTTGACAAAAGGAGATTCCAAACCCCGCTTGTTGAGGTGGATTTTGCTTTTGCAAGAGTTTGATCTGGAGATCCGAGACAAAAAAGGAGTTGAAAATGTGGTAGCTGACCACCTTTCTAGGCTGGATAACAGAGAGGTGACTGAAAAAGGAAAGGCCATAACAGCTGAGTTCCCGGATGAACAACTGTTCAACATCCAAGAAAGGCCATGGTTTGCTGACATGGCAAATTTTAAGGCCGGGAACTTGCTACCTGATGATTTGAGCTGGCAAGAAAAGAAGAAATTCTTCAAGGATGCAAACCACTACTTGTGGGATGATCCTTATTTGTTTAAGGTAAGCACTGACGGTTTGATCAGACGTTGTGTTGCAGGTGAGGAAGCAAGGAGCATAATGTGGCACTGCCATAACTCAGCTTATGGGGGCCACCATAGTGGGAAAAGAACAGCTGCAAAAATTCTCCAGAGTGGGTTCTGGTGGCCCACACTCTTTAAGGACTGCGCTGAATTCGTCCGACACTGTGACAAGTGTCAACGAACAGGTAATATCTTGAAGAGGAATGAGATGCCCCTCAATGGTATTTTAGAAATTGAACCGTTTGACTGTTGGGGCATCGATTTCATGGGACCATTCCCCTCTTCCTACTCTAACTTGTATATCCTTGTTTGTGTCGATTATGTCACCAAGTGGGTTGAAGCGATTGCTTGTGTCGCTAATGATTCACACACTGTGGTGAATTTCTTGAAAAAGAACATCTTCCCTAGGTTTGGAACCCCTAGAGTTCTGATCAGTGATGGGGGGAAGCACTTTTGCAATAAATATTTGGAAAATGTGCTTGTTAAATACAATGTGAAGCATAAGGTTGCTACTCCCTATCACCCTCAGACTAGTGGGCAAGTAGAGGTGTCGAATAGGCAGTTGAAACAAATTCTTGAAAAGACTGTTGCTGCCTCTAGGAAGGATTGGTCTAGGAAGTTAGATGATGCCTTGTGGGCATACAGAACTGCGTTTAAGACGCATTTAGGGTTGTCACCCTATCAGTTAGTTTATGGTAAAGCCTGCCATCTTCCTGTGGAGTTGGAACACAAAGCGTATTGGGCAATTAAGGCCCTCAATTTGACCAAGCCTCAGCAGGTAGGAAGAGGCTATTGAAGCTCAATGAGCTTGAGGAAATGAGATTGAGCGCTTATGAAAATGCTGCTATTTATAAAGAGCGAACAAAAAAATATCATGATAAAGGTCTGGTGAGGAGAGAGTTTAACATTGGGCAACAAGTTTTGTTTTTAATTCCAGGTTGAAGCTGTTTCCTGGCAAGCTCAGATCAAAGTGGTCAGGACCGTTCGTGATAAGAAGTATTTCTCCACATGGAGCAGTGGAGTTAGCAAAAGCTGATGAAGCAAACACCTTCAAGGTAAATGCTCAGAGGCTTAAGCCATACCTTGGTGGTGACCTACCTACTGAAAGGGTAGGACTTGTGCTGACAGACCTCTAAAGGTTGTCGACAGTCAAGCCAGTGACGATAAAGAAGCGCTGAGTGGGAGGCAACCCACTGTCTGAGTCAGGTATAATTTTCTTTTTCATTTCCATTTTTCATTTTTCATTCAAAAAAAAGAGAGTGCAAAAAAAAAAAACTCAAAATCGGGGGCCGATGTACCATAATCGTGGCCCGATTTTGAGGTGAAAAAATAGCCTCCAATTCGTAAAACTTCGGGCGCCGAATTCTACAAATCGTGGCCCGATTTTACAAAAACTGGAAATTCAAAATCGGGGGCCGATGCTCTAGAATCGTGGCCCGATTTTGAGTTCAAAAATTGATTTCTGAATCGTAAAATTTCGGGCACCGATTTCAACCAATCGTGGCCCGATTTTACGAGATTTTGAAAAAAATTGTACCGTTACAAACAAATCGGCTCCCGATTTGAACCAATCGTGGCCCAATTTTGAGCAGTTTTTAAAATTTTGACCGTTACAGTCAAACTCGGCGCCCGATTGTAAGAAATCGTGGCCCGATTTTGGTTTTTCTATAAATATGCACGCATGGCTCAGTGTGTTCATCTCCATCTCCCATACTGTTACTCTGCCCAATTTTCGCCAGAACCACACAATCCCAAACTCACTTCATCCCTTCCTTAGCATCTTCACAAACTTCAACCAAAAAGCCTACCCTACCCTCCCCACTTTCATACCCTTCATCAAATTCTGTCCCAAATGGCACCAAAAACATCCAAGAGCACCAACCTAGCAGCAAACAAGAGAAGAAGAGGAAAGGAACCTGCGGGAACCTCCACTACCCCTCCACAAACTCAGCCACTCACCCAACCACCACCCTACATAAGGTTCATCTCTGAGACTGCCGAGGAAAGATACCACAAAATCAGGGAGTATGAGTTCACAAAGGAAAGAGGTTTTGATTTTATAAATTTGACAACTTATCCTGTTTTTGAGTCAACAATTAGAAGAAGAGGGTGGGAAAATCTGGTCGGAATGGTGACGAAGACAAGCAATAAGAATCTGGCGCTGGAATTCTTTGCCAACGCCTTTGATCAGAAAGAACAAGACTACGTGTCCAGAGTGAGAGGAAAGCTTATTGAGTACCGGCCTTGTGACATAAATCATGTTTTGGGGATAACAGCGCCTGAGGAGTGTGATGTGGAGCGTAGAAGGGATCCTAGAAACTGGCCCGACACTCGTGCACAGTGGGACGAACTGTTGTATGGTTTAATGCGAGATGGTACAGGATGGAAAGGGCTGACAGTTAAGCCGCAGAGGATCAACACCGCAGATTTGTTACCAGAATACAAAGCATGGGCCTCTTTTATTCTGTCCACCATTGAGCTCACCTCTAGCTCGGCTGAAATGATCACCTCAAGGGTATTTATTCTGCTGTCTTTAATTTCTGATGGGGAGATCGATGTAGGAAGGTTGTTGTCAGTAAGTTTGAAGAATACTGTGTCATCGAAGAAAACCACTTTGGGCCACAGTTGCTTAATTAATCTGTTGTGTCAGGATGCGGATGTACCAATTGAGCCGTCTGATATTTACATCAAGTCCCAGGGGCCTATTAACGACTCAGCAATGTTGTTGTATGAGAAACTGCAGTCGGATTTTGAGAGAGGAAGGAGGCAGCAAGGAGGTCCCAGTGAGAAGCAGCCTGAGCAGCCACAAATGATGGAAGAGGACCCAGCACCTCAGATGTCGCAGCAACAATCTCTTCCTCCTTATTTCAGTGAGTACGTGTATAGTATGGCAAATTGGGCCCAAGATATCTCATCTGAGATACGGTTTCCGCCACCGTTCTTTCCGCAACCATTCTTTCAGGCAGCAGAGCAGCATCGACAGAGTTCTCTATGGACAAATGCTTATGAGAGATTTGCTGATGAGGAAGCCATGGAGAACTACTTTGTGGAAGAAAGGCAAAGGGCAGCTGAGAGGGAACAGCGCATTCGAGCGGAATACCACAGAGTCAGAGATGAGGAGGCTGAGCATACTCAGTCGATGTTTCAGGACCTGAGCCAGTTTCCATCGTCGGGGCCCGGAGGATTTCAGTGACTTGGATTGCTTGTGTAGTCCTATCGTTCTTGTTTTTATTTTCTGCTTCTTGTTTTACTTGATTCAGTGTAATTTTGAACTCTCTTGTTTTAGAGTCGTACTCAAATTTTGTCCTGTTTGGAGTGCGTCCCCATATTTTGTAATGCATCTGAACCTGTTTTGTTTTATCAATGAATGAACTTGTTTTGAATTTTACCAGTTAGTAACAAAGACTTCATCACTGGTTTGTCAAAAGTTCAATGGAGGTGGTTGCTTGCATGAAATCTCTAAGGGAAGTGTACAGCAGGAGAGATGCTTAGGTAGCCACAACTTCCGGAAACCTCAGCTTGTAAGGTTATGGCCTAAAGTTATTTTTCAATTTTTTACAAATATGAGTGTTTCCATGTGGATGTTATTTCTGAGATTTGCGATTTTTCTTTGTAATTGATTGGTCACATTTTGTACACACTAAGGCAAATTGCTTGTACCTTGAGCCTTTGCGACCCACCTTTGTTTATATTGAATGATCCGTTGTTTAAACCAAGTTGAGCCACTAGGATTTAGACCCCTTGTTTCGGTGACTAACCACATTACAAGCCTAGAGACCTTAGGAATGGACACCAAATTTTGATGGAGTTAGGCATGTTTATGTGTGTTATAATTGAAAAGTTCAAGTTTGGGGTTGCTTTTGGAACTAGCAACACTCTAAGTTTGGGGTAGGGGTACTAGAGAAAGAAAAGAGAATCACTTTGTGCTAAAAAAAAAAGAATAAGCATGATAAAAATAAGCTGAATTGTTAAATTTGCAGCTCAAAAAAAAGTGATCAGTTGTTTCATTAAGTAAAAGTTTTCTCTAGTCCCCGGAATTAACTGTGATATGATGTTAGGGGTGTGTGGTGTAGTTTAGATCAGTAGGATGATGTCTAACTCCTTTGTTTTTCTTAAACCTACTTTCCAAATGATCCCACCTCTAACCTAAGCCCCGTTATAACCTGGAAAGTCCTTAAATGTGTGTACATGATATTGACTTTGATTGATTCCTAGAAATTTTTCAAGTTTTGGTAACATAGTAGTCCGTCATGTCGACTGAGTGAACCCTGTCATATTCAATATTGTTGCGAGAAGTTGTGGAATGGTTGTGTTACCAAGCAAGTTAGCTCATCACTCGCTAACAAGGGAGATGAACTTTTGACATGATCATTGGTGGGGTAAGTGTTGCTTTACTGTTATTTTTCATTTTTAAGTTGGTTCCTTGAGGACAAGTAACGATGCAAGTTTGGGGTTGTGATGACATTCTGTCATTACTCTTTTAGTAGGCATTTTTCATGTAATTTTAGAGTTATTCATTGTAATTCATGGAGCTGCAAGCCACAAAAAGAACAGAAAATGGAGTTTTGGAGATTTAGAATTCGGCCACCGATTTGTTGAAATCGGCGCCCGAATTTGCTGCTAAATTGTCACTGATGCTGCGACAAAAATCGGCGCCCGAATGTAGGTGATCGGCGCCCGATTTTAACTGGCTTATTTAAGAAACACGCGTTTACAGAAGGGGTGTTCACGATTTTGGAGACCTAAAGGCATATTTTGGAGCTGAAGCTTTGGCAACTCATAGCCAGTTATCAATTCATGTATGAATCCTTTAATTCTTGTTAGTTATCTTGTATTTTAGCCATGAATAGCTAATCTCTTTGTGGTTGAGACTTAGATGAATTTGATGTAATCCTATGGGAACCCTAATTTGTTGAACTCCTTTGAATATCAATGAAAGTCTAGTTTTTATTCATATTACCTTGTGTTTAATGCTTTTTGTATGTTCTTCATTGACTACTAACCCTAGCTTTAGGAATATGCAATTGATCGTAGAGGTTGAGTGACCACTAGCGCTGGCTCTTGACTCGAATCTAGGTAATAAGTTTAACCTAAGTAATTAAGCTAGAGATAGACAATTATTAGGTTATGACATAGGGATTAACGGACTGTTAAAACCTCCAACGGTTTCGAACTCGCTTAAGAGATTAAGGTGTTGTCACTTGCGGGGAGAATTCTAGGTCAAGAGATTGGGTAGAATTAATATGTTAATCTGTCGTTGAACTAGATAGACATTGATTGAATTAGGAGTGCAAATTACCATAGGAGAGCTTCAGAGGAGTCGAAAGTCTTAGCCATGTTTCTCTCTAATTTCTTGAAACCAATCTTTATTGCTTTTTAATCAATTTATTTTACAAACTCAATTAAACTGCCTAGGGCAACCCTGAATTTAGTACATCCTAATTGATAACAATAATGCTAGTCGAAATTAACAACGGTCCTCGTGGATACGAATTTTATTATTACTTCGATTGAATTTGGTACACTTGCCAAATATCTATCACATAATAAAATTTATATAAATTGATATTTAAGTGTTCAGAAATTCTTAATTTAAATTTATTTTTTTAAAAAAGTAATTTAAATTTATAAATTTAATATATCTTATATTATAAATTAAATTTTATTTGATTTTTATTTTTATTTGAGTGTTTATACTTTACAAAACAATTAAACATAACAATTGACAGTTATCAGAATTTATTATTATGATATATGTATTATTAACAATAATGTGTTAGAATATAATTGGTTTGTACAATTTCTATAAGGTTTTGATGATAACAAACTATTAAAGAACAATTGGATATGCTAATATTTGTTTCAAGTGTGCAAGATCATAGAATATATCCATCAAACTATTGAACATGTATTATAGCATCAGAAGCACATGAGAAGCTAAAAGACTATGGTAGAAGATCTGAAGAAATGTCAACGAGAAATCAACATCTTGGATCAGAAGAAAGAACGCCTCTCAGAAGCTGAAGATTAACCTCATCAGACTCTGTGAAGATCATCAGACTCATAAGACCCCATCAGACTTGGAAGACCCCCAGACTCAACAAATCCTGAGGGACCCAGGCTCCACGTCAAATTTGTCGTCTTCTATAGCTGACTGCATCAAGGATCTGAGTACAATTTTGTCTTCTTCTGACCACGTGTAGAAATAGACAAAAACTTCAAGGACAAAGAGAATGAACAGATACTTCCAGTTTCAGCAAAGGAATTTTGAATTACTATTCAACGAAATTATCCATATCAGGCAATGGTCCAACGTCCTTGATTTGAAGCTTCTCAACAACTCTTAATGCGTTGGCACTCTTCTCCAACGTCTCTCAAATCCCTGCCTATAAAAGGAGCTGAAGACCTGAAGAAGATCAACAAGACTCTACTATTTTACTGTGTCATTACTCTGTCAAAATCAAATAGCGCAAAAACACTTAGGAATTTCTTATCAACTTTTGTATCTTAGAAATCCTAAAGTCTTAAGAGTCTGTTCAACATTGTTCAGTTTACACTACCAATTGTATATCTAGTGTAAGAACAAGTTTGTTTACTTGTAAATAAATAGAAGTCTTTTGCTTGTTAAGCTTAAGCATCAGAAGTCTCTTTTAGTTGTAACTGAGCAATAGCAGTCTCTCGGAGTTGTCTTTGAGCATTGGAAGTCTCTTGCAGTTGTGCTTGAGCAGTGGAAGTCTCTTGGTAGTGACCTTGAGCATTAGAAGTCTCTTGCAAGTGTGTTTAAGCATTTGGAAGTCTCTTGGAAGAGTCCTTGAGCAATTGTAATCTGTGAGATTATAGTGAAATCCCTTGGAAGTGCAAGGGGGACATGACTACTCATGTGTTGTGGGAGGAACCAGTATAATTACTCGTGCCTGCTCTTTCTCTCTCTCTCCTCTCTCTCTCTCTCTCTCTCTTATCTCCGTGTTCTGTTATTATCCGCTGCACTTAGACCTCTGAGTCAGATTCTGAACCCATCAGGACTCTGACCAGTATTAACACTTTGAAAAGAACTAGAAAAAAGCCAACACAATTCAACCCCCTTCTTGGTTTTTATCACCTTCAGTTGGTATCAATACATGACTTGTGCTCATCCGCTTAACTATGCCACAGTTAAAGATCCAGAGAGAAAACATGTCTACTCCTAAGAGTGATACTTCAGCTTCCGAAACTTCCAACAACACCTTTGAGCCCTGCACTTCAACTTCTGATAAAAAACCGTTTCTCTGTAAGACCTTCATCCTTCAATGGAGATGCTGCTCAGTTTTCTTGGTGAAAAGGAAGATTTACAGTCATATCATACGTGTTGATGGTGAAATGTGGGCATCATTGAAGATGGTGTCAATTTTGAAGTTGATACAGAGGAATTGTGACAGATCGAAAGTGTCTGACCCTTGCTCAAAGGAAGATCTACAAGAAGCATCATAGAGTGAGAGGAATTCTGGTGGATGCTCTACCTCATGCAGAATACACCAAGATTATGGACAGATCAACTACAAAAGCCATCTTTGAATCACTTTTGCTCTACCTATGAAGAAATCAACAAGTCAAGGAGGTTAAGGCTAATCAGTTGGTGCACTAGCATGAGTTGTTCAGAATGAAGGAAGATGAAGATATTGAAACCATGTATTCAAAGTTTCAAACTCTTGTGTCTGGTCTTCAGGTTCTGAAGAAAAGTTATGTTATGCCTGACCATGTCAAGAAGATTCTTAGGAGTCTTCCAGCCAGGTTCAGACATAAGGTTACTACCCACACAGGAGGCAAAGGATCTAGACAAGCTGAGTCTGGAGAATCTGATAAGCTCTCTTAAAAGTCATGAAATTGAGCTTGGTGGAGATGAACAGGCTAAGAAGTCCAAATCCATTGCCTTGACCTCCAAGGGTAAATCAGCCAAAGCCCTTCAGTCTGCTGAGTCAGAAATAGAAACTCCAACTGGAGAATCTAACAATGATTCAGACCTTGAAGAGATGGCCTATTTAACAAGAGGCTCCAATATCTGACCAAGAAGAGAAGGTTTCTAGAGGTAGAAGCAGTGGTTCTAGAGGATCAGGTTTCAGAAACAAGAAAGAAGATCAGAAAGGAGGATGCTTCAACTGCAAGAAACTTGGTCACTTTATAACTGACTGCCCAGAGTTACAGAAGGACAAGTCAAAGAAGGAAAGCTCTAAGAAGGAGAACTACAAAAGAAATCTCAAGGAGAGCTTTATGGCAACTTAGGAGATGCTTGATGAAGATTTAGACTTTGAGAACGGTGAAGAAGAAACCAACCTGAGTCTGATGGCCATTATAGCTTCTGATACAGAAAGTAGTTCAGACTATGACGATGATGAGGTATCTCCTGAACTAGCTCATAATATTATGTTATAACTGTCAAGGAACTTGGTAGGACATTATCTGGACAAATGAAAAGCTTTAAAAACTTTGCAAAAACAGTTTGATTTGTTAGCAGAAGAATCCAAGTTCTTGGAACACCAAAACAAATGTCTGTCATCCAAATGAAAATCTCATGATGAGAAATGAAATTTTGGAAATGGTCAACTTTCCAAACTTCAAGAAAATTGACAGACCTTTGACAAAAAGTGATAATGCTCACGAAGAGCCTATCACAAGTGGTTTTGGACAGAAGCAAGATAGCTCCCATGATATGTGAGGTAAGTAGGAACAGATAGATAGAAGAAAGTGAATTCACAGCAGAATCTATCAAAAAGATTCAGACTTCTGTTAAAACAAAGAAACCTCCCTTGTTCTGAATGTCAAAGAAGGTTCTGCAACTCCCATTCTGTTCCAGAAGCTAAACAAGCTAAGGTTCTGAACAAGTCAGAATCTAAGAACTCAGAGTCTAAGGTTCTGATGAAATCAAAAACAAGAACTCTTGAGCTCAAGATTTAGAAGAGTTTAAAACCCAAGGAAAGGAAGAGTTCAAGACCAAAACCTTTTAAATCAAAAGTCTGAATGACCCCAAACCACAAAGCTTGAAGCCTAAGGTTCTGAAGAGGAGAAAAGTCCTTCAGAACTTGCCCGAAAGAACCCATTAAGATGTGGGTACCTAAGAATGACATTGTTTATATTTCAGGTATGCTTCATGGGAAAGCCCAAAGCACCAGTCCTGGTACATGGACCAGTGGCTGCTCGCGACACATGACAGGAGAAAAGCATTTGTTTCCAGACCCTGATCGTGAAAGAAGGAGGCACTGTAGGCTTTGGAGGAAACCAACAAGGAAAAGATTTGTTGGTACAGGAACAATTGGTAACTCTTAAATATCTATCAATAAATTTGTGGTATATTGATGGACTCAGACATAATCTACTTAGCATTAGTCAATTTTGTGATAGTGTTTATAGAGTGGTGTTTGATAAGAGCCCCTGTACATTCATCAATGACTCTAAACCAATCCACAATGTTCATAGGTCAGAGGAAATACAATGTTTATAAAATAAATTTCTCTAAAACTGGTTGATCAGAAGGTTGTATGTCTTCTGTCAGTTGAATGATGAAAAGTGGCTCTGGCACAAAAGATTAGGTCATGCTAAGTGGAGGTTAATCTCCAAGCTTAGCAAGATAAAATTAGTCAAGGGATTACCGGAGCTGCAATATCATTCAGATGCTCTCTGTGGAGAATGCCAGAAAGCAAAGATTGTTAAAAATTCTTTTTTTAAACCTAAAAACATTGTCTCCACCTCTAGACCTTTGGAACTGCTTCACATTGACTATTTGGACCAGTTGAGACTGCATCAATCAATTGAGAAGAAGTATGGATTAGTCATAGTAGATGACTATAACAGGTGGACTTGGGTGAAATTCCTTAGAACCAGAATGAAGCATATGATGTGTTTAGCATCTTTTGCACTCAAGTACAAGCTGAGAAAGAGTTGAAAATTCTCAAAGTCAGAAGTGATCATGGAGTAGAATTTGAAAATGAGTCATTTGAAAATTTTTGTGAAAAACATAGAATTTCCATGAATTCTCTTCTCATAGAACTCCACAACAAAATGGAGTTCTAGAAAGAAAGAATAGATCTTTACAAGAAATGTCTAGAACAATGCTCCATGAAACTAACATGGCTAAGTACTTCTGGGCAGAAGCTGTGAACACAAACTGTTATGTACAGAACAGATCTACATAAGAATTATTATGAACAAAACAACATATGAATTATTCAAAGGAAGAAGACCAAGTATTGCTTACTTTCATCAGTTTGGATGTACGTGTTACATTCTAAACACCAAGGACTATCTGAAGAAATTTGATGCCAAGGCTCAGAAGGGTATCTTCTTAGGATACTCTGAAAGGTCAAAGGCATACAAAGTGTATAATTCTGAAGCTGACACAGTGGAAGAATCAATGCACATCAGATTTGATGACAAAGAGACTGACAATAAAATGTAAGAGCTAGTTGAAAGTTTTGCAGAGATACCGGGTATCAGAAGATGAACCAGAACCTGTACAAACAACAATACTAACCTTAGAGGTCACATAATCTGTTGATGCACCAGGCGTACCAAAAACTGGTGTGCCCTCTAAAGATCACCAAGATGATGAAGACTCTAAATAAGTTCATGATGGTTCAAAAAGAAGCTGCTTAATCCAGAAGGATATTCAAATACAAATCTTCACATCCAGAAGAGTTAATCATTGGGAACAAAGACAGTCCTCCTGAAGACAAGATCAACATTCAGAAATGAATCACTTTTGGGACTGATCTCACTGATTGAACCTACCTCTGTGGATGAAGCACTGTCAGATGATGGATGATTGTAGCTATGCAAAAGGAGTTGAACCAGTTTCAAAGAAATGATGTGTGGGATCTGGTTGTCAAGCCACAACATAAGAACATCATTGAAACAAAATGGGTCTTCAGAAACAAGCTCAATGAACAAGGTGAAGTGGTAAGAAACAAAGCTAGACTGGTAGCACAAGGCTACAGTCAGCATGAAGGTTATTGATTACACTGAAACCTTTGCACCTATTTCTAGATTAGAAGCAATCAGGTTACTTCTGTCTTATGTTGTAAATCATGATATCACTTTATATCAGATGGATGTTAAGAGTGCATTTCTAAATGGTGTCATTTCTGAAGAAGTGTATGTAAAACAACCTCCTGGGTTTGAAGATTCAAAACACCCATATTATGTTTTCAAACTTAAGAAATCACTATATGGTCTGAAACAGGCTCTGAGAGCATGGTATGAAAGACTAAGTAATTTCTTATTAGAAAAAGATTTTAAAAGAGGTCAGGTTAATACTACACTCTTCAGAAAGACACCAAAGAAAGACATCTTAATTGTTCAGATATATGTAGATGATATCATTTTTAGTTCCACTAATGCTGCTCTTTGCAAGGAGTTCTTTGAGGCTATGCATGCTGAATTTGAGATGAGTATGATGGGAAAATTGAAGTTCTTCCTTGGTTTTCAAATTAATCAATGCAAAGATGGAGTCTATGTTCGCCACTCCAAATATACAAAGGAGCTTTTGAAGAAATTCAAGCTGGAAGATTGTAAACTGGTGGCTACACCAATGCATCCCAACTGCAACATGAGCAAAGAAGAATCAAGCAGCAAGGTAGATCAGAAGCTATACAGAGGTATGATAGGTTCCTTGCTCTATCTAACAGCTTCTAGACCAGATATTTTATTCAATGTCTGTCTGTGTGCTAGATTCTAGTCAGATCCTAGAGAGTCTCATTTAACTGATGTTAAGAGAGTCTTCAAGTATTTGAAGGGAACAATAATCTTGGATTCTGTGATGCTGACTATGCTGAGGATAGGATTGAAAGAAAATCTACCAGTGGAAGTTGTCAATTCCTTGGTGAGAACTTGATATCTTGGGCTAGTAAGAGACAAAGCAATATTGCATTGTCCACAACAGAAGCAGAATACATCTCAGCTGCAAGCTGTTGCACACAACTGCTCTGGATAAACATAAGTTAGAAGACTATCAGATTTGTGATAGTAATATTCTAGTTTACTGTGATAATAATGCTGCCATTTGTCTATCTAAGAACCCAATTCTTCATTCAAGAGCCAAACACATTGAGATAAAACACCATTTTATAAGAGATTATGTTTAGAAAGGTGTTATAGATATACAATTCATTGACACTGTTCATCAATGGGATGATATATTCACAAAACTCTTAACCGTTGAAAGATTTGATTTTATTAAAAAGAATCTGAACATGCATTTTATCTCAGAATGATGTTTGCCTCTAAAGGGTAACACAAAGACTGGAGGAACTCAGAAACAACACCAGTCAGAGTCTCTTAATGATGCCTCTGATGGGAAGTTGAGTCTGAATACCCACATCTTCTGATGATACTCAGAATTTGGATAATCTAGGCTCTGACAGTACATGGAAGTGGAAAGGTCTTTTAAAACGTCTTTATTGACACCTATCCATCTATGTATCACATTCTGAGTAAGTTTCTGAAGTGGCGTGTAACTGTTGGATAATAACTATCAGGCAATGATGCATTTGCTTTGATTACTGTATTCTCGCGCCCCCAAATGTCATAAATGCTTTTGTTTGTTCTTTATGTTTTCGAAAACAACCTGAAGTTGAAAAGTTTATATGCTCTATTTATATCATGTCTACACCCTCAACTTTTCACTTACTTTACTCTCTTTTCAAAATGTTTTCTGAAAAATCCTTTTGTTTTCAAAGAACCTTTAGTAAAACCAAACTCCTAAACGTTGAACTCATAAGCATCTGGCAATGAAACTTCACTCTGTAAGGAAGAATAATGGAAGTTCTTGGAAAAGAACTGGAGCTGATCAAGATATCCACTATGGATGAGTGTGGATATCTGAAGCAAGGATGAATAAGAATCTCTGAAGCTCAAAATTGAGTGCACTACGCAACTTTTATAAGAGATTTTTGGACTATAGAAAAAATTGTGAAGACTGCAACTGAAGAACAAGAAACAGGGATTCACTCTTCTGTTATAGGAATTGATATCATTGTTACTCAACATATCTAAGCTAAGATGGCTAATATAAGACTAAGCAACCCAGCTCTGCTATTCGCAAAGGTGCTAGGGTTCAACTCATCAAGAATGGGAAGAAAATTGTTGCCTTTGTGCCAAATGATGGTTGCCTGAACTAGATTGAAGACCTGACTACTGGATTTGGACATAAAGGTCTCACTCTCAGTGACATTCCTAGTGTCAGATTCAAGGTTGTGAAGGTATCTGGAGTTACTCTTCTTGTTATGGTCAAGAAGAAGAAAATCGAGCTATATCTTAAGATGCTCTAGAAGAACTTGATGAAGAACAAGCATAAGATCAACTATGGAAGTTCAAATGCTGAGTGCAAAATATTAGGATTTCGTTTTATTTCTATTTCTTAGTTATTAAGTACTCTATTTTAAATATATTGTAATCTTTTTAATGAATAATGTTTATATATTCCTATAATATATTTAAGTTTTTCTTGAAAACCTTCTTTTGCATTGTCATAATTTTTATGCATCTTTATTTACTGTTCAAAGTTTTATCTTGCATATTTTTGTTGATGACAAAAGGGGGAGTAGAGTATAAAACTTTCAAAGCTTTAATCATCATTGCCCATAACTATACTTATCAGATTCTGACCAACATTAGACTTTTATCAGATTCAGAAGTCAGAAAATCCAGGTTCTGATCCTTCAGACTCTGAAGTTTTTCAGGCTTAACTTTAGTCAAACTTCTCAGAAGGTAAGTGTTTGATAAGTCTTAGCTTATGATAAACTCAGAATCAAGGAATACATTCAGATTCAAGCACATTTTCATGAGACTAAAATGCATGTTCAGATTCTTTTTAATAAAATTGAATCTATCTTCTGTTAGGGGTTTTGTGAATATGTCAGCCCATTGATGATCAGTATCAATGAACTGAATATCCAAAACACCCTTCTGAACATAAGTCTCTTATAAAAGTGATGTTTTATTTCTATGTGCTTGGCTCTAGAATGCAGAATTGGATTTTTAGACAGACATATAGCAGCAGTATTATCACAATAAATAGGAATATTGTCTGCATGAATCTGATAATCCTCTAATTGATGTTTCATCCAGAGCAGTTGTGTGCTACAACTTGCAGCTGAGATGTATTCTGCTTCTGCTGTTGACAAAGCAATGGTTGCTTGTCTCTTGCTGGCCCAGGATATCAGATTCTCACCAAGAAACTGACAGTTTCCACTGGTGGACTTTTCTTTCAATCCTGTCCCCAGCATAGTCAGCATCACAGAATCCAACTAGCTTATAATTTAGAGATTTCTTATACAGAAGTCCCAAATTAGTTGTTCCTTTCAGATACCTGAAGATTCTCTTGACAGCAGTCATATGAGATTCTCTAGGATCTGATTGGAATCTAGCACACAGACATACACTAAATAAAATATCTGGCCTAGAAGCAGTTAAGTATAGGAGAGAACCTATCATACCTCTGTACAGCTTCTGATCTACCTTAGTGCCATTGTCCTCTTTGCTTAATGTGCAGGTAGGATGCATTGGTGTTGTCATCAGCTTGCAATCATCCAACTGGAACTTCTTCAGAAGCTCCTTGGTGTATTTGGACTGATGGACATAAACACCTTCTTTGCATTGGTTGATTTGAATTCCCAAGAAGAATTTCAGCTCACCCATCATGCTCATTTCAAATTCATCCTGCATTAACTTAGAGAATTCCTTGCAAAGGGAGGCATTAGTAGAACCAAATATGATATCATCAACATAGATTTGTACAATTAAGATTTCTTTCCTTAACAGTTTTTCTAAAGAGTGTATTGTCAACTTGACCTCTTACAAAACCATTTTTAAGTTAAGAAGTTGCTTAGCCTTTCATACCAAGCTCTGGGAGCTTGTTTCAGACCATACAAGGACTTCTTCAGTTTAAAAACATGGTTTGGATATTTTGCATCTTCAAAACCAGGAGGTTGTTTGACATACACTTCTTCAGAAATCACACCATTTAAGAAAGCACTCTTAACATCCATTTGATACAGATGATATCATGATTAATAGCATAAGAAAGAAGTAACCTGATTGCTTCCAGTCTAGCTACTGGAGCAAATGTCTCAGTGTAGTCTATTCCTTCTTGCTGGCTGTACCCTTGAGCTACTAATCTAGCCTTGTTTCTGATCACTTCTCCTTGTTCATTAAGCTTGTTCCTGAACACCCATTTTGTTCCAATGATGTTCTTCTGATCAGGTCTTGCCACAAGATCCCAAACATCATTCCTTTGGAACTGGTTCAGCTCTTCTTGCATTGCTACAATCCAACCATTATCAGCAAGTGCTTCATCAGTAGTTGTGGGTTCAATCATGGATAACAGGCCAAGCATGGACTCATTTTGAGAGAATGCTGATCTTGTCTTCCTTGGACTGTTCTTGTTTCCAATGATCAACTCCTCAGGATGTGAAGACTTGTACTTGAATGAGGTTCTGGGTGGATTAGCTTCTGAAGGGCCACCAGGGATTTGTTCAGAACCATGCTGTTCTTGATTAGCATCAGGAGTAGTGTCATTGCTGGAGAGTTTTTCAGAGTCTTCATTGATTTCAGCTTCTGAACCTTCATCAGAACCTGAACTGGGTTCAGCTTCTGAAGGCTCTTCTGAGATTCTGACATCTGCAAAACTCTCAACCAGCTCTGGTATTTCACTACCAGGCTTCTTATCATCAAACCTAATGTGTATAGCTTCTTCAACAACATGTGTTTCAGAATTATACACTCTGTATGCCTTAGATCTCTCTGAGTAACCTAAAAAGGTACCCTTTTGAGCCTTGGCATCAAATTTCTTTAGGTAGACCTTATTGTTTAGTATGTAACATGTACAACCAAACTGATGAAAATAAGAAATACTTGGTTTTCTTCCTTTAAATAATTCATATGAAGTTTTATTCAGAATGGGTCTGATGTAAATCCTGTTCTGAATATAACATGCTGTGTTTACAGCTTCTGCCCAAAAGTACTTAGCAATTTTTGATTCATGGATCATGGTTCTGGCCATCTCTTGTAAAGACCTGTTCTTTCTCTCTACAACTCCATTTTGTTGTGGAGTTCTAGGAGATGAGAACTCATGGAAAATTCCATGGTCTTCACAAAAGTTTTCAAAAGGTTCATTTTCAAATTCACCACCATGATCACTTCTGATTTTCAAAATTTTCAAATCAGTTTCAGTTTGTACTTGTTTGCAGAATTTGAAAAACACATCATATGTTTCATTTTTGGTTCTGAGGAATTTAACCCAAGTCCACCTACTATAATCATCAACAATAACAAGGCCATACTTCTTCCCATTGATTGAAGCTGTTCCAACAGGACCAAACAAATCAATGTGAAGGAGTTCTAGAGGTTTTGAGGTGGAAACAATGTTCTTTGGTTTAAAAGAAGTTTTAGAAAACTTTCCAATTTGGCATGCACTGCACAGTGCATCTGAGTGATAATCAATTTGGGGCAAGCCTCTGACCAGCTGTAACTTGCTAAGCTTGGAGATGAGTCTCCAGTTAGCATGTCCCAGCCTTTTGTGCCAGACCCATTTCTCATCACTCACAGACAGAAGGCAAACTACCTTCTGCTGAACCAATTCAGAAAAATTAATTTTATAAACATTGTTTTTCCTGCTGCCTCTGAACACTACAGACTTGTCTTTGCTACTGATTACAGTACAAGTGTTCTTATTAAACAGGACTTCATAATTACTATCACATAATTGACTTATGCTAAGTAAATTATGTCTAAGTCCATCTACCAGCCAAACATTATCAATGTACAGGGAAGAATTACCTATCTTACCAGTACCAATGATCTTTCCTTTCTGACTTCCTCCAAATCCCACAGTTCCTCCCTCTTTCAGAGTCAGGGTTTGGAACATAGACTTGTCCCCTGTCATATGATGCGAGCATCCACTGTCCAGGTACCAGGACCTTTCCTTTTCTTTGGATGACAAGCATATCTGCAATTGAGATAATTTCAGACTTAGGTACCCAGATTTTCATGGGTCCTTTGGGGTTAGTCTTGAAAGGTTTTGGCTTCTTGTGTCTGAAGTTATGGTATTCAGACTTGTTCTGATACTTTGGATGTGAATCCTTGTATTTAGAATAAGTCTGACTTTCAGAACCTGAGTGCTTCAGAACCTGAGTTCTCAAAGATTTGGACTCAGACTTCTTCAGAACCTGAGACTTGGAGGTCTTTGGTTCTGATTTGTTCAGAGTCTGACCCTTTGAGTGCTTTGGTTCTGATCTCTTCAGGATTCTGACTTTGTTTACTTCAGGCACAAGGCAAGCTTCAGTTTTGCCTTTCTTAAAACAGTTTGAAGCAGAAAACTGATTGGTTTGCTTTGGCTTGCTTTGCCTATCATTCTGAGACTGAAAATGTTTTCCATTAACTGGTTTGACAGATTTTGAAGTCTTAATAACCCCAGTCTTAGAAAAATTTGAATCAGATTTATTCAGATTCTGAGACTTACTAGTTTCAGGTTCTGAACACTTCAGATTCTGAACATGTTTAAGTTCAGAGTCTGATTTCCTCTTACTCTTAGACTTAGGACCTTTTGGCTTAGATTTAGGCAAGGTTTTAACAGTTGCCTTCATCTTACCCTTAGGCTCAGAAGCTTCAGAGTCTGAGTTGTTCAGAACTTCTGACTTAGTCTCAGATTCTGATACTTTCAGTTTCTCAGAATTATCAGAAGCAGGCACAAAACAAATACTATTGCCTTTTAAAATATTTTCAGAACATGAAGGTGAGTTTAAATCATTTGAAGGTTTGAATAAATCATAGCCAATGCCTTCACCTTTGTTTCTGATCATATTATACATCATGGAGGCAATTTTAGTTCTGTTGAATCCAGTTAACATGAAATCCTGAAGAGCTATTTCCTGTTCATTAGGAACCTCTTCAGATTTCTTATGAGCCTCCTTCTTAAGTTCTTCAACTACTTCATCATATTCAAATAATTGACTCTGTAGTTGAAGATTTTCTTTAGACAGCAAGTTAGTTTGATTTTTCAAAGATTTAATTTCTTTTAACTTGCTTTTAAGATGGCTCATAAGGTCATTAACTGTTTCAATTAAATCAGATCTAGAGAGTTCAGAATATACCTCATCTTCTTCATCAGAATCTGAGCATGATTCTGCATCAGAAGATGCAATTGCCATCAGGGCCAGGTTGGCTTCTTCCTCATCAGATTCTGACTCATTATCCAGATCATCCCATGTAGCCATGAGACTCTTCTTGAGCTTATTTCTGAAGTTGCTGGACTTTGAGCTGGACTTCTTTGCTTTTTCCTTTGATTTTTCCTTCTGAAGATCAGGACAATCAGCAATGAAGTGGCCAGGCTTTTTGCAATTGTAGCAGCTTTCTTTCTGGGTATCCCTCTTTGAATTTGAACCAGATCCTCTGAAGTTACTGCTTCTGTTAGAGAACTTTTTCTTTCTGTTCATCAGATACTGAAGTCTTTTAGAAATCATTGCAAGCTCATCAGCATCTGAATCTTCATCAGAATTTCCCTCAGGAAACTCTTCTTCAGATTCAATAGCTTTCAAAGCTTTAGCAGGTTTTCTTTTAGACTTCAGAGCCAATGTTTTTGGTTCTCTAACAGGCTCATCCTCATTGAGTCCCAGTTCATGCACTTTGAGGGAGCTTATAAGATCCTCAATACTTAAAGTATTCAGATCCTTAGCTTCCTCAATGGCAGTCACTTTTGGTCTCCATTTGGATGGCAGGCTTCTAAGGATTTTATTCACATGGTCAGCTGTGGTATAACTCTTCTTCAGAATCTGAAGTCCAGAAACCAGAGTCTGAAATCTTGAGAACATAGTCTCAATATTTTCATCCTCTTTCATTCTGAACAATTCATATTGCTGAACAAGTATGTTTGCCTTAGCTTCTCTAACCTTCTGATTACCTTCATAGTTAGAGCAGAGGGATGTGAATATTGCCTTTGCAGTGGACTTGTCACTCAGCTTCTGATACTCAGTGTGAGGCAAGGAGTCCACAATGATACCTCTGACATGATGATGCTTCCTATAAATCTTTCTTTCTGCATCACTCAGAGTTCTTCTGTTGACAGCAACACCTTCTTCATCTACAGGTATTGAGATTCCATCTTCAATAATATCCCATAGAGTATCATCAATCCCAATAATGTGACTATACATTTTGCTCTTCCACCAAGAGAATTTTTCTGGGTCACCAGTAAACATAGGAGGTTTATTGTGTGACCTAGACTTCTTTTCTTCAGTACTATAGTCATATTGGACATTTCTTTGATTTCTGGGAGATGGTGGATTTCTGGGAGAGGGTGGAGGTGACTCACTTGTTGAGGCCATGTTTTTCTCAGGATCCTACTGACACACTGTTAAGTGTTAATATCAGAACCGGGGCTCTGATACCAACTGAAGGTGAGAAAAACAAACACACAAGAAGGGGGGGGTTGAATTGTGTGACTCTAAAAACTTGTTCTTTTTCTTTTTAAAGCTTAAGGTTCAGTTCAGAAACTGATGTGATCAGTTCTGAACAGATATCAGAAGTTGAATGCAGCGGATTAAAACAAGTTAAAAGGTAAGGGAAAGAGAAGACACAGCAAATTATACAGGTTCCTTCTCAATGTGAGAAGTAGTCCTGTCCCCTTGTGTCCAACAAGAGAGTTTCACTATAATCAAGTTCTGATTACAATTGCTCAATCACTAAGAAAGAGACTTCTATGCTCAACCACCAAGGAAGAGGCTTCCAATGCTCAAGTCACTAAGACAAGAGACTTCCCAATGCTCAAGTCACTAAGACAAGAGGCTTCTGACTCAGACCACAAAGGAGTGAGGTTACAATTGCTTAGTATTCAGACTAAGACTTTGAGGGACCAAACTGGTTTACACGTAAAGAAGTTTGGGATGAACACTTGATCAAATATCAGAGGTGTTCTCTAAATACAACACAGGTTAAGACTCTTAACCTTAAGAAATTCCTAAGTTACAAAGACTGAAGAATTTCTGAGAGTTTTGAACTATGACAGTTTTTACACAGAAAACAGGGCAAAGTTTCAGCAATGTGTTTCAAAGAGTCTTCAACATTTTCTTCTTCAAATCTCCCTCCTTTTATAGATGAAAATAGAGCTGTTGGAGATTTGCTGGAAATCAGGAATTTAGCCGTTGCAATTGGGCTAGGTTGCTGCAAATGTGTGCTGCACTTTTTCTGTCAGAACAGGGCAGGTGCCATTTTTGAATTGGCCCACCTTTAATCCTGGAGAATGTTTGGGTCAGGGAGACAACTGTTCCATTGAGTTGTTCTGACACTTCCAGGCATTAAATGCGCACAGTACTGGTTGCTTTTCCATGCCATATCAGCTTCAGAAGCTTCTTAGTGAACAGTGATCAGAAGCTCCCTTTGTACGGATCAGAAGCTGGCTTAGTTGTACGGATCAGAAGCTGGTCTTCAGATGTTGACTTGCGTTGACTTCTTCAGAGGCACCCAGACTTCAGAAGCTGCACTTCTTCAGGACCTCTTCAGAAGCTCTTACTTCAGGAGCACTTCTTCAGGACCAGTTTCTTTCTAGCCTTGCAACCTTCCTTCTTGGCTTTCCTTCTTGCTCTTTAGCTTGTTCTTCATAACCATTATAAATCAATACTAATTTAAGCATGTGGTTCTGAAACACTTGAGCAAAGCATTAGCAAATAACCAATTTTCTCTTTGATACTTTGTTATCATCAAAACCATAAAGAGAGATATGTTTACACATAAATGTTTCAACAATCTCCCCCTTATTATATGAGAGACTTGTTAAACACATTTTGTTCCAACAATAGGAGGGGGTTGAAAAATTTGTGAGATATTTATGCAATCATATGGATAATCAAGCAGCAAAGATGAGCATCAGAGCATAGTTGATTTTCAATGAGTATATGACTTGCATTCAAAATAGAATGTTGTTCAGAAGCAGAAAAGGTTTAGAGCTTCTGATCAGGTCATTCTGTGTTCAGACATGACTTGTTCAGTATAATTTGTTCAGTATCAGAGCAAATCATTTAAGAAGGTATCAGAGCAGATCGGAGTTATTTTAAAAGAAATGGTTCAGATCAAAAAGGTCTAACTCAATTTTTAAAACAAAGTAGTTCAGAGCATAGACCAACTGAAGGGTTATATCAGAGTCTGATACCAAAAGACAGTTTTAATACTGCTGGACTTGTATCAGAACCTGATACCAAAATATGAAGGTTTATCTCAGAGTCTGATACCAAATTAGCATTTCAGTGCTGATACCAAGATAAAATAAGTTCTAAAAAAATGTGTCTGTGCTAAACAGTTTGAAAACAGACTGATACCAACTGAAAATTGTTTATCAAGCAATTTTAACATTGAATATCAGAGCAGAAAATCACATTTTTAAATTGATGACTTTGGGAGGATTAGAGTATAAACTTTCAAAGCTTTAATCATCATTGCCCAGGGTTATACTTATCAGATTCTGACCAACATTAGATTTCTATCATATTCAGAAGTCAGAAAATCCAGGTTCTGATCCTTCAGACTCTGAAGTTTTCCAGGCTTAACTTTATTCAAACTCTCAGAAGGTGAGTGTTTGATAAGTCTTAGCTTATGATAAACTCAGAATCAAGGATTTCATTCAGGTTCAAGCACATTTTTCAAGAGATAAAGTGCATGTTCAGATTCTTTTTAATAAAATTGAATCTTTCTTCTGTTAAGGGTTTTGTGAATATGTCAGCCCATTGATGATCAGTATCAATGAACTGAATATCTAAAACACCCTTCTGAACATAATCTCTTATAAAATGATGTTTTATTTCTATGTGCTTGGCTCTAGAATGCAGAATTGGATTTTTAGACAGACATATAACAGCAGTATTATCACAATAAATAGGAATATTGTCTGCATGAATCTGATAATCCTCTAATTGATGTTTCATCCAGTAGTTGTGTGCTACAACTTGCAGCTGAGATGTATTCTGCTTCTGCTGTTGACAAAGCAATGGTTGCTTGTCTCTTGCTGGCCCAGGATATCAGATTCTCACCAAGAAACTGACAGTTTCCACTGGTGGATTTTCTTTCAATCCTGTCCCCAGCATAGTCAGCATCACAGAATCCAACTAGCTTGTAATTTAGAGATTTCTTATACAGAAGTCCCAAATTAGTTGTTCCTTTCAGATACCTAAAGATTCTCTTGACAGCAGTCATATGAGATTCTCTAGGATCTGACTGGAATCTAGCACACAGACATACACTAAATAAAATATCTGGCCTAGAAACAATTAAGTATAGGAGAGAACCTATCATACCTCTGTACAGCTTCTGATCTACTTTAGAACCATTGTCCTCTTTGCTTAAGGTGCAGGTGGGATGCATAGGTGTTGTCATCAGCTTGCAATCATCCAGCTGGAACTTCTTCAGAAGCTCCTTGGTGTATTTTGACTGATGAACATAAACACCATCTTTGCATTGGTTGATTTGAATTCCCAAGAAGAATTTCAACTCACTCATCATGCTCATTTCAAATTCATCCTGCATTAACTTTGAAAATTCCTTGCAAAGGGAGGCATTAGTAGAACCAAATATGATATCATCCACATATATTTGCACCATTAAGATTTCTTTCTTAACAGTTTTCCTGAAAAGTGTATTATCAACTTGACCTCTTACAAAATTATTTTTAATTAAGAAGTTGCTTAGCCTTTCATACCAAGCTCTGGGAGCTTGTTTCAGACCATACAAAGACTTCTTAAGTTTAAAAACATGATTTGGATATTTATAATCTTCAAAACCAGGAGGTTGTTTTACATACACTTCTTCAGAAATTACACCATTTAAGAAAGCACTCTTAAACATCCATTTGATACAAGATGATATCATGATTAACAGCATAAGAAAGAAGTAACCTGATTGCTTCTAGTCTTGCTACTGGAGCAAAAGTTTCTGTGTAATCAATTCCTTCTTGCTGGCTGTACCCTTGAGCTACTAATCTAGCCTTGTTTCTGATCACTTCTCCTTGTTCATTGAGCTTGTTCCTGAACACCCATTTTGTTCCAATGATGTTCTTTTGATCAGGTCTTGCAACTAGATCCCAGACATCATTCCTCTGAAACTGGTTCAGTTCTTCTTGCATTGCTACAATCCAGCCATCATCAGCAAGTGCTTCATCAGCAGTTGTGGGCTCAATTATGGATAGCAGGCCAAGCATAGACTCATTCTGAGTGAATGCTGATCTAGTCTTTATTGGACTGCTCTTGTTCCCAATGATCAACTCCTCAAGATGTGAAGACTTGTATTTGAATGAGGTTCTGGGTGGATTAGCTTCTGAAGAACCATCAGGGATGTGTTCAGAACCATGCTGGTCTTGGTTTGCTTCAGGAGTAGCATCATTATCAGAGAGTTTCTTAGAGTCTTCATTGTTTTCGGCTTCTGAACCTTCATCAGAACCTGAACTTGGTTCAGCTTCTGAAGGTTCTTCTGAGATTCTGACATCTGCAAAACTCTCAACCAGCTCTGGTATTTCATTACCAGGCTTCTTATCATCAAACCTAATGTGTATAGCTTCTTCAACAACATGTGTTTCAGAATTATACACCCTGTATGCCTTAGATCTCTCTGAGTATCCTAAAAAGGTACCCTTTTGAGCCTTGGCATCAAATTTCTTTAGGTAGATTTTATTGTTTAGTATGTAACATGTACAACCAAACTGATGAAAATAAGAAATACTTGGTTTTCTTCCTTTAAACAGTTCATATGCTGTTTTACTCAGAATGGGTCTGATATAGATCCTGTTCTGAATATAACATGCTGTGTTTACAGCTTCTGCCCAAAAGTACTTAGCAATTTTAGACTCATGGATCATGGTTCTGGCCATTTCTTGTAAAGACCTGTTCTTTCTCTCTACAACTCCATTTTGTTGTGGAGTTCTCGGAGATGAGAACTCATGGAGAATTCCATGATCTTCACAAAAATTTTCAAAAGGTTCATTTTCAAATTCCCCACCATGATCACTTCTGATTTTTAAAATTTTCAAATCAGTTTCAGTTTGTACTTGTTTGCAGAATTTGAAAAACACATCATATGTTTCATTCTTTGTTCTAAGGAATTTAACCCAAGTCCACCTACTATAATCATCAACAATCACAAGTCCATACTTCTTCCCACTGATTGAAGCTGTTCCAACAGGACCAAACAAATCAATGTGAAGGAGTTCTAGAGGTTTAGAGGTGGATGAAATTCTGGCCAGGCAATAAACAGAGATAACAGGTTCTGAACCAAACAAGTTCTGAACAACACACAGGACACAATAATTTGCAAAACAGAGCACAAACACAAACACACACAGGCAGCAAATTAAAGTGCAGGAAAGTAAAAAGGCACAGAGGTTTGTTAACCCAGTTCGGAGTAAACACCTCCTACTCTGGGGGATACCAATCCAGGAAGGAATTCCACTATAGGAATTAATCCTTATGACTCAAGACACTGACTCCCAGTTCCCAGCCTAAGCAATTAACTTCCTCTTAGTCTTGAATTCTACCCAACACGTTGAGTATTAGAAAACCTCTAACTTCCTATTCAAGCAACTGCAACTCAGCTACTTGAACTACCCTTTGAACTTAAACCAGTTCTTAAACACAACTACCCTGTTTTGAAGAACACCTTCAAAGACAACACTTCATTCGTACCTAAAGGCTTAGAATGAATTACAACTCAATTAAACTCCTAAACCAACTCAAACATGAGTGGTGCACAATAAAAACTCTAAGTTTAAAACACAGACTCTATTATCTGAATTATGACTCTGTAAAACGTATATCATCAATAGCAGCAAAGCTCCTCCTTTTATAATCTTCAGCAAGCCTCTTAATTATGCTTCAAATCTTCTGAATTGATTTGTTACTGGAATAAGATTGATCCAATAATGTAACAAATAAAACTGCATTGAATCTTTTTAAAGATTAAAACAGAAAATACGAATTTTCATAACTTTGAACCAAATCTTCAAAAGAGATCTTCTCCAATTAAACCAGCCTTCTAGAAGCAATTATACCAAGATAATTCCTTGCTAAATCTCCCAAGATACGCGCAAAAACAATCCGGTAAACCTAGCTTCTGATGAGGTCAACAGAAGTCAACGCAGGCTTCAGAAACTGCTTCTGAAGTGCTACAGTGCTTCTGATGAGCATTTCAGCTTCTGATGTAGATTTCAGCTTCTGAATGGCTTCAGATGAGAAAACTTGTAACTGAAGAAATGTTCAACATGAGGAGATGCTTCTATTCCATACATTGGTTTTGCCAAACAATGCAGCCAACACAAAAAGACTCAACAATCTCCCCCTTTGGCAAATTTTTGGCTAAAACCATCCAAGTTCTTCAGTCTCCCATAAAATTAACTCAGCAATGAAGAACTCCACAATGATCAATCATAACATAGCATAGAGCTAAGCAGCGGACAAAGTTATGACTATCATGAAATACAGAAAACAGCTTCAGTTTGAAGGTATCAGAGCAAGTACTTATCAACAGCTTCTTTTCAAGGTATCAGAGCTACTGATCAACTCCTGATCATCACAAACACTCCCCCTGAAGCTTCACAACAAACATTCCAGCTTCACAACACTCCCCCTTACTACTGATCTTACAGAGAAATGGTATCAGAACATATCAGAAGCACACTTTATGGTATCAGAGCACACTTCAGGGCACACTTGATCTTCAGGACCACTCTTCAACACAAAAACACTCAGGATTATAACAATCTTGTACTACCCCTGAGACACATCTTCCCCTTCAAACATATCTGGACATATCTTGTTGCTGGTATCAGAGCAAAATTAGTCATCTTCTGAATAACACTGAAAGTTGAACATCTGAAATGCAGCAATACATTTTCTAATTTTTGGTATCAGAGCCAACACATTGCATAAGATTTTCTCCCCCTTTTTAGCCACAAAATTCTGACAAATCTCAGACTTCAAATAGGGAAGTAAATCAAAACAGGTAACACAGATCCTTGAAAACATATCAGATTCAGACTCAGGTTTAGGATCACACTTAGCATAGGCACAACTGGAAGGTACTCTATCTTCCTCACATCCAGTTTGCAGTAATTGCTATAACTCTTCATGTAAGCACACACCTAACTTGCTCCTTAAGTTTTCAAACTGTTTAGCATCCAAGGCCTTTGTGAAAATGTCAGCAACTTGTTCTTCAGTAGCTACATGTTCCAGCTGAACAATCTTGTCCTCCACAAGGTTTCTGATAAAATGGTGTCTGATATCAATGTGTTTAGTTCTGTTGTGCTGTATTGGATTCTTAGAGATGTTGATTGCACTCAAATTGTCACAGAACAATGTCATAACACCTTGTTTCAAGTTGTACTCCTCCAGCATCTGTTTCATCCAAACTAGTTGTGAACAACTACTCCCAGCAGCAATATACTCAGCTTCAGCAGTTGACAATGAAACACAGTTTTGTTTCTTGCTGAACCAAGATATTAAGTTATTTCCTAAAAAGAAACAACCTCCTGAGGTGCTCTTTCTGTCATCAGCACTTCCAGCCCAGTCAGCATCACAATATCCCATCAATTCAGAACTTGAACTGTGTGAGTACATGATTCCATAGTCACTTGTGCTATTAACATACTTCAGAATCCTCTTCACTTGTGTTAGATGACTCAACTTAGGATCAGCTTGATATCTTGCACATACTCCAACAGCATAAGTGATGTCAGGTCTGCTTGCAGTTAAATACAATAAGCTCCTTATCATGCTTCTGTACTGACTTTGATCAACTGATACTCCATGTTCATCTTTGGTCAACTTCAGATGAGTAGCAGCTGGTGTCTTCTTATGAGCAGCTGATTCCATTCCAAACTTCTTCACTATGTTCTTGGCATATTTACTTTGAGAAATAAAGATGGTATCTTCCATTTGCTTAACTTGTAGACCAAGAAAATAAGTCAGCTCTCCAACAAAACTCATTTCAAACTCTGATTGCATTTGCTGAACAAACAGTTTGACCATCTTCTGAGACATCCCTCCAAACACTATATCATCCACATAAATCTGAGCTATCATCAGACTCCCATTTTCATCTTTCACAAACAAAGTCTTATCAGAACCTCCTTTTCTGTAACCTTGAGCCACAAGAAACTGAGTCAGCCTGTCATACCATGCTCTTGGTGCTTGTTTCAATCCATACAAGGCCTTCTTCAACTTGTACACGTGTTCTGGAAACTTGGGATCCACAAAACCCTTAGGCTGTTCAACATATACCTCTTCTTGCAAATATCCATTCAGAAATGCACTCTTCACATCCATCTGGAATAATTTGAACTTGAGAATGCAGGATACACCCAACAGTAGTCTTATGGACTCTAGTCTGGCCACAGGTGCAAAGGTCTCATCAAAATCAAGTCCCTCAACTTGAGTATAACCCGGAGCAACCAACCTTGCCTTGTTTCTGACTACAGTTCCATTTTCATCTGTTTTATTCTTGAATATCCACTTAGTCCCAATCACATTCAGCCCTTCAGGTCTTGGAACTAGATCCCACACTTCACTCCTTTTGAATTGATTCAACTCATCTTGCATTGCTTCAATCCAAAATTCATCAGTTAGGGCTTCTTTCACATTTTTAGGCTCAACCTTTGACACAAAACATGAATCAGTAGCAGCAGCATCTGATCTCCTGGTTCTGACACCTTGATCTAAGCTTCCAATGATTAAGTCTTTAGGATGATCCTTCTGAACTCTAATTGATGGCCCTTTACCATTTGGAACTAGTTCTGGTTGATCTTCTGCTTCTTTAGACTCTGAATGCTTTTCTGCTTCTGAGGTTTGTTCTTCTGATACTTCAGACTCTGGAACAACTTCAGGTTCATTCTTTTCATTCTCAGCAGACAAATCATCAATAACCACATTTATGGACTCCATCACAACCTTGGTTCTGGAATTAAACACCCTGTAAGCTCTGCTGTTTACTGAATAACCCAGGAATATGCCCTCATCAGACTTAGGATCCAGTTTTCTTCTATTCTCTCTGTCAGCCAAGATATAGCATCTGCTCCCAAAAACATGGAAATATTTCACAGTTGGCTTCCTCCCTTTCCACAATTCATACAGAGTAGATGTTGTTCCCTTTTTCAAAGTGACTCTATTGTGTATGTAACATGCTGTGTTCATAGCTTCAGCCCAAAACATATATGGCAGCTTCTTAGCATGCAGCATAACCCTTGCATATTCTGCTAATGTTCTATTCTTCCTCTCAACTACACCATTTTGCTGAGGTGTGATAGGTGCAGAAAACTCATGCTTTATACCTTCAGAAGCACAGAATTCTGAAAAGCTCTTGTTTTCAAATTCTTTGCCATGATCACTTCTGATTCTGATAATCCCACTATCCTTCTCTCTTTGTAGTTGGATGCACATTTCTTTGAAAACTTCAAAAGTGTCAGACTTTTCTCTAACAAAGCTGACCCATGTATATCTTGAGTAGTCATCTACCATTACAAAGGCATACCTCCTGCCTCCAATACTCTCTACTTGCATAGGCCCCATCAAATCCATATGAACAAGTTCTAGTACTTTAGTAGTTACCTGGTGAACTAATCTGGGATGAGACTTTCTTGTTTGTTTTCCAATTTGACAATCACCACAAACATTGTCCTCATTGATCTTCAGATTAGGTACACCTCTGATAGCTTCAGTACTTAGGATTTTTTTCATGCCTTTCAGATGCAGATGTCCCAGCTTCTGGTGCCAGAGTTTGACTTCCTCTTCTGAGCTCATAAGACAAGAAGTCAGACTTCTTTCTTCTTCAGACACCCACAAATAACAATTGTCTTTGGATCTGCAGCCCCTCATCTGAGTTTTTCCATTCTGATCAGTAACAATACACTCCTGCTTATTGAAATTAACTTTCAAATCCTGATCACACAGCTGGCTAATACTGATCAGATTAGAGGTTAATCCTTCCACCAGTAGCACATCATTAAGTCTGGGCAAACCTTCTTTGATCAAATCACCAATACCCAGAATCTGACCTTTTACACCATCTCCAAATGTCACATAGCTTCTGGAGTATGATCTGATATTGCTCAGCAGCTTCTTCACACCAGTCATGTGCCTTGAACACCCACTATCAAAATACCAATCTTCTTTTGAAGTGGCTCTCAAAGAAGTATGAGCAATCAGACCTACATTCTGAAACTTGGGCTTCCACACCTTCTGAACATTCTGTCTGACAGTAGCTGGTTCCACTTTTCTATACTGAAAATGTTCAGGATAGCCATAAAGTTTGAAGCAGAATGGTTTGATATGCCCTTTCTTTCCACAATGATAACAGATCCATGGATGATTTCTCCTTCTTCTGTTTCTGAAAAAAATCTGGGGTTGCTTCTGAGGTAGCATCTGAACATGCTTCTGACCTTGCATCTGAACATGCTTCTGACCTTGCATCTGAACATACTCCTGACCTTGCATCTGAAGTCTCTTCTGAGCTTGCTTCTGAGCTGGCATCTGGGCTTGTTTCTGAGGTCTCCTCTTTGATGTTCCAACCATAGAATCATGAGTTTGAGTAGCAGGAACAAAACTCATCTGTTTAGGAATCAGAGTCTGATCAACAAAACCTAAACCAGTTTTTCCTTGTTGCTGATTCCCCAAAATGTCCTCCAACTTATCAGTAGCAGAGTTCAACATCTTTACTTGCTTCTTCATTTGATCAAGTTGGGAGTTCAGTTGGTTCACTTCTTCTTTTAAATCTGAATTCTGCACTAACAGTTCACCTTTTTCAGCCTCCAGTTGAAGAATAGTCTCCTTCTGATCCAAAACTTGTTTGCAAACCTCAGCACTTCTGGTATACAGCTTCTTGTAGTTATCAGCTAGTTCATCATATGAGGTTTTAGCAGCTTCAGACACAGATGAGGCTTCAGACTCTGAGTCAGACTCTGAAAAGGTCTCAGACTCTAAAACAGCTTCCTTCTTCAAGATAGCTCCTGACCTCACTACCAGACCAGTATCACACATATCAGATTCACTAACATCATCATCTTCAGAACCATCATCAGACCATGCAACAGCTAGGCTCTTCTTCTGTTTCTTAAGGAAAGTAGGACATTCAGATTTGATATGCCCATAGCCCTCACACTCATAGCACTGCACACCTTTGGCTTGATTATTTTTCTCCTCAGACTTGGTCTTCTTCTCATCAGTTTGTTGCCTTTTGTTATTGACTCTGAAATTCTGACCTTTGGCTTTGGCTTTTCTGTTAACATTCTTCAGAATCTTGTTGAATTGTTTTCCCAGCAACACTAGAGCTTCTGATAAGTCATCCTCCTCAGAATCTTGTTGATCATCAGCTTCAGTATTCACAGAAAAAGCTATACCTTTCCCTTTCTTATCAGGCTGTTTGCAGAATGCAGTCTCAAAATTAAGCAAAGACCCAATCAGTTCCTCAAGCTTCATAGTGGTGATATCATGAGCCTCTTCAATTGCTGTAACCTTCATGTCAAACCTTCTGGGCAGGGACCTGAGGATTTTTCTTACTAACTTCTCATCAGACATCTTTTCACCAAGAGAATCAAAAGAATTTGTCATATCAAGCACATTCATATAGAAATCCTGGATATTTTCATCCTCCTTCATCTTCAGGTTCTCAAACTTGGTGGTCATCAGCTGCAATCTGGACATCTTCACCTTAGAAGTTCCTTCATGAGTGGTCTTCAGAATTTCCCAAGCATCCTTAGCCACAGTACATTGTTTAATGAGTCTGAACATGTTCTGATCAACACCATTAAAGATAGCATTCAAGGCTTTTGAATTTCCCAGTGACAGATCATCTTCAGCTTTGGTCCATTCCTCCTCAGGCTTCAGAACCTCTGTCTTGTTACCATCTTTGTCTGTATACACAGGATGATCCCAGCCTTTTATCACAGCTTTCCAAGTCCTGCTGTCAATAGACTTTAGAAAAGCACACATCCTTGACTTCCAATACTCATAGTTTGTGCCATCTAGTAGGGGTGGTCTATTGACATAGCCTCCTTCTCTATCCATGCTTGCCAGAAATTAATCCTCTGGATCTCACCCAAAATACAGACAGGGTGCCTGCTCTGATGCCAATTGAAATTCTGACCAGGCAATAAACAGAGATAATAGGTTCTGAACCAAACAGGTTCTGAACAACACACAGGACACAATAATTTGCAAAACAGAGCACAAACACAAACACATACAGGCAGCAAAATAAAGTGCAGGAAAGTAAAAAGGCACAGAGGTTTGTTAACCTAGTTCGGAGTAAACACCTCCTACTCTGGGGGATACCAATCCAGGAAGGAATTCCACTATAGGAATTAATCCTTATGACTCAAGACACTGACTCCCAGTTCCCAGCCTAAGCAATTAACTTCCTCCTAGTCTTGAATTCTACCCAACACGTTGAGTATTAGAAAACCTCTAACTTCCTATTCAAGCAACTGCAACTCAGCTACTTGAACTACCCTTTGAACTTAAACCAGTTCTTAAACACAACTACCCTGTTTTGAAGAACACCTTCAAAGACAACACTTCATTCGTACCTAAAGGCTTAGAATGAATTACAACTCAATTAAACTCCTAAACCAACTCAAACATGAGTGGTGCACAATAAAAACTCTAAGTTTAAAACACAGACTCTATTATCTGAATTATGACTCTGTAAAACGTATATCATCAATAACAGCAAAGCTCCTCCTTTTATAATCTTCAGCAAGCCTCTTAATTATGCTTCAAATCTTCTGAATTGATTTGTTACTGGAATAAGATTGATCCAATAATGTAACAAATAAAACTGCATTGAATCTTTTTAAAGATTAAAACAGAAAATACGAATTTTCATAACTTTGAACCAAATCTTCAAAAGAGATCTTCTCCAATTAAACCAGCCTTCTAGAAGCAATTATACCAAGATAATTCCTTGCTAAATCTCCCAAGATACGCGCAAAAACAATCCGATAAACCTAGCTTCTGATGAGGTCAACAGAAGTCAACGCAGGCTTCAGAAACTGCTTCTGAAGTGCTACAGTGCTTCTGATGAGCATTTCAGCTTCTGATGTAGATTTCAGCTTCTGAATGGCTTCAGATGAGAAAACTTGTAACTAAAGAAATGTTCAACATGAGGAGATGCTTCTATTCCATACTTTGGTTTTGCCAAACAATGCAGCCAACACAAAAAGACTCAACAGTGGAAACAATGTTCTTAGCTTTAAAAGAGGTTTTAGAAAATTTTCCAATTTGGCATGCTGAACGCAGAGCATCTGAGTGATAATCAATGCTGGGTAAGCCTCTGACCAGCTGTAACTTGCTAAGCTTAGAGATGAGTCTCCAGTTAGCATGTCCCAGCCTTTTGTGCCAGACCCATTTCTCATCACTCACAGACAGAAGGCAATCTACCTTCTGCTGAACCAATTCAGAAAAAATTATTTTGTAAACATTGTTTTTCCTACAGCCTCTGAACACTACAGACTTATTTTCTTTGTTAATTACAGTACATGTGTTCTTATTGAACAGGACTTCATAATTACTATCACATAATTGACTTATGCTAAGTAAATTATGTCTAAGTCCATCTACCAGCCAAACATTATCAATGTACAGGGAAGAATTACCTATCTTACCAGTACCAATGATCTTTCCTTTCTGACTTCCTCCAAACCCCATAGTTCCTCCCTCTTTCAGAGTTAGGGTTTGGAACATAGACTTGTCCCCTGTCATATGATGCGAGCATCCACTGTCCAGGTACCAGGACCTTTCCTTTTCTTTGGATGTTAAGCATATCTCATCTTCTTCATCAGAATCTGAGCATGATTCTGCATCAGAAAATGCAGTTGCCATCAGGGCCAGGTTTGCTTCTTCCTCATCAGATTCTTGTGCGCACCTCGTTTTTTTCCTGAGAAAAAGACGCGCAAATCCTCCGAGGTCGTTCGTGAACGCTCGGAGGGCCTTTGTGAAGCCGCCACCAAAGTTTTTGTGTAAAGGGAACGTTGATAAACCCTTAAGTTTTTTGTTTAAAGGGAAACGATAATAAAACCCTTTGACGATGAGGAAAGGATGGTCATCGCAACCATTGTCGGGTTCGGGAGTCGATTACGCAAGGGGAAGGTATTAGCACCCCTCACGTCCGTTGTACTCAACGGGAACCTTCTATTTGGCTAAAGCTTAAATTGTTTTTAAATGTTTTGCGCGCATGCTTATCTATGTCAAAATATAATAAAAAAAGGGGGAAAAGAAAGAGATAAAAACAAACAAAAGAAAAGAAAGAAAAAGTTTTTTATTATTGCGCTTGACAAGATGTCGATCTTGCTCCTACGTATCTCCCGGTAGTCGGAGAATTCAAAGCGTACGTAGTTCTTTGGTAGAAAAACGTACATGTGTTGGTTGATTTTAAATGGACGATGTTTTAACCGAATTCTTGCGATTAAAACGTAGCTTGTATGCTCGCGCTTGGGAGACTTATTAAGTGTTTGTTCGTGAATCGCATTAGAATTGTTAAAAGGTACGTCCGTTAGGGTAAAAGGTTTTGAATTGGTCGCTATGGGACCAAGTGAGGTGCAATGGACTCATACAAGTCAATCATTGACCGAGTGGACTCCAATGAGTCGGGCGATTGTTCGATTGATCCACTGAGATCAAGAACGGGTACAATGGACTCGGACGAGTCGAACATTGACCGAGTGACTCAAACGAGTCGAGGGATCGAGTCTAATGGCCACGGGGGACCAAAAGGTTTGGATTGACCACAAGGGGCCAAGGTTTGGTTTGGTTAGGGTTGTACATATTAAAAATGGAATGACGATTGTCCGAGCGACGAGACATACGTCACGCATTCGTACAATCGGGGCGATGGAGAGACATACGTCACACCATCCCTTTTTCATTCAAGTTTTTGGGTTGAATCCTTTTAGAAATCCCAAGGTATATCAAAACATTTGGCTTGAAAACCCAAAATGGGAAGGTTTAGCAATTTTGCTAGAAAACGCACAAGTTCGGCTCATTTTGCGAACGGTTTTGAAAAGCGAACAAATTTGGCGTATGTTCATGTTTGAGTTTTGAAAAATCATGAACAATATTTATTGTTCCAGTTTAGATTGAAATGATGAACATAGCTTGTTTGTTCATGCTTGTTTGTAAGTTTGGGAACATAACTTGTTTTGCAAGTTATCCACAAAAAGTCATACGAACTTGTGATTTTTGTCAAGATTGTGCAAAATCCTTGTTATGGTTTGAAAAACATGGGTTTAAAAACTCTTAGGTTCTGAGCTCTTGGGCTAGAACCTCAAAAATTGGTCATTTGGACACCAAAACTCAGATTCTGAGTTCTGTCATGGTCGCACTGCGACCATGACTTCGCACTGCGAAGCATGCGAATTTTTGAGTTCAGAAGCTGTTTCTGAACTTTTGATCAGAAACAACTTCTGAACCCACTCAGGACCTTTTAGGTGAGTGAAAAACTTTGAGTTTTTGGGATGAAAAGGACTGGACAAACTAGTTTTGATGTTTTGAAAACCTTGGGATTTCTTTGAAATTCAAAAGGGGTTTTTTAGAACCAAATGGTTTTGAACCAAAATTACTATGCAAACACAATTGAAAATGCAATACAAAAGCTTTAGAAACTTACAGAACTCCTTAGCAAAGCTCCAGCTGCAATGGATTTGAATTGGTTGAAGGCTTTCACAAAGGTTTTTGATATTGGTGATGAACTTGAACTTTGTGATGCTTTGTGTTGGACTGGTTTTTTTCTGGTTGTTTGTGAGTGTTTGTAAGTTGGAATGAGTAGAGTTTCTGCTCTTGAAAATGCTGTTATCAGTTGTGTTAGAACCTTGGGCATTGCCTCCTATTTATAGGCCAAAACCAAATCTATTTCATCATTAGCAAATCCCAAAATTCAGCTGATTTGTGGCTAGAATCAAGTTGAATCCCTTTGCATTAAATGCTAATGGATAGAGGCAACCTTGCCTTGTGCCAAGGGGCAAGACTCAGCCTGATTTCAGCCACAAATTCAACCAATTCTAGAAGGTAATGATGAGAAATAGGGCTGAATTGCAATTGGCTAATGCTTGGGGATCAATCCTTGCAATCTCAATGGTTGATCAATAAAAACGTGCACTGTGATGTGCAGAGATTGAGGGATGAAAAAGGCTACTTATGGTTGGTGTGAGGGGTGAAAAGCTGCTGCAAAAACAGGGTAGGCACTCATGGCTTTTCAAGTGAGAAAATCCAGCTAGTTTGACTGGTTTTGGGGAAGCAAGCAGGAGGAAAGTCCTCAAGCAGGTGGCTGGCAACCTTGGGGTGGTTAACAGGTCACATGGGAAGGACTAGAGCTGCCCAAGGGCAAGCCCACTTGCTTGTCACATGCTAGGTTGGAAGAAAAAGCTTCCAACCTTGGCATTAATGGCAAGTCCTTCAATTCTGTTTTTGCTTGGCCCAAATAGCCATGAATGCTGATTAAAATAAATATGGAAATGATATGCAACAAATTCTGGAATTAAATCAAAGAAACCAAAAATCTGCAGAAAAATCGCAGACTTCGCAGTGCGAAGGGAGCTTCGCAGTGTGAAGTCAGCATTTTTGAAATGTTGACTTTTCTGTTGACTTTTGTTGACTTTTGACTTTTTCCCCTCTTTGATTTTTTTTTGTTTTAAAATGCTTAGGACAAAATTAGGGTACTACAATTCTGACTCATTGTCCAGATCATCCCATGTTGCCATGAGACTCTTTTTAAGCTTGTTTCTGAAACTGTTGGACTTTGAGCTGGACTTCTTTGCTTTTTCCTTTGATTTTTCCTTCTGAAGATCAGGACAGTCAGCAATGAAGTGGCCAGGCTTTTTGCAGTTGTAGCAGCTTTCCTTCTGAATATCCCTCTTTGAACCAGAACTAGATCCTCTAAAGTTACTGCTTCTGTTAGAGAATTTTTTCTTTCTATTCATTAGATACTGAAGCCTTTTAGAAAGCATTGCAAGCTCATCAGCATCTGAATCTTCATCAGAATTTCCCTCAGGAAATTCTTCTTCAGATTCAATAGCTTTCAAAGCTTTAGCAGGCTTTCTTTTAGACTTCAGAGCTAATGTTTTTGGTTTTCTAACAGACTCATCCTCATTGAGTCCAGTTCATGCACCTTGAGGGAGCTTATAAGATCCTCAATACTTAAAGTATTCAGATCCTTAGCTTCCTCAATAGCAGTCACCTTAGGTCTCCATTTGGATGGCAGACTTCTTAAGAGTTTGTTCACATGATCAGCTGTGGTATAACTCTTTTTCAGAATCTGAAGTCCAGAAACCAGAGTCTGAAATCTTGAGAACATAGTCTCAATATTTTCATCCTCTTTCATTCTGAACAGTTCATATTGCTGAACAAGAATGTTTGCCTTAGCTTCTCTAACTTTCTTATTACCTTCATAGTTAGAGCAGAGGGATGTGAATATGGCTTTAGCAGTTGACTTGTCACTCAGCTTCTGATACTCAGAGTGAGGTAGTGAATCCACAATGATTCCTCTCACATTGTGATGCTTTCTATATATCTTTCTTTCTGCATCACTCAGAGCTCTTCTGTTGACAGCTACACCTTCTTCATCCACTGGAATTGTGATTCCATTTTCTATGATGTCCCATAGTGAATCATCAATCCCAATAATATGACTGTACATTTTACTCTTCCACCAAGAGAATTTTTCTGGGTCACCAGTAAACATAGGAGGTTTATTGTGTGACCTAGACTTCTTTTCTTCAGTACCATAGTCATATTGTACATTTCTTTGATTTCTGGGAGAGGGTGGATTTCTGGGAGAGGGTGGAGGTGAACCACTAGTTGAGGTCATGTTTTTCTCAGGATCAAGACTGACACACTGTTAAGTGTTAATATCAGAACCGGAGCTCTGATACCAACTGAAGGTGAGAAAAAACACACACACAAGAAGGGGGGGTTGAATTGTGTGACTCAAAAACTTGTTCTTTTCTTTTCAAAAACTTAACACAAGTTCAGAACCAGGTTCTGAACTGTTATCAGAAGTATATGCAGCGGATTAACAAGTTTAAACAGAGAATGAAAGAGAGACACACAGAATTTTATACTGGTTCCTTCTCAATGTGAGAAGTAGTCCAGTCCCCTTGTTTCCCAACAAGAGAGTTCCACTATAATCAGAAGATTACACTTTGCTCAACCACTAAGGAAGAGACTTTCAGTTGCTCAATCACAAAGAAAGAGGCTTCTAATGCTCAACCACAAAGGAAGAGGCTTCCAATGCTCAAGACACTAAGTCAAGAGACTTCCCAATGCTCAACCACAGTGGAAGAGACTTCCAATGCTCAAGACACTAAGTCAAGAGGCTTCTGACTCAGACCACAAAGGAATGAGGTTACAATTGCTCAGTATTCAGACTGAGACTTTAGGGACCAAACTGGTTTACAAATAAATGAGTTTGGGTTGAACACTTGATAAAATATCAGAGGTATTCTCTTAATACAACACATGTTAAGACTCTTAACCTTAAGAAATTCTAAGTTACAAAGATAAAAGAATTTCTAAGAGGTTTGGTAACTTGCGTATTTTTGACAGCAAAACAGAGCAAGAGTTCAGTTCTTTGTTTCAAGAGTCTTAGACAAATTTCTTCTTCAAATCTTCTTCCTTTTATAGATGAAATATAGCTGTTGAAGATTTGCTTGATTTGAGGAAAGAGCCGTTGCAAGTTGAGCTAGGATTTCAGCAAATGTGTGCTGCACTTTTTCAAACAAAACAGAGCAGCAGCCATTTTTGAAATGGCCTACCTTAAAAGCTGGGGAATGTCTGGGTCAGGGAGACAACTGTTCCATTGGGTTGTTCTGACACATCCAGGCATTAAATGCGCACAGTAACACTTGCTTTTAAGCCACATCAGCCTTCAGAAGCTTCTGCGTGAACAGTGCATCAGAAGCTGCCTTGTACGGATCAGAAGCTGGTCTTCAGAAGTTGACTTTTGTTGACTTCCTTCAGAAGCTGCCTTCAGACTCAGACTTCAGAAGCTAGCTTCAGACGCAGGCTTCAGACTCTCACTTCAGAAGCACCTCTTCAGGAGCACTACTTCAGGAGCACTTCAGAAGCACCCAGTTTTATTCCAGCTTTGCAACTTGCTTCTTAGCTTTCCTTTCTTGCTCTAAGCTTGTTCTTTCATAACCATTCTTAATTTCCAATCAATAAACACGTGGTTCTGAAATCACTTGAACAAAGCATTAGCAAATAACCAATTTTCTATTTAACACTTTGTTATCATCAAAACCATAAAGAGAGATATGTTTACACATAATGTTTCAACAATCTCCCCCTTAATTCATAAGAGAGTTGTTAAACACATTTTGTTCCAACAAAAACATCCAACCAGATGTTATAGAACTTCGAAGAAGTAAGAGAGCAAGAACTGCTAAAGAGTATGGACCCGAATACGTGGCCCATACATTAGAAGAGAATTTTGGAAAGAATAAACACATGTCCCTTAGGAAAGAACTAGTGTTGGTATGAATTGAAAAATGTCGCACATTGGATAGGACATACCTGTCGCGGTGATTTTTGGATATCAAGCTATTAGTTAGCGTTGATTCACAATTTTAAGTTCACCACCGATCTTTTATTTTTCCGAGGAAAAGGGGGAAAGTTCGAAAAAACCCTATTTTTTAGAGATCAAGGTCCGGGGATTGGTTACGCAAAGGGAATGTAGTAGCACCCTAAACGTCTATAGTACTCTATAGGAACCTCTTGTTTTTATTTATCTTTATGCTAAATTGATTATTTGTTTGTAAATAAATGCTTAAGTGTGGAAAGACAAAAGAGATGAGTTTAAAAAAGAAAGAAAATGTTTTTGTTATTTTGTTGATTTGGAAAGACAAAGTCTTTTGCCTACATACCCGAATGGGATCAAAATCATGTAGTTCGGGGTAAAAAGTCGAGTGATTGGTTTTGGTTGATTTTAAAGTTTGAAAAAGGTTTGAGAAAGATAAGAGGCCGAAAAGGCATAGAAGAAATAAAATGTGAATTTGATTGATTTTAATTGAAGAAAAAGTTTGATTGATTAAAGATTGATTAAAATTTGATTAAGAAAGAAAAGACATTTGGTTTAAAATCCAAGATTGAATATTTTTGAGATTTTTTTATGAAATGTTTTTTTTTTTGACTAATTGACTTTTTTGAGAAAGTTTTGATTAATTCCTAGGGTCCAGAGACTAAGTATGCTGAGATATTCTAAAGCGCGCCGGATCCCTCAAAATGACGTTGGATCAAGAGAGGGTCCTTTTCCTCGGATACGGTCCTTATTACATTTTTATCGTTTTAGACATAAAGCGGAATAAATAAATGTGGGTGTCGGTGCAGATTCTCATTTATTATCTTACATTGTTCCTAAATACATTCTAATAAAATAAAAAATGACAAAATAATAAATAAAATAAAATTGCAAATGAACTAAAATAAATATGCTAAAATAAATAAAGAAACTAAAAATGCATGAAATGCAAAACAATAAATAAATATGTTGCATAAAAATAAATAAAGAAAATAAAAATGCATGAAATGCAAGGCAATAAATAAATATGTTGCATAAAATAAATAATAAAAATGCATGAAATGCAAGACAAGAAATAAATATGTTGCAAAAATAAAATAAATAAAAAATGCTTTAGGTGCTGAAATATAAAAGCAACCAAGTAAATAAAGTAAAGAAAATGCATAATAATAATAATAAGCTAAAAAAAACTAAAGAAAACTACAAGAATTAAGAAAAATAAAATATAATATGAAAATAAAGAAAATGCAAAAAGGATAAAAATAAAAAGGGTAAGATAAAATGCACAAGAAAAAAAAATAAAGGACAAGAAATGAAATAAATGACAAGAAAATGCAAAAAAGAAATAAATAAAAAAGGAAATAATAGGAAAAGGGGTGCAGAATTAAGGAAATAACATTAAATAGCAAAACAGTAGAGAGAGGACAAAAACTTGGGCTTAAAAAAAAGTTGGGCTTAGCAGATCAAATCTGGATCGTCTGATCAAACAGAGCGTCCAGATCTGATCACAGGGAGACAAAGTCTCTGCCACTTGATCAGATCACTGAAAAAGGAAGAACACAGAAAGGGCCAAGGTAGACACACATTTGATTATAACAAGGGACAACATAGGCCGTTAGATCTACGATCTAACGGTCCAACCCTGATGGTCCATGAGAGCGAAAAGTAAATGCGTGTACTGGAACCCAGTCCATGGCAGTAGTATAAAAATATGAAATTAACACAACAAAACATAAGTCTTCTTTCTTTCCTTTCTAAACTTTCAGCATTCCATCTTCTCTCTATCGCTCTTACGAAAACTCGGCCAAGGTAGGATTCCGGTGCGGCAGCCGTCGGCCAGAGGCGGCGGTGACGCCGTACCGGAATTGAAACGATGCCCCTTTTAAAAAATGAAAACCACTTTTCGAAATCCTTTTCCTTCTACTTTTCAGAAATGTTTTCAGTTTCTTCAAACAAGGAACAGAAAGGCCTAGATCTAGAAATTAAAACTTTGGAAAATTTGTTTTTCTATCTTTTAGAAAATCTACCTTCTCTAAGGTTATTGTTCTGGCTTTCTTCGATTGGGCTTGAATGCATTTTCCCTTTTTGATTCTGGTTCGGTTTGTGTACTGTGTTGGTTTAGGATTCAAACTGATTGTGGTTCTGTTTGGATTGCGAAAGGGTTTACAAATTTATGAGGATTGTACGGTTTTGATTTGTGATTTGAACCTATTTTGGGTTCGGATTTGGGAAAGGGAAAGGAAAAGAAATTTTTAGTTTTTTTTTTTGGTGGTTGGGTGGCCGGATTTGGTTTTGGGTGGCTGTGTTGGTGGTGGACGGTGGTGTGTGTACTGTATGATTGTTCACTGACTTTTTCTGACTATCTCTCTGACTCGCTGACTTGGGTGTACTATTTCTGACTGATGAACAGTAATTAATGCTGTTTAAATAGGCCTAGACTAGGGTTTGCGAAAATGACAGAATTGCCCCTGCTGGAAAGAAATATCACAAGAATGCCACTGCACCTGATTGAGACTGAAAAAAGGACTTTGGACCAAAATAGAATAAAATGAAATAATAATAAAAAAGAAAAACCAAAAAATAAATAACAAACATATAAAAAAGTAAAAGAAATAAAAATACCCAATAACAAATAAAAACTGAATAAATAATAAAAAAAACTTAAAAAAAACGGTTGCCTTCGGAACAAAAATGAGGTATTTTAAAATACCTCCCTGCCAAAATTTCGTCTGAAACGACGAAAAATTCCGACTTAAAAAGACGAGAAAAGGAAATTGAAAAAGGGCCAAAAACGGGGTATGACAGATGCCCCTATTTAAGTTTCTTCGTTACGGAGATTTAAAAAAATGAAATTTTAACTCGACGGGTCGAAGAGACTTAAATACAGAGTACACCCTTTTTGACCGAATTCGACTGTAAAATGCCATGGATGCAATGCCATGTATGTAATGTTATGAATGCTCGCGATGTAAGTATGAATGCAAGACGACGAAGTTGACTCGACTGGGGATGACAAAACAAAAGGATACCCGAGTCTGTTAAAGAAACGGGATCCGACTCCACTGGAGATAACATGGTTTCACTGGGGAAAAATGTCAGCTGTTCGGATTACTGCCGAACTAGCCACAAGAAACAAAGATAGATATCAGTTGTTCGGGTTACTGCCGAACTAGCCACAAGAAACAAAGATAAATGTTAGCTGCTCGGGTTACTGCCGAACTAACCACAAGAAACAAAGATAAATGCCAGCTGTTCGGGTTACTGCCGAACTAGCCACAAGAAACAAAGATAAATGTCAGCTGTTCGGGTTACTGCCAAACTAGCCACAAGAAACAAAGATAGACGTCAGCTATCTGGGTTACTGCCGAACTAGCCTAAAGAAACAAAGATAAACGTTAGCTATCCAGGTTACTGCCGAACTAGCCGCAAGAAACAAAGATAAATGTCAGCTGCTCAGGTTACTGCCGAACTAGCCAACTGATGCAAGAAATAGAGGTAAATGTCTGCTGTTCGGGTTACTGCCAAACTAGCCACAAGAAACAAAGATAGACGTCAGCTGTCTGGGTTACTGCCGAACTAGCCTCAAGAAACAAAGATAAACGTCAGCTGTACGGGTTACTGCCGAACTAGCCGCAAGAAACAAAGATAAATGTCAGATGTTCGGGTTACTGCCGAACTAGCCACAAGAAACAAAGATAGACGTCAGCTGTCCGGGTTACTGCCAAACTAGCCACGAGAAACAAAGATAAATGTCAGCTGCTCGGGTTACTGCCGAACTAGCCACAAGAAACAAAGATAAATGATGCACAAGCTGTTCGTTAAAGAACTGCCACTTGACGAAAAGAGGGTGACATCTCTGGACAAGACACATGGAGGATGACACTTGGGGAAGGAGAGGGTTACAAATTATTCATGATTGATTAATATGAAAAGATAGTTAAAGCAAGACTCATGGTGGTTAATGCAGCCATGTATGAATGATATTGTCTTTATTGTATATGCATGAATGTGTATATGCATGAATGTATGATAGTACGACTTGTATGACTGGTATGACTGATTTAACTTGTGTGACTGTATAACTGATGAACTTGATGAGACAAGATTGGACAGATAAGATGGAAAGTGGACCGACGCCGCATCACAAACACTCGGCAATCTTCAATGGGGATGATGCCACTGGGGACATATCAAAACATTGACGGGGTAAAGCCCTACATATGCAACAACTAATGGGGAGTAAACATTTACTGGGGAGAACGTGCTAATCCAAGAACCTGGTAGAAGAACCGGTGCTTCTGTGGTCATGCTTATCTTTTATTTTTTTTATCCTCTTTTTTTTTGGAATCCCTAACTTTTGCCTGGACCGCCTTTTCAGGTTTTCAGCCCACCGGGAATATATTCTTTTGTATGCCTCTAATTTTTGCCTGGACCGCCCTTTCGGGTTTTCGATCCACCGGGACGCTCGTTTTTCCTTAAGCCGCCCTTTCGGCTTTTCAACTTACTGAGCTCTTTTCTTTTTTCTCTTTTTCCTTTTTCCTCTTTTTGTTGTTTTTTTTTAGCAATTGACCACGTTCAACATGTAGACGCACCCTTCACTTATTCATGAGTTCAAAGAAGATGAGTTTGTTGTTTGTGCTTTTCAAAAAGACATGAAAAATATTTATGATTTTGAAAAATATTTTGTTTCAAATACTACCATCAAAAATAGAAGAAGTTTTTATAAACTGAATAAACGGGAATTCCAAATGAAAGGCAAGGGGCTCAAATTTATTTTAAAGAGTGGTGACCCGCCAATGGCATGGCTCCACGGATCTTACAAAGTTTGGAAAATGGTAAATATAAGGGGAAGGTACATTGAACACAATAACCGCTATTCTCCCTGACAACTTTGAATTCCACTGTTTGGATGCTTCAGATTCAGAGCCTCTTTGACCGCTAATGTGCCCCAAGTGAGATATGGCTAACTTGATGCAGTTACTTTGTCTTTTGATCCTTAATTTTTGCATAGATCTCCCTTTCGGGTTTTCGACCTATCAGGATGATTATTTTTCTGTTTTATGTCTCTAATTTTTGCCTGGACCGCCCTTTCAGGTTTTCGATCCACCGAGACGCCCATTTTTGCCTAAGCCGCCCTTTCGGGTTTTCGACTTACCGAGCTGTTCTTTTATTTTTTAGACAGAGTATTTTTTGACTGCACCGGCATTCACAGGACGGGGAAGCTCGTCACCATCCATAGTCGTAAGAGTCAATGCGCCACCAGAGAAAGCTCTCTTGACGACTTATGGACCTTCATAGTTAGGCGTCCACTTACCCCTGGAATCGGGTTGGAAAGATAAAACCTTCCTGAGCACAAGATCTCCTTCTTGAAATACACGGGGACGAACCTTCTTGTCAAAAGCCTGCTTCATTCTCTTTTGATATAGTTGTCCATGACATAAGGCATTCATACGCTTCTCTTCAATCAAATTCAACTGATCGTATCTGTTTTGGCACCATTCAGCCTCTGACAACTTGGCCTCCATTAGAACTCTCATTGATGGAATCTCAACCTCCACAGGAAGTACTGCTTCCATGCCATATACCAAAGAAAAGGGAGTTGCCCCTGTTGAGGTACGCACTGAAGTGCGATATCCATGTAAAGCATATGGTAACATCTCATGCCAGTCCTTGTAGGTGACCACCATCTTCTGCACTATCTTCTTGATGTTCTTATTTGCAACTTCAACTGCACCATTCATCTGAGGTCTGTAAGGAGAAGAATTATGATGCTCAATCTTGAACTCTTCACACAAATCTTTCATCATCTTGTTGTTTAAGTTTGTTCCATTATCTGTAATGATTCTATTGGGCACACCATAACGGCAGATGATCTGATTCCTGATAAAACGGACCACCACTTGTTGGTGTAAGCCCTAGAGGCCAATAGTTTATGTTAAACTCTTCATATGTATCATGACTGGTATTAATAAAATATGGCGTTTCTTTATTACACTTGATATAAGATTAATAAATTCCCTAGAATAGTTGGTTCATGTGATGGAATATTAAGTGTGACTTAATCATGAGATTACATCAACGGAAAGAACACTATTCTTAAAGGTATCCGTAGTCGAGCTTTAATATGAATTGGGATAATAATAAAGCATGGAGACTATTATGTATGTAGACTGATGACCATATCTCATGGGTCATGAATATGAGATATTAAGTCCATACATAGGTATAAGTATTAGGAGTAATATTTATACTGGATTGACCCATCGTGAGAATACTACATAGTATGTTATGAAATCGTCAAGTTATTCTCACAATGATAATAGTGTATATCACTCTTAGACCTGAAACCACTGTTGTAACACCCATATAGAGATTGCCTAGGATCTCTTACGAGTATTAAAATTTCGTACTGGATACATTAAATACAATACAGAAAAGTTGTTTATTAAATCCACAATACATAAGTTTATGTTACAACTCAAGATCCATTACATAAGATTCCTTATAATATACATCATATACATCAAACTTATACAGCATCCACATGATAAAACATAAGACGGCACGATCAATCCGTAGCTTTCTCTTTACCTTTGCGTCGTGCCACCTGAGAAGAACCTGCACCAGAAGGAAAGGGATGAGACATAACGTCTCAGTGAGCTCTACCCTACCTACTGTTGGCAACCACGGGGGTAACCTAGGGTCGCCGTGCCTACTCTTGGCAATCTTGGGGATACCTATGATCGCCAAGTCTTTCTTTACTTATTTCGCGATCAAGGGAAACCTAGGATCGCTTCATTGCCTGTCTCATGTATTTCATGTTTCATTCTTAATCTTAGACTTATACGGAGTGATCTTGGGGACATCCTATGATCACATCTCGTTCACTAGGAACTAATCATCATAACTCATATTACATATAAAATATACGTATTCATTTCATATCATTAGGTTAGCAGTTAGGGTTGAACAATCATAACATTATCTTGGTTCGTTTTACGGAGTGCATCCGGGTGGAGTAACCCCGAAGTACATCTCCCATCATACCGGTGAAATTCCTATCATATCAGGCTAACACCGGACTCCTCTTATCTTTGTGTAGGCAACCCTCTCGGTGAAGCCCCATCCGGCATAATCCGGAGCCTGCTGGACACATCTTACTTTACATGTGGACAACCCTCTCGGAGAAGTCCCATCCGGCATAATCCGGAGCCTGATGGACATGCTTAAATCTTTTAACTTACGTGTGGATAGCCCTTCCGGAGAAATCCCATCCGGCGTATCCCGGAGTTTGATGAACACGTGATCATATCATATAACATATTCGTATCGTATTCTTATACCTTACGTGATCATTCATAAATGCTTAACCTATAAAGGTTCTAAATTTCCAAACAGGGTAACTTACTTATGTTTACTACGTGATGAATTTCTTCTATGGACTCATTAACCTATCAAGGTTCTTGACTCATCGTTCTCATGAGCCAATCCTAGGGCTTACTTAAACTTTTAACTTTAATTCATTAATTTCCAAGCTTTGTATAATCTTTGCTCATGTAATTTCTCAATCAATGGAAGCCTTTAGAATGAACTAAAATGGTGGTTTATGTTTCTAAAATATGTTAGGAGAAAGTATTTTCAAAAAGCCATGCCCGTGCGCTCCAGGACCCCCAGAACGGCCCAACTGAGTGGTGATGTTCTGGCTTGGTCGCTACAAGCGCAGATCCGTCGCTACAAGCGCGGATAGACAGAACCTGGTCGCTACAAGCGCCCAGTTGGTCGCTACGAGCGCAGGCTTGTCGCTACAAGCGCAGACAGACAGAACCTGGTCGCTACAAGCGACAGCCCGACGCTACAGCGACCGTGACAGCACAGTTATGTGTAAAAATGTGATTTTCCACCATTTTTGCTCATTCAATGTTACCCAAGCTTCCTAAACAGGTTAAAAACAATTTTCCTTCATAAATTGACAATTATAAACACACATGAGCAAGGATCTAACAAGCAAGAATTTTAGGGTAAATTCAAAAACTTATAATAACTTGCAAAACTCATAAATAGCACTCTAGATGGGTTCTAAAACCCTAAATGAGCTCACCTAAACCTCAAATGATGCTGGTTATGCTTGATTTTGAAACCCTAACTTGCTCCTCCCTTGTTTCTTCCTTGTTCTTCTTTTCTTTCTCTTAAACTAGCTTCTAACCCAAGCTTTCCTTGCAAGTTTTCTCACTAGGGTTTGATTGAAGTTAGGATGGATGATGATGAGTGAGATTGGGGGCGTGAGAGAGAAGTGAGGGAAGGCAAAAAATCTGAATTTGTGGGAATGAAATGAAGGAATGGATATGAAAAGAAATAAATATCTTTTCCCTTTTCTAATTAATCTTCCCTTTTGCCTTATTTACAAGTTTGCCATCTCACTCAATCACTTATTTCTTGCTTGCTTCTCAAGTTTCTAGCACAAATAAATGCTACATATAAGCGGGATATTACAATCTACCCCCCTTAAAGAAATTTCGTCCTCGAAATTTAGAATTTACCTGAAAATAGATGAGGATAGTGCTCTTGCATTTCTGACTCTAGTTCCCATGTCGCTTCGCCGTCGGGAGAACCTTTCCAAACAACTTTAACAATAGGGATTTCTTTATTCCGTAAAGTCTTAACATCGCGATCAATTATCTGGTCTGGCTCAGGTTGAAAAGTCAGGTCCGATCTTAAATCAATACTGTCCAGTTCCACTGGTTGAAAAGGATCGGGGATGAACTTCCTCAGTTGCGAGACATGGAAAACATCGTGTAAACCTGACATAGCCGGTGGCAGCGCCAACTGATAAGCTGCTGGTCCGACACGTCGAAGTATCTGAAACGGTCCAACATATCTTGGACAAAGTTTCTTAGTCCTGAATGCCCCTCTTAACCCCAACTTGGGTGTAACTTTAAGGAATACATGATCCCCTTCTTCAAATTCTAAGGGTCTTCGTCGCTTATCCACATAACTTTTCTGACGACTTTGAGCTGTTCTCATTTTATCCTGAATGGACTTAATCTTTAAGGTCGTCTCCTGAATTATCTCAGGTCCCAATATACTTTTATCTCCGACTTCCGCCCAACATAGTGGGGTTCTACATTTCCTACCATACAAAGCTTCATATGGTGCCATTCCAATGCTAGAATGGTAACTGTTGTTGTAAGAAAATTCAATCAATGGTAGGTGATCATTCCAACTTCCTCCATCTTCTAGAATGCATGCACGCAACATATCCTCTAACGTCTGAATAGTCCTCTCTGATTGTCCGTCTGTTTGAGGATGATGGGACGTGCTCATCTTTAATCTTGTCCCCAAAGCCTTCTGAAAAGCTTTCCAAAAGTGGGATGTGAAAATGGGATCTCTATCCGACACAATACTAGCTGGCACACCATGGAGTTTCACAATCTCTGAAATAAACAACTCGGCATACTGAGAAGCTCGGTAAGTAGTCTTAACCGGCAAGAAATGAGCTGACTTAGTTAACCGGTCCACTATCACCCAAATGGAATCATGTCCTCGCTGTGTTCGAGGTAATCCAGTCACAAAATCCATGGTTATATCTTCCCATTTCCATTGTGGAATTTCCAAAGGTACTAACATTCCTGCAGGCCTTTGATGTTCAATCTTCACCTGCTGACATACAATGCACCGCGACACAAATTCTGCAACATCTCTTTTCATGCTAGGCCACCAATAATCTCTTTTCAAATCTTGATACATCTTGGTGGTACCTGGATGAATGTTGAAACTGCTCTTATGCGCTTCTTCTAAAATCAACATTTTCAATTCCTCATCGTTCGGAACGTAAACTCTTCCTTCAAACAGTAACACACCATCTGGTGCCCATGAAAACTCTGCTTGACCAACTTTTCTCTGAAGGTCCATATCCACAGATTGAGCTTGTGCAATCCTAGACCGTAGGTCGCAAGAAATCTCTAACTTATTTAACAAGATGCCACCATCTAAATCAGTAACATGGAGGTTAAGGTCCCTAAACTTTTCATACAACCCACACGTGTGCATCATCACCTCAGCTTTAACCAAAGCCTTCCGACTCAAAGCATCTGCTACCACATTTGCCTTTCCGGGATGGTATTTCAAATCAAAATCAAAGTCTTTAAGGTATTCCATCCATCGCCTCTGCCTCATGTTAAGATCTCGTTGATCAAACAAATATTTTAAGCTCTTATGATCACTAAACAAATCAAACTGCGCACCATACAAATGATGTCTCCATATCTTCAATGCAAAAACTATTGCTGCTAACTCAAGATCATGGGTGGGGTAATTCTCCTCATGGGTCTTGAGCTGTCTAGAGGCATAAGCTATTACATTTTCTCCTTGCATGAGAACACTTCCCAGTCCCTTGGAAGATGCATCGCAGAAAACGGTGTATCTCCTTTCAGGATCTGGTATTGCCAACACTGGGGCTTTAGTTAACTTCTTTTTCAGAACTCTGAAACTTTCTTCACATTCTTCATCCCAAACAAAGGGTACATCTTTTCTGGTGAGGCGTGACAGGGGTAAGGCAATCTGAGAAAACTTCATAATAAATCTTCGATAATAACCTGCCAAGCCTAGAAAGCTTCTGACTTCAGCTACATTCTTGGGTCTTTCCCAATTGAGAACAGCCTCAACTTTAGATGGATCAACAGCTACTCCTCCTTGAGAAATAACATGACCCAAAAACTTAATCTCGGACAACCAGAACTCACACTTGCTAAACTTAGCATACAGCTGCTTGTCTCTAAGGACATCCAATACAATTCTCAAATGCTGAGCATGCTCCTGAGGATCCTTAGAATAGATCAAGATGTCATCAATGAAAATCACCACAAATTGATCAAGGTAAGGCTGAAAAATTCTGTTCATGTAATCCATAAAGACTGCTGGAGCATTAGTTACACCGAAAGGCATAACCAGAAATTCATAGTGCCCGTAACGCGTTCGAAACGCCGTCTTAGACACATCTGAAGACTTAATACGAATTTGATGGTAACCTGACCGAAGATCAATTTTGGAAAACACAGTTGCTCCCTTGAGCTGATCTAAGAGATCATCAATCCTTGGAAGAGGATACTTGTTCTTGATAGTCACTTTATTAAGTTGGCGGTAATCTATACACAGCCTCATGCTTCCATCCTTTTTCTTGACTAACAGAACTGGAGCACCCCAAGGTGACACACTGGGTCTGATGAAATGCTTCTGAATCAATTCTTCTAACTGAGATTTCAGTTCTTTAAGTTCCATAGGCGACATTCTGTACGGTGCCACAGATACTGGCTCCGCTCCTGGAATTAAGTCAATCGAGAACTCCACCTCACGCTCTGGGGGCAAACTATTTACTTCTGAAGGGAAAACATCTAAATACTCATTTACAATAGGAATTTCACTGGGACTTAACTCTGATTCTGAAGCCACAGTGAGCATGACATAAAATCCTTTATCTTGAGCACAAATAAATTGGATTAACTGATGGGTGCGGTTAATCAGTTCAGATAGAGCCACACCTTCCGCCGTATCACTGGTCGGCATATAAATACTCTTTTCAGAACATCCAATGTACACATGGTTAGCAGAGAGCCAATCCATGCCTAAAATCACGTCAAGTTGCATCATCGGGAGACATACTAGATCAACATAATAAGTCTTACTAGACACAGTGATAGGACAGTTTTCACAAACATAACTTGCCTCAATTCCGCCCTCAGTAGCGGTAGTTACTAACATGGGAGGATTCAACGGAGACAAAGGTAATTGAAGCGTCTCCACACATTTATATGAAATAAAAGAGCATGAAGCGCCACAATCAAAAAGAACTTTTACTGGGTATGAGCCAAGATAACACATACCGGCAATCAGGTCTTCATTTGCCAAAGCCTTTGCACCATCAAGGGAGTACACCCTTCCTTTGCTTGTGGTAGTTCCTTCAGTTCCACTTCTATTCCTCCGTTCTGGACAATTTGCAATGATATGCCCCGGCTTCTTACATCCGTAACAAATACCTGTACCCTTCATACATTCGCCATAATGTGACTTCCCACAATTGTTGCAAATAGCACCAGCCTTCGGTGAATACGTCTGTTTACCCCTTTGAGGTGATCCCTTCGGTTTCAACTTGTCATGATACTTATCCTGCATCCTGCTCTTCCTTCTCTCAAAAGCCACTGATCTTTCCTTTGAGGTCTTTGCAAGTCCTGCCTCGACCACCAAGCTATCATGTACCAATTCATCGTAACTTGCAGTTCTTTGGAGACTTACTGCAGTGTCAATCTCACCTCTCAAACCTCGTTTATACTGATTCATTTTCCACACTTCATTCTCAGCATATTCGTTGTGTGTGGAATAGTAGGACAACTCTTCAAACTTCTTTGTAAATTCAGCAACCGACATACTACCTTGCTTCAATTCCAAGAACTCTTGTTCCTTCTTTACCTTATAAGACAAAGGTAAATACTTTTCTAACATCACTCCTTTAAAGTTCTCCCAATTCACTTCTACACCATTGGCTTCCATCCTGCGCTGAGCAGATTCCCACCAGTCTTCTGCTGCGCCTCTGAGTTGATTCGTGGCATAGACCACTTTATCTTCTTCCGAACAATCAGCCATTCTAAAGATCTTCTCCATCTGCTTAATCCACTTTCTTGCTTCTTGTAGTTCACCTTCTCCATTGAACTCCGGAGGGTGATGCCTGTTATACTCCCGGAACACGGGATTACCAATTACTGGAGGAGGTGGTGGCTGTGGATGGAAACCTTGTCCTTGCTGCATCATTTCCATCCATTGCTGCTGAGATTGGGCCTGTTGCTGAGATTGCTGTTGCATCATCAGCATCATTTGCTGATACTGTAACGCATTCTGAGCTTGTTGCTCTTGGTATTGCTGCTGCCAGGCCTGCTGTTGTTGCATCATCTGTTCCCATGAATTCAAACTGGGTCCTCCACTTTCGTCACTAGCTTGATTAGTACGAGGTCTACCTCTTCTTCTCCCAGACATCTTATCCTAGCTGTCATAGACAAGTCAAAGTGATCAATTTTAACTGAATATAACATTTAGAATAATGTCCTGGATCCAAGAGGTTCACAAACTTGGATTGTACTTTAATGACCCAAGGCACGGTCTGAATCGACCTGCTCTGATACCAAATTGTAACACCCATATAGAGATTGCCTAGGATCTCTTACGAGTATTAAAATTTCGTACTGGATACATTAAATACAATACAGAAAAGTTGTTTATTAAATCCACAATACATAAGTTTATGTTACAACTCAAGATCCATTACATAAGATTCCTTATAATATACATCATATACATCAAACTTATACAGCATCCACATGATAAAACATAAGACGGCACGATCAATCCGTAGCTTTCTCTTTACCTTTGCGTCGTGCCACCTGAGAAGAACCTGCACCAGAAGGAAAGGGATGAGACATAACGTCTCAGTGAGCTCTACCCTACCTACTGTTGGCAACCACGGGGGTAACCTAGGGTCGCCGTGCCTACTCTTGGCAATCTTGGGGATACCTATGATCGCCAAGTCTTTCTTTACTTATTTCGCGATCAAGGGAAACCTAGGATCGCTTTATTGCCTGTCTCATGTATTTCATGTTTCATTCTTAATCTTAGACTTATACGGAGTGATCTTGGGGACATCCTATGATCACATCTCGTTCACTAGGAACTAATCATCATAACTCGTATTACATATAAAATATACGTATTCATTTCATATCATTAGGTTAGCAGTTAGGGTTGAACAATCATAACATTATCTTGGTTCGTTTTACGGAGTGCATCCGGGTGGAGTAACCCCGAAGTACATCTCCCATCATACCGGTGAAATTCCTATCATATCAGGCTAACACCGGACTCCTCTTATCTTGGTGTAGGCAACCCTCTCGGTGAAGCCCCATCCGGCATAATCCGGAGCCTGCTGGACACATCTTACTTTACATGTGGACAACCCTCTCGGAGAAGTCCCATCCGGCATAATCCGGAGCCTGATGGACATGCTTAAATCTTTTAACTTACGTGTGGATAGCCCTTCCGGAGAAATCCCATCCGGCGTATCCCGGAGTCTGATGAACACGTGATCATATCATATAACATATTCGTATCGTATTCTTATACCTTACGTGATCATTCATAAATGCTTAACCTATAAAGGTTCTAAATTTCCAAACAGGGTAACTTACTTATGTTTACTACGTGATGAATTTCTTCTATGGACTCATTAACCTATCAAGATTCTTGACTCATCGTTCTCATGAGCCAATCCTAGGGCTTACTTAAACTTTTAACTTTAATTCATTAATTTCCAAGCTTTGTATAATCTTTGCTCATGTAATTTCTCAATCAATGGAAGCCTTTAGAATGAACTAAAATGGTGGTTTATGTTTCTAAAATATGTTAGGAGAAAGTATTTTCAAAAAGCCATGCCCGTGCGCTCCAGGACCCCCAGAACGGCCCAACTGAGTGGTGATGTTCTGGCTTGGTCGCTACAAGCGCAGATCCGTCGCTACAAGCGCGGATAGACAGAACCTGGTCGCTACAAGCGCCCAGTTGGTCGCTACAAGCGCAGGCTTGTCGCTACAAGCGCAGACAGACAGAACCTGGTCGCTACAAGCGACAGCCCGACGCTACAGCGACCGTGACAGCACAGTTATGTGTAAAAATGTGATTTTCCACCATTTTTGCTCATTCAATGTTACCCAAGCTTCCTAAACAGGTTAAAAACAATTTTCCTTCATAAATTGACAATTATAAACACACATGAGCAAGGATCTAACAAGCAAGAATTTTAGGGTAAATTCAAAAACTTATAATAACTTGCAAAACTCATAAATAGCACTCTAGATGGGTTCTAAAACCCTAAATGAGCTCACCTAAACCTCAAATGATGCTGGTTATGCTTGATTTTGAAACCCTAACTTGCTCCTCCCTTGTTTCTTCCTTGTTCTTCTTTTCTTTCTCTTAAACTAGCTTCTAACCCAAGCTTTCCTTGCAAGTTTTCTCACTAGGGTTTGATTGAAGTTAGGATGGATGATGATGAGTGAGATTGGGGGCGTGAGAGAGAAGTGAGGGAAGGCAAAAAATCTGAATTTGTGGGAATGAAATGAAGGAATGGATATGAAAAGAAATAAATATCTTTTCCCTTTTCTAATTAATCTTCCCTTTTGCCTTATTTACAAGTTTGCCATCTCACTCAATCACTTATTTCTTGCTTGCTTCTCAAGTTTCTAGCACAAATAAACGCTACATATAAGCGGGATATTACAACTGTGATCCCTAGATGTGGACTCAAGTGTTTTATTGCCATTCAAACGTTATCTGTAACAAGATAACTATAACGTTGGTTAATGGGCACTCGACGAATCATGCTGAGGGACATGAGTGTCCTAGATGGGATTTGTCCCTCCTTCATAACAGGAGATATATCTTTAGGCCTCTTGATGAAATATGACTGGAAAAATGCATGGCCATGCCGAATTAAATCAATATGAGATATTGGACTTATTCGTTATTCAGTATATTTCGGGATCAAGAAATATAAATATTGAGCTAAGCAAGGGTGACGTAATCTATGCCTTGTGTTCAATAAAGATATCAGGACAAAGGAGTAATTGTACACATAGATATTATCACGGAAAAGGTTTCGTCAGATCACTTGACATTCTTGTCACTTGGGTAGCAGTGATGTGTTGCTAGATACCGCTCACTGTTTATAATATTAAATATGGGATTTAATATTATTGCCAATGTTACAAGAACCTATAGGGTCACACACAATAGAACGGTAAAAAGGAGAAATATAAGTAATACTTATATGATGGGGTGCGTTTAGCAATTGACGCTAATTAGTTAGCGGAAGCTGATGGGTTAATGGGCTTATGGCAGCTCAAGCTGATTTTGTGCAGCCAGGAGCTCTATAAATAGAAGCTCTAGTGTTGAAATCAGAAAGTGCTTTTTCGTGTAACCCTAAAAGGCTAAACCGAATTCCCTACTTCTCTCCCTAACCTCTGATCGCTTGGCTAGCACCGGGAACCAGAGGAAGCCGTTCGTGTGGACGAGTAGAGGCTTTGCTTACTTGCTCAGCTGTGATCAAAGAAACAGTTTCGGCATTACAAAGAGGTAACAATTCTATCACTGATTCATGTGATATGCGTAATGATCCAAGGAAAGAAAAATCGAAAAATTTTAAACTTCCGCTGCACTTTTTCATGACGATTTTCCTTCAGTGGTATCAGAGCCTGGTTACGAAACCATGAATCGGATTGTTTTGTTTACTGTTTTATGTTTTAATTGGATTAAACATAATCGAATACAATTAAATAATAAAGACGGATTAAAATTGGCAAGGCATCACATTTCCGTGCATGGATTTTCGGTTTGTTTGAAGCTTCGGAACCGTATCAGGTGAAGCATCAATATATCGATTATCCATATCGACGGAGATGTGTTGCTCGATCACATACGCACATAATTGAATCGTATCACTTTTCTGTGCATGGCTTTTCGAATTGTTTGAAGCTTCGGGACCGTTTTCTGGTGAAGCATCAATATTTTCGATTATCCATATCGACAGAAATATGATTGATAAATTCTGTGTAACAAAAGTATATATGATATACTCGTGATGATCATTCACTAAATCAAGTCAGATGATATTTGTTCATATTGGATGATTGTAAACTGGAGCTTCGGAACCGTTTCAGGTGAAGCATTCTAAGTTCGATCTCCATATTGGATAAACAATCAGAGTACTTTGATTGGTGTGATCATACTGTTACAACGGGATTCATAATGCCGCAAGTGTTGTGCCATCATGATTAGGGTTACGAAAAGGCTGAAACCTGGTTCAGAATTGTGACACGATTAGTAGAATCGTGACACGATTTTGTGTCCAGCAAATCGTTTGCTTCTGCCTATAAAATTGTGACACGATGCCAGAATCGTGACACGATTTTTACAGCACCAGAATTCAAAGTGAATCGTTCATATTGAATTAGCTTCCGGGGCGCTGCCCCCTTGACCCCTGTCCACTGACCGAGCAGCGGAACCCCCGTCCGCTGACCGGGCAGCGGAACCCCCGACTAATCTGCGTAGTGTGATCAATCGCCGAGTTTTAATTTAATTTATTTAATTATGAGGTGTTAATAATTATAAAAGGTGTTTATTGTTGTTGTGTGAATGATTATGGCCTTAGTCTTATTATTTCTTTTATTTTGGATTTTGTAATACGGCCTGCGTGTCGTGCCTCTCTCTTGAATTCTATATGTACATTCTCTTCTCATCCAATCCCTCGTATGTAAAATGAGTTTCTTTATATGTAATGTAATTAGAATACAAGGAGGTAATAGGACCATTGACGTTGGATTAGCCCTAGAAGTCTAGCTTGGAGAAGCAAGGTCGTTTCTAGGATTAGTTTAGATTCTTTCATTGGCTTGAGAGAATCATAGCATTAGGAGGCCATAATCATGTCACTTTTATTTTGTATAATTGTTATGCATGCTTGAATGATTGGAGTGCAAATATATATGATATATAAGTCGTGGTGAGGTGAGATCAAACTAAATAAAATACTTCAAAGTGATATATTAAGTTTAATGCTTTCCAAAATAATAACACCCTTCAAGACTAATATCGAATGTGTGGGTTCTGCCTTAGCGAAGCACATGTTCTATGTTTGTAAGTCGCGGTGCGGTAATATCATTTACCCGATTGTTATTCTATTGGGTTTAACTTAACTAAATTAATTTTAATATGATTAGAATAAATTTAGAAGCAAGAATTGGGAAATATCTATATGATAGATCAGAGTAAGAGTTACTCGCCCAATTGATTTGAAAGTTGTATGAGATACAATTGGAAATGTTCCTACCTAAATAGCTGAGTTTTGGGTGATCAGCCCTAGCTGACTCAAAACAAGGTGAAATAAGGATTTTAACCCGCTAGAAAATCTTCCAACGGGATTTTCCGAATTAAATGTTTGAAGGTCATTTGATTTGAATAAAATAGTGGAAGCATATTTAATTAAAGGCCAAATTAAATATGTTCTTTTCATGATACTTATTTTGTATATTTTAAATTGTAGATGGCAACTAACACTTCAAACAACATTTTGCGATCAATCCTTGTTAAGGATAAGCTGAATGAAACAAATTTTTTAGACTGGCACCGTAACTTGAGGATTGTCCTCACACATGAGAAAAAGCTGTATGTGCTTGATGAACCTGTTCCTGAAGAGGCACCAGCTGCAAATGCTCCCAGGGCTGAGAGAGATGCTTATAGTAAGCATGTCAATGATGCCGTGGAAGTCGCTTGCATCATGCTTGCAACTATGACCTCTGAGCTTCAGAAGCAACACGAGAACATGGCTGCGTTCGATATGATCGAACACCTTAAGACTCTTTATGAAGAGCAAGCCAGGCATGAAAGGTATGATGTCTCCAAGGCCCTTTTTGGAACTAAGCTGTCAGAAGGAAGTCATGTAGGACCTCATGTACTCAAGATGATTGGGTACGTTGAGAACCTCGCGCGATTGGGTTTACCGCTTGAGCAGGAACTTGTTATTGATCTTATCTTGCAATCGTTGCCAGAAAGCTTTAGCCACTTTGTCATGAATTTCCTCATGAATGACATGGACAAAACTCTTCCACAGCTTGCAGCAATGTTAAGAACTGCTGAAAAGAACATGAAGGGAAAGGGAAAGACCATCTGATGGTTAACAATGGAAAGGTCAAAAGCATAATAAGAAGCCTAAAAAGTCTAAGGGAAATGGCAAAGGCAAAGCAGTTGCTAAGCCATCAACCAAAGCCTTGAAGCCTACTGGAGGTGTGGCTAAGGAGGGCAAGTGCTTCTACTGCGGTAAGACCGGGCACTGGAAGCGCAACTGCCCAAAATATCTGGAAGATAAAAGAATGGAACGGTTGCTTCCACTTCTTCAGGTATTTTTGTTATAGAAATTAACATGTCTACTTCTACATCATGGGTATTAGATACTGGATGTGGTTCTCATATTTGTACTGATGTGCAGGGGTTG